>JAEQBH010000789.1:0-487453 GCA_016808115.1 Tetrastigma voinierianum
TTCAATTCTCCTAGACATGTTGATACCGGTATCTAAACTCATATTTCTTTGTTACCTATTTCACCTTCATCTAAACAGTTTGCATTTTCTTTCAAACTGGAGGCTTGGCTTGAAAGATGTAAAAGACACAGAAAAAAATAAAAATGCAATGTCTTAATCTTTTTGCATGTATTAGTTTCTATGTTCCGGCTGCCTTTTCTTTCTCCACCTCTAGCGAGGTTGTAGCAATCCATCAGAGGTAAACCGGCACAAATTCCTGCAGTTAAACAGTGATGTTTTTTAAGTGATATATATATATATATATGTGTGTGTGTGTGTGTGTGTGTGTGTGTGTGTGTGTGTGTAGACACACACACACACATGAGGCAGAGTTAAACATGGTTTGATTATTACTTTTCCCAAGGTTATGCATTTTATTTATTTTAGTTTCGTCTTTCTAAGATGATGATAGTTTCTGAAATTTTTGTGAGTCAAATATTGCATCATGTATTTGGGGTTTGGACTTCTCCTTCAATGATAATGGTTTATGGAAGATCTGATAAAAAAAATAATGGTTTTTGAAAGAACCATGCTTTTTTCATCATGATGCTACATTTTCTTTTCTCATTTTTTTGCGTGATTAAGAAAGCTAACTCAACTCTTCCTTAGAATATTTGGATAGAAATTTAGAAAATATCTAGCTGGAATCAACTAAATTGTCTTCTCCATTATTGCAGGGCTTGCGTAACATTTTTGATCAGGAGATGATCAAACTCTGGGAAGATCTCTATAATATGACAGATAGTTATACAGATAGATGGCTCTCCTCAGGTATGTTTTCTTATGAGATGCAGCTGCGGAGAAACTTATTTAGTTCCTAAGATACTTCCATGTTTAATTTAATTTTCCTGCTAGTCAATGCTAATGATCTGTTCTAGAAGTTCAGAGATTTTACTTCTTTTTACTGAGAAGGTTGTGAGATAATAAACCACAAGGAATGAATAAAAACAACCCATCAAGAGGAAGCTTTGCATGTTTGAAAATTGTATTATTTTTTATTCAAAAGTAGTAAATGAGAGCCTATAAAAGGAAATGACGCTAAACAGGAAATTTCATTTATTATTGTCAAATGCATGATATTCATATTAAATCCAAACCCTACAAGCTTGAGCTTTTAAGAGATTTGGTCGTTTAACATGGTATTAGAGCTTGGTTTGTCAGGAGGTCATGGGTTCGACCCACCTCTTTGCAATTTACTTCCCGTTTGTTGATTTGAAAGTCCATGAAGGACTCTATATGGTTTATTTGACTCTCCACGTGCGGGTATGGGGTTGCACATGAGGGAGGGTGTCAAGGACATAATATTCATATTAAATCCAAACCCTACAAGCTTGAGCTTTTAGGAAAGTTGGTCGTTTAACAATTATCTTTCTTATAAGTAAGATGATCCTAGGTGGCCATGGCTCAAACATTCTATCTAGATTGATGATTTTTCTTTCAACTAAAATATGGCGAAAATCCACAATGGAAAATGATAAGGGAGGTGAAAGATTGTTTCATGAAGAACAAAGTGCTACCTTGGTTAAGAATGGTTTCACATTAAGCATAACATCTAAGCTTTATGTAACAAATACCAATCATCAAGCATCTCATATCCAAAGCTTTGGAATCTTTCTGTCTCCTTGTAGCCAAGGTGGGAAAAAGGGCATGACTATCTAGTGTTTGAATCTCAAATTTGGCATTACTCCATGGTGATGGGTGGAGGTAGAATTTGGTTTAGGGTTGACTCCAAATCCTTTGAGAATTTGGTGGAGTAGGGAAAGCTTTTTGGGGTCATTACCCCAATTGAAACCAAACTCAATACCTTAGAGTGAGAAAATCAAGCCTCCACTTCTTTCCCCCTTCCCTTTGGCTATTAAAGGAGTGCCATTGTATTCCATCAAACATTCAAGCTTTTGAATTTCCCTCTTCAAACAAAAAGATGAAGATTCCCTTCTTGCTCTTGAGACCTTAGCCCCATGTCCCTTTCTTGACTCTATTTTCTTTAAAAGAACATTGATTTCTTCTTTAAAAACTCCACCTCTTCAGCAAGTCTGTGTCTACTAAACTTTTTAGGTATAATTGAATAGAAAACAACACTAATCTATCTGGAGTGATCACGTTTACTCCACAAACTCTTTTTACCTCCTCCCTTCCATCTCCCTCAGCCTTATGCACCACTTTCTTCCTTGAAGAACCTAAAATTCCTTAGTCCTTATGAGATCTAATACACTCCCATCTTGGAGTTGTAATCATAGTAGTCGAAAACTCGAAGGAGGCCCCAAGGGATACTCTACCTTTCCTAGATTCTTTGCCCCATTGCCTAGAACAAAAAGTCGGATTGGAGAAGAAAAGGTCTTGGAGGAGTATTTACCTTGAGAGCTACTTGCTTGGTTTACAAGGGCTTTAATCACCCTCAAAACCCACTACCAAATCTTGAACCTTCGTCTTAGGGAAGGAATCAAGCTCTCAAGAGGAGGAAGCCACAACACTAGAGTTCATTTGCCTCCTTTCCTATGTATTTGAACATAGAGCCACAAAGCAAGAGCTGTTTACAGATAACCCAACCTTTCGTGGCTCACTATACTTCCATTTGACACAAAAGGGGGCTTCGGCCCGCTCAAAGAGGACCTAAGGGCCATGCCAACAAAGCTATCCTTCTAATCTTCTTCTCCTTCGACGAGCCTAAAGTAGGAATGTCCCATTTGAAAGGCCCACACCTCCACGGACCCTTCATTAAGTTTGGCACCTGCTACAGTAACAATCTTTAGACATTGGAACAACCTTTGAGGAGAGGTGTTTCATTCCCCCATCCTCAACCATGGTTTCAGTCTACCCATTTCCCATTTAAAAGTCCTACTTTGTACACCTTCCTCCAACTAATCTCCCACTCCCACCCTTTTTCAAATAACTCACTTTGACCATCTCCAACTCCAAAACAAAGTAAGTCACAAATTCAAGCACTTCCATGCCTCGACACTTCACAACCAGGGACACAATATGCCACCCCAATAGATTGCACAAGTAGGTCTTGACGCTACCTTTCCTTTGCCTTCATCATCCATAATCCAATAGCTCGCCATACTCTTCCCATCATTGACAACACCACAAGATCTAGGGCAACACCTCTACCACTTGTACAAGAAACATAGAGAGAAACCCAAGTAAATGTAACGACCCAAGTAGGTCTTTCCCTTCAAATTTCATGAAGAGCCTACCCCATTGAAATCGGAAGATCAGGTCTATGTCTTCATCTATAGCAACAAACCCCTCATAACAATCCTTAATCTTCTTTAGCCTCTTCCACTCCTAAAGTAGCTTTAAAGCCCCACCTGTCCTCACCCAAACATGCTTAGCATGGACTCCCATCCAAAAGCATCCTATTTGTAGCTCCCATCTTTCTAGACGAACTACCTGTTCTCAAAGCATTGGCTCTTTGCCTCCTTTGAATCCTCAACTCCAACAAATTCTCACTCTACCCCCTTCAATGTGATCAAATCCAAGATTGTATCTGACGCCCTTTTCCACAAACCAATCAAGCAATGCCCCAAAAACTCCTATGTAGTTCTTATCTTCTCATCAGTTGTCTCCTTCAAGATTTTAAAGGACTTCGATTCCACCACAAACCAACATCTACCTCCAATCATACTTGTCATGTGCTTATCCACACCTTACAATAAAGCATTCATTTCTCCCAAGAAGAACTTCTGAGTTCAATTCAGACTCTTCCGATTGTTATATGTTGCAAGTTCTTCAGGAGAATGTATTGTGAAGTTGGCCATTTTTGTGACATGGCACCTCTCTAACTTTTAATTCGCCTTTCAACCATATTGTCTTTTGGAAACCAAACTAACGAACCCACTAAAGTTTAATTTCCTTTCATCAATTTTAACAGTTTATTGTAAAAAATATCTTCCAACCCTGTTTTGGTGTATCTCTGAAATTTTGGTCAATATGTACAGCTGAAACTCCCTAATGTTTCAAACCATAATCATTTGAAACTAGTTGGCTTTTTTATATTCTTTTTTTTTTCCAACTTGACATATTGTTGCATAATGTTGTGTCATCAGGTATTCAGACACAATGCTGGAACCAACAAAATAGTATTGATTTTGACCTGATAGCTTTGAAACTTGAACTGCATCGATAATTTATTTTGCTACAAGCCATTAGGTTATAAACGAAGGTTTAATTGATGCAATGAACTGAAATAAGTTTGATTAAGACTTCTAGTCTGGACTTCTAACAGAAACCCCATGTCTGGGTCTCTAATATTCTTATCAGTCAAAGAGACATCTTCTATTTTATGTTCAAGGAAATTTAACAAATTATACACCCACAAGTTACAGTTTCAGGCTTATAGTAGACTGGATCATGATCTTTTACTAATTCTCTCTTTCTTTCTTTTTTTTTTTTTTTGAAATTTGTCATTCCAAACTCAACAGCTGATGATATGACCAACATTTGTCATGTTGCCCGTGAGGCCTGGCTTAAGTGGTAAAGGGTTGGGGTAGGATTATGGGAAGTTCCATGTCTGGGTCCTAGAACAACAAAAAAGAAAAATATTTTCCTATAAAAAATTGCCATGTTGCTGAATTTCAACCTTCCCATCATAGGCATCTGTTTCGATTTTCTCGCCATTTATTATAATTTTAGCTGAAATGCGCCTAAAGAGCCATGTACCCTTATGCTCTATGGTTCCAACTCTGCTCAGTTTCTTCTGTATGTTTCTATTGGCACCATACACAATCTGGAAAAAATTGTACCTTGAGCCTACACCTGTTATCTTTCAATTACTGCATCATTTCTTATGACATTCATACTTGATGTAAATGCAGCACGCCTTTGAGCAGTGCTCAGATGGAACAAAGATTCAACCTCTTGCTCCTGCCAATGGGTTTGCTGACTCTACTGATGCAAAAATTCCAGAACGTTAGTGTTTGACATCTGGATCACTGATACCAAGTCTTGTTAAATGCTTACTGTTTCGACTGGACGATCTGATTACAGATGGAAACGGTTAGCATGCCTTCTGTTTCATGGATTCTTACTTGCCATGCACTATCACTTCACTTGCCCCAGTTTGGTTTGCTTTAGGACTCATGAGCATCTTGCACGGTTCATCTATTTTAACTACCTTTAACAATACAGACTTGTCTCCACCTTACTATATATTAAATTAAAACATCTGGATAGAAATTTCAAGCCTTGTTTAAGTTTGTCAAAAGTTTTTTTTTATAGGTAATTTTTTTTTTTCTTTCAGTCTTTGTCCCCACTATGACTCGGACATGGTTCCCTCCCCATGCCCACCCCAACCCTTAACCACTAAGCCAAGCCTTAGTGAAGTTTGTCAAAAGTTTATGGTATAATTTGGTATGTAAGATGCTTTTGAAGTTACCAATAGAAGACTATCCAGAAAAGCATGAAATTGATAGAATCAATTTGCATTTTGATTTACTTATTTTGATTGATTTTGTATGGTGGGTTGGTCTTAGTTTTTGTTTATAGTGTGACTGACAACACAGCCTGAAGTAATGAATATTTGAGGTATCTCCATTGGAAAGGTAAAATGGTGTAGAGTGAGCCTTCCTAAAGGGGTATGATAACCATTTTACATGGTTGTATTGAAGCCTGGCAATCAATATCTCTATGGTTCTAGAAACTTAGTCATGCCTGTCTGATCGCTCAGTGGTATGATTTCAAGCCTAAGCCCATTCCTTGCTTGTAGTAGACATTGTTATTCCCTTCCATAGTCATCGTATGTGACTGAAAAATTGTTCACCACTTGCAAAATCATCATATTACTGCATATGCTGTTGTTGGAACACAGCACAAACCAACATTAATATCCTCTAATGCTGGCAAACCTTTGATAATTGCGGATGGTTTGCCTTTTAAATTTTCACTTATTCTATCACCTATTCTGGCATTATTTAAAACACATTATGTATTCTTAATTATATCACTTCTAGACTTGCAACTGATCTACTTGACATCCTCCTTTGTTTCCAAAATTTCACCGTTTTATCTTAAACAAAACCAGTTATGCTTTAGAAAAACCAGGCTAGGACATGAACATATAACTCCTCCCAAGCTGTTACTTCCCACATGAGGGGTACAATAATGGTTTGTACTAAGTATTAACATCTCAACCTGCAAACTTAGTTGGGTTATTGCCATTTTCTTGCTTGGACATGTACATTGTGGTTCCACCACTGGGCTGTTACAGATCTCACATTTTTTGTTCAGTCTACAGCTCATGGGAGGTGGGGAAGCTCCAATGTTTTTCATGGATCAAGGAGCGTTTCAGTAGTCCAAATGTCCGCTTTTGCGTAATTGGGGATGGATGGGAAGAGTGTGAGGCAGCACAGACGCGAGATGGGCCATTCGTTAAGATTGATCTTCGACCACAGGCAGTTCTTTACAGACGAATGTACGCTTGAGGACAGTCGCCAATTATTTCTCTATAGTGTATGGAATCCCAGATGCTGAAAATGATGATGAGTAGTCAGCACCATCTGCATTGATGTGTTTCCCTCTTTTCCTCAATTTTCCTTCTTATAAAAAGTGGGTATAACCAATCATATGTATTGTACAATAGTCAGATCAGTAAACCCCTATGGAGTCATGTTACTGGTGCTCAAACAAAAGGGATAGAAGGTTCCCTATAAACTAGCCACGTATATGGTGATCAGAAATGGCGTGATGCATCACGATCATCAATGCCCATGTATTTGTCGGCTGATTTTCGTGACTTTGACCATTGTTGTTAAATTCATATCTTTGGAGTGTTTGTTTTATCTTTAGTGAAGGCATGGCTTATTTGATTTAAACACCCTGATTGCACAATTTAGATTCTTGTTACTTGTTGTTATTCAATAAGAAACATTACTCACATTGTAGGCTGGTGGTTGTAATTTTAGATTCTGAAATTTTGTTCTTGTTCATGGGAGGAAAATGTATAGTTCGTGATTCTTGAGTATTTGTTCCCTTTCGGTGAAAGACGACCTAATTCCACCATCCTTAGTTGTGTGTATCATTCAGATTGCTGAGACTTGCTCTCTATTAATAATTTTGTCTCACTCACATAAATATTATGCTATTATCTTATACTACCTTTTCGTTTCCAGATGTTGAGGAAGGCTTGCATGAGATCCTCCTCTTTCAGTCCATTGGTACCTTGATCTACTCTCAGGGATGTCTTCTAGCAGCAAATAACCTCATGTTTGCCTAGACATGCTATTAAGAATTAATAGGAAGATGGGGTTCTAAAAAGAGTGAAGATTAACATAATATGGATTTGTCAGGTTCGAAATCGCTTTGGTAAGAAAATAAGTCATTTATGTAACTATAAACTCATCCCAGAGAGCTAGCCCATCATTCACTAGTGCTTCAAATTTCTGTAGAAATATTTGAACTTATTTTTTTGCTTTTAAGCTGTTCATAGATGTACATTGTACTATTACAGTTGTCGAGATGCTGGGAAGACAAATGTATGGATTTATGGGTCCGAAATGTATATGAATTTTTTGGGGTCCATGCCTATAGTTTGCGGTCTTGATTCAAGATGCTGTCTTTCAAGATTTTGTTTTCTTCCTCTATGATTCCATTTCATCTTTGGTTCCTGAAATTTAATCGTAGAAACTAAGCTACCCACAGATTGAAGTGTCTAGGAGATATGATGAAGTTGGTTACGAATCTGACAAAGGGATTAGATTTCTTTCCATATTTCTATCCAGATCTATTTCAGCATTCCTCTCTCTCTTTCCTTTTTTATTTTCTATTTTTATTAGTTTTTATTCTCTTTGTTGAAACCTATGCTTCTGCCTCATATCTTCATTAAATCAAGAGTAGTTTTCAGTTTGATTGACAATGGCTTAACTAAATTCATCTGTGTTTAAACACGGCTTTAGTTTCTGAGCAGGATTCAGTTTGTCTTCTATGTTTTTTTAAAGGGAAATGTTTGGCGACGCTATGGTGGGTGACAGACAACATTTCCAAAAATATAAAGTTTTTAAGGGTAAACTTAAAAAATATGAAAGTTAAATGACATAAATGCCTATTACCCATTTTCTTCCTTTCTTTGTAACCCGTTCAAAAATCACCATCTTTATAAAATTGTGGTAACTTTTTTTTTTGACACCAGTGGTGTCATGTAACAACACCCTTGTTTAAATCATCCAAAGTGTTGGCTCTACCTTAATGGCAATCAGAAAAGGAAAGGTAAGAAGCTGTTGATGCTGGATATCCTCTCATATCAAAACCTTAGGGCCTGTTTGCTTTGTAGTTTTTAAAAACTGTTTTTTCTAAGAACATGTTTGAGCTTGTTGGTTTTCTTATCTACAAAAGCAAGGAGAGAAACATATTTGGTCTGGGCTGCTTTTTTTTTTTTTTTTTTGCTCTGAAAAACACAGAAAACACTAAATTCAAAAAACAATAGTTTCAGAAAACATTAAAATGATGTTCTTTGTGTTTTTATAAAATGTTTTCAAAAACATGAACTAAACATGCACTTTGGTTCCCATTTTTTATCTGAAAAACACTTATTGTGTTTTCAAAAATTATTTTTAAGAACGATTTTCAAAAAATAAGAACAAACCGCCCTAACGAGTCAATGACCTTACCTGGATAACAGGAAAGTGAATAGTAAAAATCATTGAATGCAGTGTGCCAAACAGATGCGTTACTAGTAATCAAGGATGAAAATACATTCGCTTTCTACGATATATCTGTGACCGATTTCCTGATATATCGGATATATCTAGATATCGGTGGATATTTTTGCTACGAATATCGAGTATATCGTAAATTAATAAAAATACTTTTAATTGGATTTAAACACTATAAAAGCCAGAAATGATATTAATAATGAAATACAAACATTGATATTATGATTGTCATGGTCTTTCTCACCACCAAAATGAAGCATCGATGCGCTCCATTGCAATGATTTACCAGGATCCCATCTTGGCCAAGATAATACCGCGCCACATACGTTCGAGCATTATCAAGTTATAAGATCGAACACGCTTATGTATAAATGTCTTCACCAGACTCCACAACCTCTCCATGGATGGGAAATCGTGGGTTCACCCACACGCTCGCCAAACTTTCGCCAGATTTTGACAATGTTTAATAAGATTGCTCAAAGATGGCGATAATTTATCATTCCATATTCTTCATCAATGGAAGCCGAAGGATTTGAAGAAGGGACCATAAGTCATTGTGTGAGTGATAAAATGTTATCACATTGGATTTAATCAATCGTATTGAGTGCCAATACTCATAGATTCAAAACAGCCTCATACCATTATGATGCCATCCCCTTCGCTTCTGTTTAATTTATATAAGCTTTCCAAATCTGGCCTCCAATACCCGCACTACCTCTCCTAGACCCGTGGTCTCATCTGCGGTAGCATGTGTGAAATCATCTTCACCGCGAATGGACCTCACTGATATTGACTGGTTTGTCGATCCGCAATATCTCCACCATCATTTCCAAGATCACTACCATCATTGGTTCCTCTCCTCTGAGCCATCATTGCCCTCAGAGTTGAAGTACCGCCAAAACTAGGTCTACTACTATGTTCAAGACTTGTATCAAATGAGGGTCGAGAATCAACAAATGGTCGGGGAATCCGAATCTCTCATGTCTCTGACCGAAACTTTCACTATTAACTTCTTCAGATAAAACACGGTCAACATCAACACTAGCTTCTCGAACATGCGCAGCAATTCGTGGATCAGGATTTCCATCTTCATCATCCAAATGGGAGAGGTCAACCACGTAATAATCGAATATCCTCTTCACTCAAACTCCTACCGAAACGCCGAGAAATCAAGGTAATTTCTTTCAAGAACTTTATCCGACTCGCTTGCATATCGATCTCTTTAGTTTCATGCCAGTAACAAAAACTAATTGTTGAAGCTTAGGTAAGCAAGCCGATTTCTTTGTTTTGTACGTATTAGAAAGAATGCTCAATTTCTCTCACATACAAGAAGATTTAGCTGGGCAAGAACTTTAATGGCCAAATTCCTCAATGTGGGAGTGTGGTTTCATACATGAAACCACCATTCAAATTAATAAAATAAGTAATATCTAAAATCTAATAATAACGTGAAAATAGGCTTTATTTTTAATGTTTTAATGAGAAATAACACAACTAAAAGAACCATTAAATCTTCGAGGCTATTGTCGCCATCACCTAACTTTCTTCGTGATCTCGAAACATTACAAGTCAGGAATTGAAACAGGCATGTCTAATCAAGAGGCGTGTTTAACCAATTAACTTGAATCACAATTAGATTTGTAACCAATTGATGTACCTCATTTCCAAAATTACCAATGCCCAGAAGTAGAAGATAATCTGCAACAGCCGGAACAAATGAGTAACTCGTGGTCACTACTAACTCCAGTCTATATTGAAACCTTGGATTCAAATAATATGTCGCGAAAAGTGATTTAGAATTAGTATGTCATAAGAGGAAAATAAGGGCTAATAAGTGTGATTAAGATATCGCTTTAGTTACCTCGCTGATGAAGAGGATGTTTGAGCCGTTTCTATCCCAACGAATTTTATAATTGTTTTGACTCCAATCTTTGGCATTGAGTTGATGTAAATTTTGCTTCATTACCCGACCACCCATACACAAATGGCATTGTTGGGACGATTTCAGAATCAACAATACGAAGAACTGTATATAGTGGCTCATATATTGATACTAGCTTAGAGACCTTCTCCCAATATGTATGATCAAACATGAGCACTTCAACATCATGTCCAAATGGTTCATCGACTAAGTCATGAGAGCCCCATTCATCACTGGAGGCAAAGATTTTCTTCAAATCACCCTCTTTTTAGAAGACTTCTAGGCATGTAATTTGTTGCAAACTTGTCGCTCTGACGCACAATATTCCACCACGCATCTTCACTTTCGCAGAAGCAACCAACCATGATCAGACGGTCGTGATTTCATGCATCGTAATTAACTAAACGGTAGCTCTTTAGCAATGTCTTCAAACATCAAGTCATCGCAGCTAGGTCATATGATGAGTCCAATATAAATTGTACTTCATTAGTTAACTTTCCGCCTCTTCAAATGCCGATCCATTGTCTCAGAATAATTTGCAATAACATTTGTTTCAATTTATTCTTTGATCAGCCCTTCAACAAACCGTGTGAACGAGATTTGCTGCTCCTTATCTCATTTCTGATGCATCAACCGACTCGCGAATATCAGGCTTCCTTCGAATATACTCATGAAATTAATACGCTCAATTTCAGGCCCGTCCATCCATCGATATAATCGTACACCCATAAGTCTTCCATTTTTCCCTTCGGATGCTCACATAATCTTCCATGTCTTTATACTCCATATCCAAGTATTTGTTTTTGATTTCATATGGAGATGGTGGATCTATCTCTACGCCTACAAGTAGAATTCACGAAATTAATTATCTAGTTTTCAATTATATTATAAGATAATAATTTATTAGAAACCTAAAGTGATTGTCACATACCAGCCTGCTGCACCAAAATCATGCTTAAGCGCGAGTCTCGCCAGGAGGCTAAACACTCATGGCATGAAGAATTCACGACATTAGTCGGCCCATCGCTTCTTTTGATTGAACCACCTTGAAAAGATTTTAATGCTCTTTTGTCTTCACAAGACTTGTATAATGATGGAGCAAGCGGTGATGGATCCGACCGTCTCTACACTTTGAGATCTTGCATGCGCCTCGCTGATTAGGCTCTACAAGGCTATAAGGCCTCACCGCTGCAATATCTCACTAGTTATCAAGTAAATTCTTATTTAAAAAAAAATTATTTAATTTTAAACATTTACCCATTTTTCTTACTCTCATATAAATCCTTCTTCTTATTTATTTGCCCATTCAAAGAGCCTTGATGACGACATACGCCGAAAATCGCCTCTTCATCTGCGGTCACGCCACCCTGAGATACATATATACATCTTCCTTCTTCCTCCTCATCCTCATCATCATCATCAATGAGATGTCTATCGCGTCCCCCCATTGTGCCTCGTAGTTCAGCGCGAATATCTTCTATATCAGCTGCTTTCTTCGCTTTTTCTTTATTTTTCTGCTCTAAAAGTTGTTTCATTTCTTGTTTCACTTCCGGAGGCACATTTGGGCACTTTTTTGTATTAGAGTTGGGATCCGAATGTGACAGGTGATATTTAAAGCGAGTGATCCCACCACTCCGTATCACCAAACCACAGTAATTGCATATTGTACCATTTCTATTCCTCCATATGTGTGCACATTTCCATGTCGATCTTGGCCCAATATTACCTCCACTAGCCATCCTATTATTATACAATTGAAAATGAATTCCTATTTTCATATAAAAACAACAAATTTATTATATATATATATATATACACAATATTAACTAATATATAACTTACTTTGCAAATATTAACTAACATGAAAGATTAATTAATTTTAATATGCATACATAATATTATAGTATATAAAACCATATTATTATATGATATTTACCTAAAGCTAAAATAATATATATGTATATTTTATGCAATTTATAATCTAATGTGAAGTTAAATATATATATATATATTATAGTATATTTATTATAGTATAAAAAACTATATTATTATATGATATTTACCTTGTGCTTAAAGTAATATATATTTCTTTAGTTTTATGCAATTTATAATCTAATGTTAAATTAAAAAAAAAAACTAATGTATATATTTATTTTAAAGAATACAACTACTATTACATTTATTATAGTATATAAAAACCATATTATTATATGATATTTACCTTAAAGCTTAAAATAATATATATGTATATTTTATGCAATTTATAATCTAATGTGAAGTTAAATATATATATATATATATATATATATATATATATATATATATATATATATATATTATAGTATATTTATTATAGTATATAAAACCCATATTATTATATGATATTTACCTTTGAAGTTTAAAGTAATATATATTTTATTTTATGCAATTTATAATCGAATGTTAAATTAAAAAAAAACTAATGTATATTTATTTTAAAGAATACACCACTATTACATTTATTATAGTATATAAAACCATATTATTATATGATATTTACTCTTAAAGCTAAAATAATATATATGTATATTTTATGCAATTTATAATCTAATGTAGGGTTAAAATATATATATATATATATATATATATATATATATATATATATATATATATATATATATATATATATATATATATATATATATATATATATTATATATATTATAGTATATTTATTATAGTATATAAACCATATTATTATATGATATTTAATTTGAAGCTTAAAGTAATATATATTTCTCATTTTTATGCAATTTTAGTAATCTAATGTTAAATTAAAAAAAACTAATGTATATTTATTTTAGAATACACCACTATTACATTTATTATAGTATATAAACCATATTATTATATGATATTTACTCTTGTGCTTTTAAAATAATATATATGTATATTTTTATGCAATTTATAATCTAATGTAGTTAAACATATATATATATATATATATATATTATAGTATATTTATTATAGCATATAAAACCATATTATTATATGATATTTACCTGAGTTTTAAACTAATATATGTTTATTTATGCAATTTATAATCTAATGTGAAGTTAAATATATATATATATATATATATATATATATATATATATATATATATATATATAGTTATATATATATATATATATATATGTATATATATATATATATTATAGTATATAAAACCATATTATTATATAATATTTTAATTTTGAAGCTTAAAGTAATATATATTTATATTTTATGCAATTTATAATCTAATGTGAAATTATAAAAAAACTAGTATATTTATTTTAAAGAATACACCACTATTACATTTATTATAGTATATAAAACCATATTATTATATGATATTACTTTAAAAGCTTAAAATAATATATATTTATATTTTATAATTTATAATCTAATGAAATTATAAAAAAACTAATATAAAACTATATAGTAAGATGAGTATATGATATTTATCTTAGACTAATATGAAATTATAAAACAAACTAATATATAATTAACATAAATACAAATATAAATGTAAAACTATTAAATACACAAAACATAAATACAATAAGAACATACTTAATTAATCTTGTTGAAATTTGAGCTTCAACCCTTAAACACCAAAATTTCCACCTTTTTTGGAGACAACAAAGAAAAATAATTTTGAGATGAAAAGAAAATTTGATGAGTAGAGAGAGTTTGTGAGAAAATAGAGTGATTTTTGAGTGGTATTTATAGGGATTTTAACAAAAGGCCATAGAATGGTCAAAATACAATCAAGATTTAATTCTAAACCGCTGGATTGAGTTTTGGTGAAAATCGACCGCTGATCTTCTTCTAGCCGCTTGATCAACCCTCACCCGCTGGATCGCTTAGATTTAACGCCGTTGGATCAAAAATTAATCGTTTGATCACATTTTAAATCCGTAATCCGGGCCGTTGATCAAACCGCATTCAAATCGCCATCGTATCACCAACCACCCGCTTGAAAAGCGGAGGGCTGGATCTCGACCGGTTTGATTTTCGCGACAAGACATCTCGTTCCACACAAGGCCGACATTTCGACCGATATATCGATCGATATATCGAAAATATCGGCGATATATCGGCGATATTTTCGATATATCGGCGATATATCTCCCAAAAACAAAAAAATTTCCGCCACAGGTCTCCTAAACGCTTCGATATTTCACCGGAGCATTTCATTATATTCCTCGATATTTCGCCAAATTCTACGATATTTTCTCCGAAATTTTTCGATTTTTTCCAAGAAAGATTTCAGATTAAAAATCGCTTCGTTAACCCCCGATATCCGATATATCGCCGATATATCACGATATATCCGACATTTTAACCCGCTAAGAATTAACTGGAAGCCTAAAATTGATCGACAGATCGACGCATGTCCACATTATCACATGACATTGCTTCTATCTCTTTACGTGTGGGAAACTATCTCATGGGTCTCAATTTTAATTTATTTGAAAAAATAGGATAAGGCTTTCACTTATTTTGAAAATATTTTATAAAAATGATAAAATATTTGATAAAAGCTCCGATAAATCTTAGATATAAGGTCATATCTATATCTAACACATACGATAAGATTCACGATTATCGGCATCGTGATTCAAAATTTGTTAAACTTTAATCAAATATTTTAATTTTTTATACGATGATTCTGTACTTTATTAGTTGCTTATATTTATTTTTTTAAATAAATTGAAATAGGGATAACATAGGGCCGGTTAGTTTACGGTTTTTGAAAATTGTTTTTTATTCTCAAAAACAAAAAAAGAACAAGTAAAATAGGGATATCATGTTTAATTTCCAATCATTTTTTATCTAAAAAAAATATAAGAAAACACTAAATTGAAAACAAAGTATTTCAAAAAAATATTGTTAATATTTTTTATATTTTTAAAAACAAACCCATAGCACATTCCCTTCTATGAGCTTCATCCGTATATACACACACCCTAAAACAAGGTTTTGTCAGTGGTCGTAGATCTTTTTCTCCAACAATATCAGGGAATGCCCAAAACCAAAACCAAAACCCTCCTGGTCTTTTTACTTAATTTGAATGATTGATTATCAACGATATTGCAAAGCTGAATATTAGCATAACATCCTGCAACTGTGAATGTATCCATCTCTCTTCCCATTGTATCTCCATCACTCAAAACATGATTACACATCTAGTCCTACAATTTCATTCTCTTGCTAGTTGTATTATAATCGAATAAAAATATAGTCAAATGCCGTCCTAGTCCCCTTTAAGATCATATGAAGAAAATTGGGTGAAACCACTCTTTCTTCGTAGCCACAAAACAGCTAGGGACATAGACTTGGAAACAATAATACACATTTAAGTGTTAAAATAAATAAATAAAGAAAATAAATATAAGTCTCTGAATTAGCTGATGGATTATTCTAGAACTTAGGCAAGAATATCCAATAGGCATCAATTTAGAGTGGGGTGGGGAGAAAAGGCCAAGACAGTACAAATGTGGTCCCGTTTGTTGGCAAGTTTATCTATCAAGCCTGTAATGGTTTTTTGTACCCTTCTCCAAACTTATAAATGCATCCCACTGCCCATAACTATATGGATTTCTCATTTCTGCTACCTTTTATCCCTCCCCTCCCCCACCACGTTCCTCAAAATATTATGTATCTACACTTTCTCCTCTTCTTTTTTTGGAGCCTTATAGAGGTTGGCGATTATTCCGAAATCAATAGTTTTAGTTCATTTTGAGCCATCTTTTAGACTTCATGATTGAGGTCAGGATGACAGACCAATGAAATTGAATACGTAATCCTATATAACACCAGGATGCATAACTAACCAGATATATATATATATATTCATTAAAAAGGAAAAGTGAACATTCTTCATGTTGATTCCCCTTTTCCACTAGTGAAGCATCACTGCGATTCATGAATGAAGAGAAGGAACGTATCAGAAATCATTCACCCCTTTTTGTAGCTTATGGGCTCCCCCCCCCCCCATTGAGACATTTAGCTCAAAATAACTCAGCATGGGCACCAATACCATCATTTTGTTCCCATAGGGTAAAACTACAGACTCTATTGCAATATCCCATTTGGGTTTTGGTCACACTAAAAAGCCCATTACTGAACATATCCCAAAATAAAAGCTTGTTTTGAGAGAAAATGAATCATGCTCTGATCCTTCTCTAAATTTGTTCCCCTCAAAAAGAAACAAAAAAAACAAAAAAATGAAAATTTTAGTTCAAAAGCATCAAATAATCCTAAATTTGTAAACCTAACATTCCTCGTCTTTTTCTTGAAATATAAACTATTTTTGACAAAAATACCCTTTACTTTATAAAAATATTCATTTTTTTTTTTTTTTTTATAACTACGAAATATTTTGGGCTTTAAATATCTCAACAAATAAAAATTGCAAATCTATAACCTTTTTTAACTTAATATTAAATAAGACTTAATAAAGACAAGATTAAATTGCTTGCTTTGAAACACGTGAATTAATGAAAAGGCAACGGGAAAGGATGAAAATATCCGATATATCCGCGATGAGACCTCCCGATATATCCGATATCGATGATGCTCGACACGATATCAATGACGACCTATATCGCCGATATTTGGCGATCGATATATCGTAAATATCGTATGCAGATTAACGCCGCTACTTAATTTTCTAAAATATTTGAGACATATCGATATATCTTATTATATTTAACTAATGACTAACCTGACTGATTCAATCCTACAGATTGATCACGCTACCGCTTTAATTCCAATATATGTATGATTCATTTTAAAATATTCACCGATATATTCCAATATATTCAGAAAATCCAAGATCGATATATATCCAGCTAACTAGATATTTTCATCCTTCTCGACAATCATATTATTTCGAGCTCCCACCCCACCCCCGCCTTAATTGGACGGATTTTATGAACTTATAATTGAAGTTTTTAACATTCTGGGTTTATTTTTCTCAATTCCGAGACAGTTCTAGTATTGTTATTCCCGCCTACCATTATATTTTAAAAATATTTTATTATTTTATTTTATACTTTAATATAAATAATAATACACAATAATAATAATTAATGTTTTTAATAAATAATTTATAAATAATTCATAATATTTTTTATTTTTATGAAACATATTAATTTTAATATATTTAAATAGAAAAATAAATTTTAAAAAAATTAAAAATAAACACAAAAAGTCAAATATAAATGAGACAAGTTTGAGAATTTTTCCGATCTCTCGCTGTAACTTTGCCTGGGCCCCGTTTAATTTTTTAAATGGCATAAGTTTGGGAATCTGAAAATTAAACGGTACCGATCGTGACTTCATTATCCCGCCCCAAACTCCATGCTATCATCCCTAAGAGCGAATGGCTGCTAACTTCCTCATAGTAATAATGTAGTTTTTCTTTGTTACAAATACGACTTTTTCTTAATGTGTTTCAAATATTTAACACTTTTTTATTCATAACTTTTTAAAAAAAATTCAACAATAAGTCAATCAAATTTTGAAAAAACAAACAGTCGAATGCAACATTCAACTAAAAAACAAATAGCCCCTAACCCTCCCCACGTTTTTTCTTGAACGACGACTTATTGTGGACAAAAGTGCTCTTTGTCATTTCGTATATTTAGCTGTAACCTTGAAAAAATGATATTTTTATAAAAAAATAATAAAAAAAAAATTTGTCAAAATAAGGTTAAATTTTGATTAAGGGTTAGATTTCCGAAATTGCCTCAAAGTCTTAATCAAATCTCTTACTTTATATGTATTTACACATATCTTTTAAAAGAAAACACTATATTCACAAGAAAACATTAAAAGTATTTTTATCAAAATAAGGTCAAAATTAATGAATGATATGCGGTTCTTGCTATGTCATTTAAAAACACTTTTAAAACATGAGCAACACTATTTTAGTATTCTTTGAAAACCGTTCTTGTTCCCTTAATTTAGAGTTTTTTGTGTTCTCCATGTTATAACAAAAAAAGGGAAAATCAAACATAATCTCCGTGTTTTCTTATTCTCCTTAGAACGAAAAATAGTTTTTATAACAAAAAACAGTTTTCAAAAATACCGTAACCAAACATGCCCTTAGACTTTCAAAAGTCCACCCCCCCCCCCCCCCAAAAAAAAAAGAAAAAAAGAAAAAGTCATAATCCCTTTTCCCTGATGGTATCCATGATCCAGGAGAGCAGAATGGATAAACCTTTTTTCTACCATGACATGAATGCTGAGAGAGTCAAAAGTGGGAAGCATAATTAAGGTGTATATCACTCATACTCGTACCTGTTGGTGCTTTGTGACAGGTGGGCACATGGAGTGACACACAGCCAGTGGCAGTTCATGACATCATGGCATCATCTATAAATGAGTCGCGCCACCTTATCACCAATTCTCTGGGTCCTGTTTTTACCTCTTTAACCATAATAATTCTTGCCCCCCCCCCCCCCCCCCAATCAAGTAATATAGAAGTAGAACTGTACAACCTTCAGCTTCAGACTCATACGTCCTCATCAGTCATCACCATACCAGCATTGGCTGCCAAAATTGTTCCCAATACCAATACATTTGGGTCAGCATTCAGCAGCCTCTCCTGCAGGCATTATCAACGACATTTCTCTTTTACTAGCAAAGATGGAAAATCTGCACAAAATAAATGCATGTGTCATTGTTTTTCCTTGGTTTTTCCAAGGCATAGACCCCAGTATGAGATGCTTATAATGAAGGGTATAAGTAGAAGCATGGAAATCCGTTATTCACTTGTCAGAAGATTAGTTTTAGTGATGACAACCATAAAACCCAAACTGATACTACGGCCCTGGGCCTTTGCTAACTCCCAAATTGGGCTACTGGTTCAAGTGTCACCTAACCCAGAACTCGTACTACGAGATACTAAGCCACAGATGTTCAAGCCGTTGGCTACGATTAAAAATAATAATAATAAAACAAAAATAGCAAGAAGAAGATTAGTTTGCATGGACAATGGGGGTAGTACTTGTTTTGAACCCTCGGAGAGCCTTCTCATTAGCCCAACATTAATTCTGATATTTAGCATATTAGCCTGGGGTATTAATTGCCCATAACTGATTACAGCAACTCCCAAAAACTCATGATAATGCAAGGACATGGGAACCCCAGAAAGGAGGGTGTGGCTTAACACAACCCTCACGTGCATGCAATGTAAAACACTAAAAGCAGAGAGAGAGAGAGAGAGAGAGAGAGAGAGAGAGATGTGGGGTAAAGTGTTTCTGGCAAAGCTGATCTTGATATGCCACCAACAGAAAAGGAAGAAAGTCCTTGTATGTGGAAAAGAAGAAAGGGAAAGCTTCACTGCACCTTGTAAGAAGTTAAGAACTGAGACAAGGGAATAGGTAAAAAGATAAAAAAATAAAAAAATTATCCTGACACCACCTTTTCTCACTCTGCCTTTGTGCATTTATATCCTTTTCTCTCTCTCTCTCTCTCTCTCTCTCTCTCTCTCTCTCTCTCTGCAACTTGCAAAGGTATGTGTTTGGCTCACTTCACAAATTTTAACTGAATTTGATTGATTGCTTAAGTTTGTCATTGGGCTTTTCTCTCTTTCAGGGTACCCCTCCAATAAAGCTACATGTATGGTTCTGGGTGGAAATTTTTTCAGTTAGGGTAATGGGTACTTTATCATTGATGTAATTGGGATTGTTCTATAAATTGGTATGGTTTTCCTTCACAACCTGGTGTTTTCTTGGGCTTCTTTTGATCTGTTTCATCATATGCATTGTAGTTGTTCTCCTTATAAGTTTCTCTGCTTTCCAGAAATGGTGAGGATGGGAGAAGTGTTGAAACTTTCTGGGCCAAAAGCAGTAAACTTTTAAGAGCTTGGCAGAAAAAAAACGTATCTTCGCAAGGATTGCAATGCCGGTTCCTCTTGCTCCATACCCAACGCCACCGGTGCCAGTGCCTTTCACACAGCCTGCAAATGGTATCTTCCTCAATTCTAAACTATTCTTAGCATTGAACATAGTGAGAATTCTCTTTCCCTTTTTGGTAGCCCAGTAAACAGAGAAGAAAAGAATCCTGGGATCTTACAACTATGTGGGAAAAATAATACCTGTCATAAGATTCCATATTTCCTTTTCTTCTCTTGCACCTTCTGGGCAACCAAACGAAACACTACAGAATTAGTAGAGAAATTGAAAGACTGATAAAGAAAAATCCAATCACTTCACATGAAGAAAAATACTAGGAGGGTTGGTAAAGAAGAGAGATTCTAAATTACCTTACTAGATGATTCAGAGGTCAATTGTCCAATGATTCCAATCTGGTGACCAACAAGATTTGTCTCACCAAGTGTCCTATAAGGCATGGTCCATGGAATCTGCTTTTTTTCAGTAATTTATAACTGTTGTTCTAGTTTCTTAAAGAAGCTTCTGTCGGTCATCAGGCGCACAGAGCCAACTTGTATGTTCTGGTTGTCGAAACCTTCTACTCTATCCAGTTGGAGCAACTTCTGTATGCTGTGCAGTTTGCAATGCAGTCACAGCCGTTCCACCACCTGGTATGTTTGCTAGTCTTCTTGTTCACATAACCCTGCTATATCATATAAACAGAGTAAGTTAATTTTGTTCTAGAAATTTTCATTTCTATATGGACTAAGATAATTGTAACATTGAATAGGCACAGAAATGGCTCAGCTGGTCTGTGGAGGCTGCCACACCTTACTCATGTACATCCGCGGAGCAACAAGTGTACAATGTTCATGTTGTCACACTATCAATCTAGCCTTGGAAGGTATAGATTTTATGATGGCATAAAGAATATACAATCTTCAGTATGTTTCTATAGTTAAAAGCTCTTAAATCATCAAATGTATATTGTATCAGCCAATCAAGTTGCACATGTCAATTGTGGGAATTGCCGGATGCTGTTGATGTACCAATATGGAGCTCGATCTGTGAAATGTGCAGTCTGCAATTTTGTGACATCAGTTGGGGTAAGTACATAATTCATTCTGCATTGTACATTTAGTTGAATTGATGGGTAGCCTCATTAATATAAACATCTCTTTAGATGTAAACTCAAGCATGAAACAAGATAGAAACAGCAATCAAAGTTTAGTTCTATCACCAGTTAAAGAAGAGCAACTTTAATTCCATTCTAGCCAAAAGATCAATGATTTGCAAAGAGGTTCATGACTAAGAAGACGCTATGTGCATATAAATTATAGAGGAGGAATTCAAGTCCCTAATGAAATTTTGGACAGTCTCTTGCTCTAATTCCAACAAGCAGAATGTTCTCAGCTGCGTGATCTTATCCATTTCATTGATGCAGCACCAATAACCACCTGGTAATCAGACAAGCTAGCTACTGTATGCTTGGAGGACATTTTATCCATATATTTGAAATCAAAATGATCTTTTCCAGCAACTATATCCTATAATCAAGAAAATCCACTTTAAACAACGTCAAGCTGGCAGACGAGACTGTCTAATCATCATTTTTACTCAATATTTTCTAAAACCCACAGGATTAAATCTTATCCAATCCTTAATCTAACTCTATCCCATTTGCGACATGCTTCCACATATCTTCTTATCTATTGTGCTTGCGTATGTGAGCTATATAGACACCCAAAGTTTAGATTTCAACTACACAACAATATCTATGTGTCACTAGCAATTCTGTGAATAAGCCATCACCTGCATCTGTATCTTAAGTAAATCACTTTTAAAAAGGTTCGACTTTCAACTTATCCTGAATTTTAAGACACTACCACATTGTATTCATAGCCTACTCAGATAAACATAGAAAAACTATCAGAATGTTCTACCTTTGCTTTAACTAAGGAAAGAATGTATTGGGATGAAGGAAATGACATACTAGCAACACTAGTAGAAAAGTATAATATGCTCATGTGGTATATTTATTCATATTCACTGCATAAAGCATCACTAGCCAGTAACCATAACTTGACACTAAGTCACAACACCTACAGACCAATCCTATTGAATCATCGAGACATGATTCCTTCTATGCAATTTTATAATTTCAGTCCTGCAAAAGTACAATATAAGGAACATGGTTAGAATATCAGAGGCAAAACCGAAAATTCTACTCATATAGACTAAAATCTTTCTACTATGTTTTACTATATTTAGTGTGTTCTTATTGGATGATACAGGCCTCAATAAGCTCTACTGAACACAAGTTCAATAGCTAAAAGTGAGAGGAAGTTCTGTTGTTGCAACCTAGGCTTTGGTTTTCTATATAAATTTTTATATTCCACATGATTGCATCATCTCTAACAAGCAGAGAACTCTCTCAAGCTACATGTATAGAGTTATTTTCCCATTTGCGCTGATCTTTAAGAATACTAGCTTCAGCAGCAAGCCGGTAGTGTGAACGACTCTATGAGAAGATTTTAGGCTGTGAGTTCATTTGAAAATTTTTGATTAAAAAAAAAAAAAACTCTTTTGCTTTCTTTACTTGTAATATGTGTATTGTATGAGGGACATCTAGAACACTGGATCTATTTATTTTCATTTACTCTTATGTTTCTTGAACTGCCAATCGGTTCAGATACCTACCAATGTTTTTCTGTCATTTAAGGCACATAATGCCTGGGACTGAATGATCTAAGAAGATTACTAAATACATATAGTTGATAATGCTTTATTTGACTTCAGCCAATAGCTCATGGGAGTTCAAAGACTGGGAAAACCTGAAAGAATCTCCAGATAACAACAAAAAAGGAGATATCCATCTAATTTAGAATCAGATAACTACCAGTGTGGTTGATATTGAAAACCAACCCTCCAAGAAAAATTCAACATCATTAGGTCTGTGGCAATGTACTCCCTATCATCAGAGAGAAATGTACTCTTCAATCTACCTAGGGGTGAGGTAAATTTCTCTCCTCCTTTCAGTTCAGCTGTAAGAAAATATTGAATTTAATTTGAAAATGAAATAGCCAAAAGATAGGGGGGAAACGGAATATTAAAAAAGAAAAAAAGATTGCACTATGTTGTCATGAATCTCTTTGGCTGGTCTTAGCCAAGCATTACACAAGCATGACTTAGATCCTAAGGGCCACCAAATATTACCCAATCCACACAATCCATTCCTGTTTCAGATTTCCATTATCATTGTTTGCCTTCAATATAATCCCAGCCCTTAATGGCACAACCATTGTCCTTTGCTGAGCACAATCACATCACATTATATCCAAATTTTTCCTGTCCTGACACCAACCATATCATATTCTCTACTCAAAGGAACATGTTATTTTGTACCAACCATATCATATTCTCTACCCTGCAATGATATATCCAAATTTCCTTCAAGATATGATTTTCATCTAAATTTCTTCTGGTAAGATCAGGATTTTCCTCTAACTTTCCCTTGAATAAGATAAGGATTTTTCAAATCTCCTTCCAATAAGATAAGGGTTTTCCTAAATATTCTCTTCCAATAAGATAAGAATTTTCCTCTCTATATCATGGTCAACTACAAATATAACTTCCACCACATTATCCATCCATAATAGCTGTATAAACAATGCAATCCTCATCTTCCCCTCCCAGTCATTAATTGAACTAAGATAAAAAAACTGGGTCACTTTCACAATCATCAGACATCAATTTAAACAAGCATTGCTACTCCATATTTAAGCTAGATTGAATCAATAGGTCATATTTCATGACTTAGCTACCTCCAAAGCATGTGATGCTAAATCATATTTCATACTTCTCAGCATCTATCCCAGCTCTGGACTCATGCAATTGGAACTCTTCCATGTCACTTATATCACACCCTTTGAACTCAAATTTCTAAACTTATCTATAGTGGCTTTTCTTTCTTTCTTTCTTTCTTCTTTCCTTCTTTCTTTATTTATCTTTTTAAGAGTTTACTTCAATTAAAAACTCTACTTTCAGAACCAATTCACTGGTTCATCTCTTTGGAGATTTTAAAAATGAAGGTATAAAGAAAACTGCACAGCATAGGTAAATGGTCTAAAAAACCCTGCTTACTGTTGGTGCCAAACTCCAAATGTGTTGCTATAGAAAATAAACAGTTTCTAAATTAAAGTGATAGAAGAATTTAGGAAAGACAGAGAGGAGCAAGAGGGATTTTATTTCCAATCTTGTGATGAGGATTTCTTATCTTTTGAACATGCAATTATGAGTGAATAGAGACAGACACAGAGATTTGAGTTTCAATTTTGTGGTGAGAAGATTGATGTTTAAGATGTGAAATTTTTTGAGGAACAGGCTGAGGCTATATCACGTGATGAGTGTGATGTAAGATTCATTTCACTAATAATGTCTGGTTATTATGAGGGACCTTTAGATGATAAACACACATCACTAAGATAGTTATAGAAACAAACACATATGTATGTATTTATTACCTGTAGGAGCAAAGAAACTTTTCCAGCCATACAGATAGTCCTATGTAAAACCACAGAAATATAGAAGCAACTATATACTAATTTTCTTATGTCATAAAAGGAATGCAAGTATTTTTATTTTGGTGGCCCCTTCATTTGAGGTGTGCGCCTGGAGATGGCATTTACTTTTCTTTTGCTTCA
Source organism: Tetrastigma voinierianum (assembly GCA_016808115.1). NCBI lineage: Eukaryota > Viridiplantae > Streptophyta > Magnoliopsida > Vitales > Vitaceae > Tetrastigma > Tetrastigma voinierianum. The sequence continues at coordinate 25,226 of JAEQBH010000789.1, forward strand.
ATTGATTTCACTCACATGGGGTTATCGGCTCAAATAAGTTATCTTGTTCATTGACCAAACCTCCATAAAGTAAAACTTTTCCAGCATATTGTAAACAAAGTCAATGCCTATGATGACTTCTCTAGTTGATGTTATAAGTTGATGCTATATCATTGATGGGTTACAAGATATCCTATACAATGTAACAAATTACCTCTACATTTTCCTTCTTTGTTATTTGTTTTTCTTTTTAGTCAATAATGTTCCTTTCTTAGCACTTTCATTTTTCCAAAGCAATAAGCCCAGTGTGCCACAGATCTGTAATGCTGCTGAATCCATTTTTGTGGTGTGGACCTATTCCAATAGGAATATAGTATTATATACTCTACACCCAACCTGATATTCTAGTATATAGCAACATCCATATGGTTAGAGCTGATGTACTCCCTTCCATTACAACACCCTTACACTAAAAAAGAATGATAATAATAGATAAATATAAGATCAGGATTTTCAGTAAGCATGTTTCATGTCAATTAAACTCCACCTCTAAAAGTACGATTGTCAATTCACACCCTCAAGCCTTCACTGGCGTCGCCGCGAAACGACACTAACCTTCATCAGGAATCTGATTATTCAATTACCAATCAATTGCTCGCAGAAATGCCGTTAACTTTCTAAATCCTCAAATATCAACTTTAAGAAACCTATACATCAACCCAAAGATACTTATCCAAATAACTTCAAACTCAAATATTCCAAACATCTAAACTTTAACATCTAAAACAATGTCCCAAGAGGAGTTTAAACAAATATTCTAATAAACCAATTTCCGCCCCAACTACTCCTACCGAACTAAGGGTACCTGGTACTTTTTAAAAGAATAAAGGGTGAGCTCAAAGCCCAATAAGAAATACTTCAATACATTTATGGATCAAAAAATTTTCTAATCATATAACAAATAGTGAGATGTTTTTCATCAAAACTTTTGATTCAAAATAAGTTGTAACATTAACAAAATATACTTTAAAACATTCTCACATCCATTTCAAATCTACCATATCAAATGCGCGATCCAAACAATGTCATATCAAATTTCGATTCAAACACTTTCATATCAAATCCAAAATCAAATACATTTCAAATATATTTTCCTGGCCATCAAATATCAAATTTATGCCTAGCATGATCTCTTCAAAACTGGAAGTTACACAAGAATCGTTCCTTTTGCCAGCAACACTGAATCCAAACACTACTAGTAATTAAGAATCCCTTCAACCAAACCCAGAGGCTCACGTGCTTCAAATCAATACATTCCCACCGTTAAAACGAAAAAGTCAACTTATTATATCCTCGTTGATTACAAATAAATAGTCATTAACTATTATATCCATTGATATACTAACTAACTGTGAATAAATATTTCATTCAAGCTCAAATTACAAAACATCATATCTCCACATTTTTCGTAAACAAAACAAATCTCAAAAGATAATCATAAGAAACTACTTTTTTTTGGTCCACATAATCAAATAAATAAAACAAGTAAACTTTTCTACAAAACCAAGATTATATATAATCCGCTTAAAACAACTCGATCCTCGAACGAAGTAAAAACAAACAATTTTCTTTTAAAATTTGTATTAATATCCCTTACACGTACATATATATATAAAAATAATAATTTTTCGAAAACAGATAGAACCCTTTACCTCAAAGGAGTAATTTTGTTCTTCAGCAGCTTTAATCCAATAATTTACCTCAATGAAATATTACTCCTAAAATAATAAAGGTTAAACTATCATCATTACTTATTTATTCTACAACTTCCTAATTTGATATTCTTAATAAAATATTTACTTGCCAAAATACATATATCTTAAATATTTATCAAATACATATATTTATAAAATTTAGCATTTTCAAATTTATCTTATTTTGTTTATTATTATTTTCTTTCAAAATTATACTCAAATATTTCATTTTTCTTTTTCTAAAATAAATCTTTAAATATCTAACATTATTCTCTTTTTTTTTTTTTCAAAGATCCGTCATGAATCGAATTTCCTAGGATTTCTTATACCTAAGTTTTCGCACTTATTTCATAACAAAGAATCTTTTTATTTTTTTACCACATTCCACTTTCTTTCACTTATACCAATCAAAATCATGCAAATATATCATTTCGACTTCTTTCAACCTACTTGCCATATACTACTGCTCATCTCTACACCCCGCTTTATGTTTTTCTTTTACTTTTTCATTTTCATACTCAAAGCAATTCAGTACAACACCACCAATTCTTATTTCATTTCACTCTTTTTTTTTTTTTTAAAGAACGAGAGTGAAATCTAAATCTGACATCTTCAGGGTTCATCTAAACTGAAATTAACATTAAAGAATCTACATCAAATAAATCTAGAAAAATAAAATAAGGAAGATCTTACCTAGAGAAATTTGTTCTTCAAACCCTAGATCCCAAAGTTCGGTGTTCTCCTAATTCTACCAAACTTATAGAACTCAAAGCAAGAATGTAGCTGATTTCCTTCTCTTATTCCAATTTATACTAGGTATCTATTAGAAAATTACTTTTTACCCTCTTTCATTAAATTAATTAATTAATTACTAATTGAATTACCATTATTATTTCTCATAACGTTCTTTCATTAAAGTAATTAATTAATTACTAATTGAATTACCATTATTATTTTCTATAACGTCTTTCTATTAAAAGTAATTAATTAATTACTAATTGAATTACCATTATTATTTTCATAACGCCTAATCAATTATCATTATTTTCATAACATCATTTACAAAATTCCTTTCTGCCACATTTCCTAAATTTATACCTATACAAATTCCTGTCATAATTGTTTTCCGTAACTTATACCTATACAAATTCCTGGGTGTTACATTTCAAGCTTACAAAACATTCAATTTGTCATGTTTTTTCATGTCATTTCTCAGATCTTTCATCAGAACATAATATTGATAAAGCATATTCTTTCTTATGCTATTTCTTTTGTAACATCATCCCATCTGTAGGCAACTACCATATCTATGATCAAGACAACAGGACTTAGTTCATGAACCCCAGGTCTGCCTGGGGATAAAGATTCAGGCATAATATCAGGATGACCCATCTTCAATAGTAGAGCAAGTGTTGAGAAATTCAAAAGAAGGTTTCTAAGCAAGCACTTCCTAACCATGCAAATGTGAATTTGGAATGCTATCTTTCAATTATTTTTTTTGATCAGTAGAATGCTATCTTTCAATTATACCAGCTAAAATCAGGTGACTTATCACACTAAAAATATCGACGTAGCAGTCAGTTGTGAAACATAAATGTCTTTTGACAAACACATGTTGGACAAACTACTCCAAAAGATTGATCCTCATCGATTTGAAGGGGGACCTTTAGATACTGAAGAATATCACTCGACGTGACAGAATGGAGTATTACATTGTAATTTGGTAAAAGATACAGCTTATAAATACATTTTAGTTTGTTCTTCTCATATTGTGTAACGGTTATGTTTTTAACTGGTGTATGAGTTGTTGCACATTTAAAGAATAAGGTGGACCTCCACAAGACATGATGTTCAACACTAGGCATAATGCTAAAGTTTATGCTTTGAGACATTTCTCTTGTGCCTTTCCCTTGGGTGAACCTCGCCTGAGACAGAGGCCACAAGCATCATATGACTATGACACTAAGATCTCAGTTTTTTACAAATTTTGGCCTCTCAATATCAAAGTTTGACAGCCATCTTCATGAAAATATCTTGCTTCAGTCCCACATATTCTGTTGTGTAGATGTCACCCACTTGTCTCCAATAAAAAACTTTATTAGGGTAAAAAGGAAAACAGAAAAAAAAAACAAAAACAAAATACTGCCATAAGTGAACTATTCAATCAGAAAGTTCTCTACAGAACCCTATTTCCCAGGAAAACAGAAAAACAAAAACCAAGACAACATCTGGTCTATACCCTTTAACCTTACCAAAGAGGCAAGCGCTCATGGTCTGTATCAGTAGTCTTATGATAGTATGGACTTCAGGATCAAAAGCATCCACAAACTAAAAAGATCTTTTCTATCTCATTCGAACCCTTACTATAATGCAAGCCTTTCTTGATGGTTAACAATGCTAGATTTCCTATAATGAAAGGGATGGAAAGCTAACCCTGAGTGCTCTGCCGTCTAGTCTCTCATTATGCAGTATGCTTGATATCTTTGAGTTATACCAGAATGACCTGAGGAAGAAAAATGACAACATTCTAGCATCAACCATGAAACTAGCTCAGTCACAAAATTCAGTACACATTCTAAATGATACTGAAATAACCAATTGATAATTGAAGGATAATTAACAAGTGAACGCTTTTCAAGATAGCTTTACCTTTAAAACTTATAAATGTGATTCTCTTTTATCTCATAAGAACTGAACCTGTCCCATCTATCTCTACTCAACCCCAACAGCAAGCAGCATGAGTTGAAGCAAAATCTCCTACCACATGCTCACCAAGTCCATCGGTAGTTTGCTCAGGAGAGTTGACAGATTTTGGTTTCTGCTGATATAGATATAAGACACCATCTTCAGAGTCTTTATCGTTCAGAAAACCTTAAGGGATTCTTGAGTTATGAAGAGATGCGCTAAATAAACGAAATATCACGCAATAATTTTACATTTTCATTTCACTAAAGCCCATTCCTTAGCTTTCTGAGAACAGAAAGACCTTCCATGATAATAAACAAAATTTGTCCTTCAAACTTTACCTCTCTGCGCATACTGTGTGAATTACAGAACAAGTGGCTCATGGTGAAGAAAGTGCTGCTTAACTTTAATATGACAAATGATAGAGAAATCAACCGACTACTCAAAATCCTATTCTATAATGTCGCATAGTGCGTATAATGTGATTATTCAGCCATATATAAAGTTAGCACAAAGGAATCACGCCTGTGTGGCATGGTAGTCTTGATGTCTGTCATCACAAAGCAGTAATGATACAGGAATTCGCAAAAGATAGGATTATCATCTTAACCACCAATTGTCATTCACATTTCACTCTACTTGCTAAACCTGACTCCAGCCCAGGAAAAGGAGCCCTGCTAACATTTTCCCTAGGCTCATCTAGGAAACCACCTACCTAGGTTTGCCTGGTATTATGACCTAATTTAGCAATCCGCCCCTTACTATTCCCCCTAAACATCTCATTAGTTTGATCTCTCCTCCAATAACTTTAGCTAGGTTTCCACAATCCCCAACATTCACAACCTTTAAAGAGATGTTTGGTACTCCTATAAATTATATTAAGACTTTTGCAACTTTGCCAGTCTGAAATTGTAAGAGCCAGAGTAATATGAGCAAATTCAGATTTTGCAACAAGAAATCTACCTTCTTCATTTCTAGTAATTGAGGTTGTAGCCTCTGACGTTGCTCGTCTTTATAAGAATATCACCTTCTTACCTTCAATTAGTCCTAGTCCTAAACTGCACAGACAATATTTACATGCATTAATTGATGGTCTATAATAAGTAAAAGTTCTATGATTACAAACCAATTGAAACTCTTTCCTCTAAACAGGCTTCATTCTTAGGATGTCAGGACACTTAAAGGTCATCAATCATACTCTTGGGGTCTATATTCCAATTGCTATATACCTAAGGATTACAACCTTCTATTTTCCTATCCAAGCAGCAGTCAATATATTTCAGTCCAGATTCAGGCTACTGTTTTAATTGAACTTCACAAGTTTTTGAGTCCATTTCACAATTGATAAATAAACAAACTAGGTTCCCTACATCTTTTCCATATTAAGAAAAATCCATATCAACCTCCATCATGTAAGGAGAGTTCTTGTGGGTGTTGCTTAACTTTTTATCCTTTTGAACTTTCAATAAACAATTAGAATTAAGCTGCACAAACAAAAGTTCCGAGTTCTAGAGCTTCAAAAGAAAGGACTTCTGATGAATCGTTAGGCTATGAAAGATAACTCAGACCAATGATAAGAAAATGAAAAAAAATTAAAATACCTGAACATGTTTTCTATAAGCATCATCACCTATTTATTGTACTTATAATAATTCATAACTAATTTAAAAAGTATCCTCCACTCAGAGCTGATTTCCTCTCTTTTGTAATTGCTTCTCTGCAAGAATGAGAAGAAATACAGGAGCAAATAACCCTTTCAACCTTTTTCCCACTATTCACTATGTATTTGTATGCCTGCCTTTATCAAATAATCCAATTGATCAGCTTATCTTCTATGTCATGACCCTGTCTCATCTTTCTGCTGGCTTGCTCAAGAACAACAGAGTTTTGGCAGTAAAATGAGTGATGCCCATTCCTCTTCTCAGAAACAGGGCTTTGGTGCATAAGCTTACTAGTACAACTGAATGTTGGGTAACTAATGATCTTGTTGATATTGGGTCACCAACCAAAAGAAAATCTCGGCCAATGGCTTATGAGTTATCAGCTCCCAAAATAAAATGAACAGACAAAAAATGTGATCTACTAGCAACAAGGAAATTGTTTCATAGAAGTAGTTATCTCAAATATAACAACATCCAATTGTACAGACTATCCACAGATTGCAAGGAATCTCTTCTTGAGAATCATATTACAAAAGGGCGCCAGAAGAATGATAAATTAAAAGGAGAGAAAAGGGCAAAAAGTGGGAGGTACAATCTATAGGCTCCCCTGGACAGATCCTTGCTTCCAGACTAATTTTAGACAGCTTACTCATCACCCATAGCCAACTCCAGTGCGTAGTCATCCCTTTCCTGCACATTAGACATGTTGCATGAGTAAAATAACCACGAGCCAAATGAGAGCATTTGATGTTAGCTCCTTTTATCATTTATATCTCTCTCTGTTTAATTTTTTAATCTAGAATTCTTTTTCTTTTCTTTTCTTTTCTTTGCTTCTCCTTTTCTTTCTTTTTTATTTTTTATTTTTTTGTGAGAATCACAGAACTTACTATAGGTCCACGAAAGAAATATCTTCCAAATTGAAGCCAATATACCTGTACATAACAAGTGCTCACATTTGCGACAAAATCAACAATAACAACAAAGTAAAAGAAATAAGAGGAAGAAAGATAAAGAAACAATGCTACAAAAAACAGAAGTTAAGAACTTTAAGAGTTCCAAGAGCAACATATGCAATCTCAAAAGATACACTACCTCATGCCCCAAACTAAAGATTCTACTAGCACGATATCGCATCTATTAGCTTGAATGAGCCCTGCAGGATTAATCCTGCGATTCTTCTTGATGGAGCAAAGAAAAAAGACCTCCAGGCAATTGGGTTATGCACAACTCCAGAATGTGATCTTGAGTATATAGAGTGATTACATCAAGTGATTGTAGAGAACTGAAACATCACCCACAGCACATGCATGTGTACACATTGACACATGTCTATCATCAAATACTAAAAGCAATCCTTGACATTTGCTAAAACATAGTGCCATTTTAATTGCCCTAAGAGAGAATTATCTCATTTGAAATACTAATCAAACATATAATCAAACCCTAATATTTGATCCTAGACATATGCTAACAGTAGGCTCCTCTTAACTGCCACTAAAAAAGGACGATTTAACCACAAATGCTGTTCAAAATCACCATGGGACAACTTCATTCCAATCAGCAATCTAAACATGTAGTTTATATTTTCTTTAATTGGATGGATGTAATTCCACGCATTACCTCATCCTCATCTTGAGTTTCTACTTCAATATCAGATGATGGGAAGCCAACACAAAGAAGTGCATAACCCTGCATTGCAGAGGCAACAAAAGTAACTTTCCAATCAGTTCTCAAACACTACAGTACAAGCAATCATAAATATTTTCCAGCTGTATCCCAATAAAAATATAAATCCAGCATTAAACTCCCAATGATTTAAGTGTCCTTTTCCTCAGATGCAATTAAACACGTGGTTTGTGGAATAAAAATAAGATAAATGACAAACTAAGGTGAACCATTTTCCAGTCCACAATACATGAAATTCAAGCTTCAACTATGGAGATGGCAACATTTAAATATCATTTGAGATCTGGCAACAACACTAAGTGGTTAAAAGAACCAAGATCCATGTCAAATCCAATGAGTACATTTAGAGAAATATATGTTGTGTCAAAATGGTTTTACAAACCTTCCTGTTTGTCAAATTTCCTTTCCTGTCAACATTTTTAATGCTTTTGCAGTCATTTCTCTAGCATTTAGTTCAATACTAGATAAATAAACCAAAATCATGTGCCAATGAGAAAAACGCTATTACATTGCGCACTAGATACTGATTTGCCCTTTAGGCTCTATCCACTGTTTAAAAGGCAAAAGGTGGTCTTGAAGCCTTTTGCCAAAATGAGGTAAGGTGTAAGCCTAGAAGTAGAACAAGTTGTAAGCCTTGACTTAAACAAATAAATAATTAAAATTATTGAAAAATCAGAAAAATACTTATAAATTACAAGGCATAAACTTCATAACAATAAAGTTAATTATTTAAATTGTTTCTGATAGTTCCTTTTTTCTCTCTTTTGAAATTTATCTCTTATAGTTCAATCAAATACTTTTCAACATTAATGCCTCTATAACCACTAGGATCCTCCAAGGAATTAATATGATTATATCCATATTATCATTCTTATCAATGTCAATATCTACTAATTCTTCTTCTTTGTCCATCAAAAATGTCTATCAAGGAAAAAATAACAATTATATATGAGATTAACCACTAGAACAATCAACACTTCCCCAATTATTTTTCTTCTTCTGCTTTTTATTCGATAGGCAACTATTCCCTATTATTTATTTTCAGTCTCTCTTTTTATATTCCATTTAGAAGGTTAATTGGAAGCCAACCAACCCTTTTTTCGTAAAAAGGTTTAACTAAATCAGATATAAGAAATCCACAAAAGCTCACAAAGGCCAGAAACCCTCTAGGATATTTGAGGCTTTATGCCCCCAAAAATGTGGGGCTTGAGCTCCATTACTGTAGGCATAGCTCAAGGCCACTAGCAAAGCACTTCAATCGAGGCGACCAAGGCATAAGCCCCAATAGCCTTTTGAAACATTGGTTACATGCCACCTAGGATGGCACTCAAAAGTGAATTACGCTAGAAAATATTTCCTCTCAAAGAGATATTAGAAAGTTAGTAGGCAGAGGCCATTCTTGAATTCAGATATGTTATTTGAAATCTATCATTTTAATCTCCATTAAGAATGTATCATGAACCTTGGAGCAACACAGCTAAACTAAAAAGCATTGCCTTAGTAAGGGATACATACAGTTGATTAGAGAATACCCTGAGATTATAGTATCATCATGAGAACTTTAGGTTTAATGTTGTTTCATCAAATGCACTGAAGTATAATGCTAAAGAAAGACCATTTTTACTGATTGCAAGAATGCAATATCACTATGAGAAAGAAAATTCTGAAAACTCAGCTCTAATATGTTGTATGAGTAAAACATGCAAACTAAAAACAAAAGTTGATCTAAATGAGAAATGGCAAATAAAGAAAATTATATCTATTTTTATCAAAAAACAGATAAGTAAAATTAAATAAATGAATAATCCATTAACTCTAAAGAGAGGCAATTATATGCCTTTGATTTCAGTTGAGCAGATATCCCCAGCGCTTCTGGCTGTCTAAGTTGTCCAGATTTTATACGAACAGCACAGCTAGTACAACAACCTGCATACAAGAATCTTCTTGTTAGTAGGTTATTCTTTTTTTTCTTTTTTCTTTCTTTTTTTTTTTTTTGATAAGTAAAAGAGAAATATATTAGAAAAAGAAGCAAAGAAGCCACTCAAGAAAAAAGACAAGGGAAAAGAGCAAAACCCTCAAAACTGCACAAACAAAAAGTCTCACCATCACCTATACCCCAACCAATCAATAAAGTATGTTATCCAAAATTAAAAGAAAATACTTCTCCACCAAGTAGTTTATATATGGTCTGATTATAATGGAAGTAAGTCTACTCACATTTTCTCACCCAAAAGTAAGATTGAGATTTCCTCTACTCATTAGACTACAATGAAATATGCCCTCTGTTATTCACAACACAGATGTCCATCAGACCATTATTTCTATTTTCTTTCTCATGTTTCAGAAATGGAAAGATCAGAAACATTTTCACTAAATTTTTTACATTGTTGAGTTTGAATTTTCCTCTTTTTCTTTCTTTTTTTTTTTTTTACAAAAAAGAATTTAATAACAAGGTGTCTAGCAAAACTAGGTGCGGATCCCTGTAGTTTTGCAATTTTGGCTCTAATATTGCCTCTCGTGTCTTCTTTCCAATTGCATGCATGTGCAGCTGTGCAAATGCGATTAACATATACTAGCTTATTAAATAGCTCTCTATTGCAAGATGCACAAGGTTCACTATTCTGTGAAAAGATTCCAATCTAATACTTGTCTACATGTGGCCCATATACACAAAATATGTGCTGAAAATATTGATATACATGCAAGTCAAAGTGGGGACAACAATGAAACCGAGGGAAGCATGTGAAGGACAACAGCAGTAGTAACAAGGTTACAAGGACCTGACCAAACTGTCTTTGAAGTCTCTAACATAGTCTTAAGGATAGTGGCTGATCCATCACCCAGGCAATCAACTTGAGATCTCCAAGGTATTCTTTGTATGATTGTAGTAAAGAATTTTCAAATCTCTTAAAGCCATCCCATAATTGAGCTTTACCAAAACTCATGTTCTCTTAGAGCAAAAGGCCTGATTATAGGTGATATTAACGATGTGTACTCAATGATTACCCAGGCTGTTACTTAAGGAAACAGACATCAACTGATGAGCACCTGGTATGTTGCATGTTCTGAGTGAGACTGAAAACATGCCACTGATTAATTCTTTGACTCCACTCAAATTATCATGGCAAGAAATCATCCACCCTTGTTACAGGAGGAGAGATATTTGCTTGTTAACCCTGTTTCTATCTACTGAATTAAATCCCAAAAGGCAACATCTTGACCAGGAAAACCAAGACAAAGTTCTATAGTACACAAAACTCTTTAATCTTATCAAGTATCTAAGGAGTACAGAACATGGGTAAAGGATGTTTCCCAAAGTGTAAGTAGCAAAGTAGCATTTCACTATTTAGATATACCACGTAATAATAACAATAATAAATTTTTTTTTTATCGATAAAAAGCAATATAATAACAATAATTTTTTTGATAAGTAAAGATATGGAGAGTAGAAAAGGCGCTATAGGCACCCAAGAGAGAAAAAAGAAAGAACGTACCCCCTCCCCAAGCAAAACAAACCACAATACAGCAAACCCTTCACTATTTACATCCTATTCAATCAATAACCTAACTATGTCGAAGGACCATACTCTATAAAGAACTTTGCCTCCGAATTACAGCAAAAAAGAAACAAGTATTTTAGATTCTCAGAGACAAAATCTTATCTTTGAAAGCAATTCTATTTCTAGCCTTCCACACTGTCCAAAACAAGCAAGAAGGAGCTGTTTGCCAAACTTTCTTCCTTCTCTTGCCAACAAAAGCACATTTCCAACCCAGAAACATCTCTCGCACTGAGCCTGACATGATTCACATGGTGCCAAAAAGAGAAAAAAGTAACTCCCAAAGAACTCTTGTTTTGCTACAAAGGAGTAGGAGATGATCTACTGACTCCTCCCTTTGTTGACACGGAAAACATCTATTCGCTAGAGACACACCCCTCCTTTGAAGCTTATCTAGAGTCAAAATTCTTCCCCAGGCCGCTTCCCAAGTGAAAAAACTGATTTTTGGTTGAACACAAGACCTCCAAATCATCTGCCAAGGGAAGGGCTCAAAGGTGCTCAACTGCAAGGCCTTGTAAATATGGATTTGATAAATAAAACTCCAAAGTTCGACAATTTCCACCTAACCCTATCTACACCTTCCTCATCCAGGGTGTATCTTCCAAGCCGACATAAAAGGCTTTCTGCCTCATCCACTTCCCAGTCATTAAAAGACCTTGTAAAGATAGGGTTCCAACCACCTTCACTAGATACATCGTTCCAATAATCCCTCACCCAAGCCTCCTTAGACTCAACCAAGGCAAACAACGAAGGGAAAGAGACCTATAAAGGGGTATTCTCCAGCCAAGCATCCTTCCAAAACTTGATTCTCTAGCCATTACCAACCTCAAAGGACAAATTGCTGCTAACACACGGCCAACGAGTCAAAATTGCCTTCCCAAAAACCCACGACCAATAATAATTACCACATAAGTGTTAAGAAACATTCTCAAGCCATCGCATAACACCTTTTAGGGTTAGGATAAGTGTCAGAGCTTGAGAGAAACAAGAGAGAATAATTTTTTTTATTTCATCCGAGGTTTTGTTACAAGGCTATATCGAACAAAGTTTTCACCAAGAACCTAAACAAGGAAACAAATAAATAAAACAAGGAACAAATTAATCCAAACAAAATTTTAGGATCCATGTAATATTGTGCGACCATACAAAACTTAACAATGGAAAGCATGGTCAACAATCTAACTCCAAATCTTCCAATAGTAAGGCTTATAACAATCAACTTAGATCCAAAAAGACAAAGCTTTTGCGATGTCTTAGAGCGTTAAAGAGAATCATCTCACAGCAATTTGGTTAAGTCCCTAAAAACATTCCAATATAAGTGGAATCCAAGGTACGCTGTGCGGTAAGTATATCCCAGAGCTCTTGTTATCTCTCTGAACAGACAAACATTCCCAAGTAAACCACTATGAACACTCTCTCGAACATGGCATCCTTAGGTGCCTTGTTTCATGATCATCATCAAACATCCTTCTCTATGCATCCATTCCTGAAATCGCGATCGCACCTCATGTGCTCCTAATTGTTCTACAACTATATTTTTAATCTTCATACTATTTCTTTTCATCTCACTTAGGCCACGATAGCATGTCACTGCAAATTGATAAATTATCATGCAGAATCTAATTCACTATTGGCCTAAGCCACAGTCCAAATATTTAAACTTCCCATCAAATATCGTCATCTTGTGCATGTATGTACCACTAATTATAAAAATCAGATTTAAACCTTCTTGTTTAGAACTAGAGAAACATCCAATTGGTGAATGTTTCAATTTTGAATGGAAAGAATATGCAAAGAGTGTACATACTAAAAAGCAAGAAACAGAAACATGAGCTAAAGTGAATAAAAGACAAAAAATTGAACCAATATAGACAATACCGTGCCTGCAAGTAACAAGAGATATGTTCTGAGATTCAGCAGGCAATATGTACTGGTCCTGCATTTGAATCCACCAGTATACAAATCTCTCGAACCAATTAGAACAATGATAAAAACAACAAGAGGCACAACTGCAAAGTTTTCATTCTTCGAATTTCCAAGAAAACGAAAATATCCACTCAATAAGAGAGGTAGAATTATTCAGCAAAGTTAATTTCATCTTTCATTTCCTCAGGAAACAAACAGACCGCAAATTCCCTTCTATTTTTTTCTCAAGTTTTTCTTGACAGTAAAACAGCCTCGGTTTTGCTTTCTCAAATGCAATAAAAATAAATAAAAATCTAACATTAGAAAAAATTACTCCAGTTTCTTGTTTCCTTTCCAGGCAGCCAAACAGAGTATCAAAAGACACACCTCGGGAACGAAGAATTCGTGAACCACTGCTCGTTGTCTGTCATGAACAGTAACCTTGTGGGTGGGTATTGAAGGAGAAAGGCCACCTGCCTGACCGGCAACTCCGACCGAGGTTTGAAGCTCCGATGTCGTTTTACGCTTACATTTTAGAGAATTGTATGGAAACTTGGTGATGCAAGGAGAAGAAAATTTCCGACTAAGAGTTCGCTGCCGGTAGATTGAAGTGCAGGAATTGCAGGGTGGTAGAAGAAGATCCATGGATGATTCTCTCCTCCTCTCCTTCTCTCTCCTCGCCCTTTCACTTACAACGTTGGTTAAGCTCCAAGGCGGAAACAGATAACGGAGGAGGATGTTATAAATTGAGAAATCGCATTTACAGTGAGTGTAATGTACGCGCCATTAATCGACCGTTGGATTGTTGTCCTTTTCAATATAACTATGCCCTGATTGTTGATGTTTCGGAGTTTTTGACATATTTAGATTAGAGTTTTAGATCCAAATATTTTATTTGAAAAAAATATATTTAAAATTAGTTTTGAAATTAAATTAATGCATAAAGTAGTGTGGAATCTGGCTATTATGGATACTTGATGATAAAATTATTAAATTACTAAATGGGTATACATAATAATGATAATTAAAAGCTTATAATAATTTCTGCTTAATAAAATAGGAGGAAGAAGACGAAGCCCAAAGAAAATAAAATCTTCGAATCTTGGAGCAGTGATAATTGAATCGGAAGGTGGCAAATGATTCGTAATTCTGGCATTTGAAATTTTGAAGAGCAATTTGTCGAAACAACTGACATTTACTAAACATGTAGTTTGCTATTAGTTTAGCCATTTCATTTGGTCGAAAATTTTTATTATATGCAAAATTCGAATATGAAAATTTTGATGTCTGTCTTTTAGTTTTCGTTTTTAGAAAATACGTTTCGTCTTGAATTTGATTGAAAATAAATAATAAGAAAATAGTTTTTGTAAGCAGTTTTCTTGAAAATAAGAGATTATAAAATGTTGAAAATAAAATGCGTTTGTTTTACATTTGGTCGAAAATAAGGAAAACGGCCAACCGATTTTAACATTCATATAAAATGTTGAAAATAGTGAATTTATTTTTCTTTGTTTAAAATTTTGTTTTGTCCCAGTCGTAGTAGCGTGTTTTTCATTGTTTTTCGAAAGTTTGAATAAAACGAAAATTTTCTGCCTCTTATGGCTCTGAGTCTTGATTTTTCTTCCACAAACACTATTTTTAGTCTAAAACTCCTTAGATTATTTTAAAATTACTACAAAATGTGTTGGAGATTAAAATAATATCAAACTAATTTATCTATCATATGATTTGGATCAGTCGCAGTAGCGTTAATTTAAAAAAAGTTCAATATAGTAATCAATCGAGGGATTACTGTTTTTAAACATTATTTTGATTTTCAATCAGTATTAATTTTTATTTTAAATAACCTATTTATATCCAAAAACTCTATGATTTTTATATACTTGTTTCTAAAATGGAGCAGTTGTTTTTAGAAACAATTTTTAGAGAAAAAAAAATAAAAACCAAAAACTCGTTTTTCTCAAACGATAAAACTTGTTGATTTTGTAAATGAAAAATAAGTTATGATGTATAATTAAAATAAATTATTAAGGTTATGATAAACTTTTTTTTATTATACTTTAATTTTAAGATAGTAAATTGTTTCACGAAGACTAAAACATGGAACACCCTCCCTATATAATGTGTATGATTGAAATGGTAAGCACTCAAACATTTGAGTTAGATATGATGAACATGTTACAATAAACTTATAAAATATATTTATTGATTTTATTTTTTGTAAATAATGAACAATAATGATTAATAATATTTTATTTAAAATAATTTTTAAATAAAGTTTGATTTTTTTAAATAAGAAAAATAATATAATTAATTCAAACTAAGCGTACGATATAATCAAAAAATTGCTCAAAATTATAAAGCAATATCTAAAGTTAATAATATAATGAATCGAAACTTTAAAGTACATATATTTGATAATTGAGCTTATATATTTATATTACTATTATAACTATAATATATGTATTCTGATTACGGCTATGTGTAGCCCGATTGATTTGATTCTTATATGCTATTGTATATATTTTATTCGTCTGCGTCGTCTATCTGAATAAATATCGCATTCTGACGATAAAAGCGAAATGTTATGCGAAAAGCCAAATGCGCGCCAAGGCGACGATAATCACTTGCGTGCGAAGGCGGCGACAATCGCCTGCATTCGCGATGACTAAATCACAAAAAAAAAAAAAAAAAACTTAAATTTTTGTGGAATAATCACTTTATTAAAAAAGATAAAAAGAGATGTAGAATGTTGATTTCAGGCCAATAAATACTAAAAAATCATCTTTCATTGGTTAAATAAAAAATGTCAAAGAGAAAATTAGGCTAGGGTATAGAGAGGTGGTACATTAAAGTTTAATTTTTTTAAATATGTAAATAAGGTGACATTTAGTTCAAATATTATAGATAGGGTTTTGATTTAGCCTACAATTAATTAGGTGGATTTTGTTGTAAAATGTATTATAAAATACAAGCTCTAAATTTGAGTATCTTATTCTCTTTATTAAAATATCAAAAGATAATGAATACGAGATAGGATTATGAAGGGGAAATAGAAATAGATGGAAATGAAATGAACTATGAAATGAGAGAGATATAGAGAGAGAGTGATAGAAGTGAAAGATGTCATTACTGGTAGTATAGGGGGCCTTTTATAGGGTTACAAGAGATGGTTCCATTAACTCATCTTAATGGTGAGTTATGGAAACCATAAATGAAGATACATTCATAGTGTGAATGTGATCATTCACCACTCGCATCAATGTTTGATTTATAACACTCCCCTTGAATGATCATCATTAAGAATATGTCACATTAAAACATGGCTAGTAAAACCTAATGAGATAAACCTAGCAAAGGAAAAAAGTACAATATTCATATAATATTATAGATTGTTCTTAATCTGTTAGGACTACCTTGTTAAAAACCTTGTCAGTAAAACCTAGTGGGACAAAACCTGGACAAAGGGAAAAATAGTGTAGTACACTAACATCTTGTTATAAGCATGCTCCCCCTCATGTCGATATCTTTAAGTTGGTGCATTCCAATCTTATGTATTAGTTTCTTGAATGTTGAGGTTGACAATGACTTCATAAATAAGTCTTTTAGGTTATCACTTAACCGTATTTATTGAACATCAATTTCACAACTCTTTTGGAGTTCATGTGTATAAAAGAACTTTGGATAAATGTGTTTAGTTCTATCTCATTTGATATAACCTCAATTGATTTGTGCAATGCATTCAACATTATCTTCAAATAATGTCGTCGAGTTTTCTTGGATAGAGGGGAGTCCGCATGATTTTTGGATATGTTGAATCATCAATCCTAGCCATATGCATTAACGACCTACTTCGTGAATTGCTATAATCTCTTAATGATTCGATGATGTGGCCACCATTGTTTGCTTAAAGGATCTCCATGAAATAGCAGTTTCATTAAAATTAAACACACACCCTATTTGTGATCTGGTCTTATGTAGGTCTGAAAGGTATCCTACATCAGCATATCCAAAAAATTGTTGCTTTGATTCCTTTGAGTAAAATAGACTCATATTAGTTGTTCCTTGGAGGTAGCGCAATACATGTTTTATGTCATTCCAATGTCTTTGGGTTAGAGTGGAATTGTACATGATTAAGAAATTGACATGAAAAGCAATATGTAGGCGAGTACAGTTAGTAAGATACATAAGTGCACCAATGACACTAAGATATGGTACTTCATGACCAATTAATTCTTCACCCTTTTCACAAGAACGGAATGTGTCATTTTTCACGTCAAGTGAATAGATAACCATTGACGAACTTAAAGGGTGTGCTTTATCCATATAAAAACGTTTTAAAATTTTCTTAGTATATGCCAATTTGTGAACTAAAATTCCAATAGGGAAATGCTTTATTTGCAGGCCGAGACAAAATTTTGTTTTCCCAATATCTTTCATTTCAAATTCATTTTTCAATATTTTGTTGTTCTTATGAGCTCTTCAAAAGTCCAAATAAGATTTAGATCATCAACATACATAACAATAATTGCAGATCCGATTTCTGATTTCTTAATAAAGATGCATGGGCTTATAGGTTGCTTGCATACCCTTATTTCAATAAATACTCGTTGAGGCAATTGTACCACATGCGTTCGGATTACTTCAATCCATATAGAGATCGTTGTAATTTGATTGAGCACATATTACGAGGTTTTGTATTATTTGCTTCAAACAATTTAAATCCTTCAGGGATTTTCATATATATGTCATTCTCTATGGATACATATAGATAAATTATGATGACATCCACGAGACGTATATTCAATCCTTTAGAAACTACCAAGCTTATTAGAAAGTGGAAAGTGATTGTGTCCATAATAGGAGAATATGTTTTCTCATAGCCAATACCAAGTATCTGGGAGAAACCTTATGCTACTAATCGCGCTTTATATCTTATGATCTCATTATTTACATTACGTTTTCGTATAAATACTCATTTATACCCAACAAGCTTTACACCTTTAAGTGTTTGGACTATAGGTCCAAACACGTCTCGTTTCATTAGCGAGTTTAATTTTGCATGCATAGCTTCTTTCCATTTTTACCAATCTTTTCTATTTCGCAACTCCTCTACATTTTGTGGTTCGGGATCCTCATCATTTCTTATGATATCACAAGACCCTTAGGAATATAAAAATATTATTGATAAAAATATAATTTTGATCCCATTTATATCCATATGCTCATAATTAACTCATTGAAATCTCATAATTTTCAGAGTACCTTTGTCTTTTACGGAGATATTTAGCAGCTTCAAATTATACCATAGTAGTTTTATGACATGTTTAGGGTATAATGAAAGTCAAATTTTTTTGTGTATATATATATATATATATATATATATATAAATTTAAGTGCTAAGTGTGAAAAATTGTAAACTGGTAAATTGTCAATTTAGGGTCTTATGGGATATTAAGTTAAAATATTTTAGGTTATTGTAAAATTTTGATAAGCTTAATTGCAAATTAAATAAAAGGGAAGGACTAA
This sequence comes from Tetrastigma voinierianum, assembly GCA_016808115.1. Taxonomy (NCBI): domain Eukaryota; kingdom Viridiplantae; phylum Streptophyta; class Magnoliopsida; order Vitales; family Vitaceae; genus Tetrastigma; species Tetrastigma voinierianum. The sequence continues at coordinate 43,982 of JAEQBH010000789.1, forward strand.
AAAGCAAAAAGAGAAAAATTGAGCCAAAACACCTTAAGACAACACATTATCTTCTAGGGAAAGGGAGGTCTCGTTTTTGGCATTGGGAGTTTAGGGCATCCAGTCGTGGGAGAAGAACCAACTATTTTGGTTTGATTTTTCTCCATCTCTTGGAGTTCTCCTTGTTCATAAAAAGAGAAGGATAGGAAGAAGAGAAGACAAAGAAGAAAAGGAAAGCTTGGTTTGTAAACCTCCAAGATAATCAAGGTTAGGAAAAATCCTAACTTTTCCCATATTTGTGTTTTTGGTTGGTTTGAGTTAGGTTTGAGAGTTGTTTTGATCTGGTTTTGTTTTGGGTTGGAAACTGTACAGTGAAAAAGGCTAAAAATGCAACATTATTAAGCAAGTCCGACGCCCTTCGCCTTAGCGAAGGGCAGGTGTCCACCTTTTGGCTTATGTCTCTTCTCCTTGGCTAAGGTAAGCTTTGCCTTGGCGAAGGTCGATCTCGCCTAGGCGAACCAGAGACCGTCTCCTGAGCCATTACCTCATTCACCTAGGCGAAGGGATGGTTCGCCTAAGTGAACCAGTTCTTCTAGACAGGCTTTGTGTCTTGCCCTTCTTTGCTTGTTTTGATTTCTATTCCTACAAAACCTAATGTTAGGAATTGGATGTGAATTCTTGCATTTGGGTTACATAAATACATGAATGTTATGAAGACTGGTATAAAATGCTCTGAAACACATATAATTGTAAGTCTGTTTAAGACCGGATAGTGAATAAATAGGGACTAGTGCTACCGAGCACTCCTGTTTCGTGCTTCCAACACTTATTTTTCATACTTTTAGTATGTATGTTTGTGTTATTCAACACTCCTGTTCTGTTGGCGCCATTAAGTGGATTCTGTTTACATCCACTTCCTATTATGTACTATATTGTACCTACGGATACCTATTGTACCGTGTTCCTGTTATTCATTTTCATTGGTTTATCCAGACAAACATTTATATGATAAGTATCTGAATAATGAACCATATGAAAACAAAAGTAATCAGCTCGGATGCTCAGGCAAATCTCAATTCTGTACTGTAGTGTACCTACATGTACCTTATGTTATAAAATTTATGTTATGTACTCCTACAGGAGAAATGCATATTATTGAATAATATGATAGATGAATTGTTTATACATGTATCGCGATGGTGAGGACCCTTTGCAGTGGTCATATATGTTGGTTTTCCCTTTAAGTTAGAAGCTTAGCCGCGAATTTGTTTCATCCCAGTGTAAATCTTGAAAGAGGTCGTCGGGGACATCCGCACTTTCATGAAAGTCAACACAACATTAGGAGTCCACCCTATGTAGGTCATTGTTTTTGTTATGATTTTATAATAGAATTGTAAAAGCAACATTTTGTACAATGGAACTTATATAGATACAATTAGTTATGGACTCAAGCATATATGTACATGACATTTTAAACACCACTACGATAGTAGTTTTACAAGGTTATGATTGTAGCCAATAATTTTCATAATTCTGGTTTTTTGAAACAAGTTAATGTCATTTATGAATCTATGCCTGAAAGGGTTCCAAATAATGCCAGAAAACGAGGTTAACAGGTCTTTGCTCTGTGTGGCATCCCCTCACTTGTCGAAGATAGGGGAAGGGGTGTTACAATATTTGTTCGTTTGTCACCTCTTCAAGAGTTTGTTGTTCAATATATGCCTCTACGGGGGTTCATTGTTTATCATGTTCCTCTACAGGGGCATTTTGCTTTGCTTTTGTTCTCTTTTTCCAGGGAGCTACGTCTTTTGACCCAATTAGTCTCCCACACTTCAAGCTTGTTTTGAGGATCGACATTTGCTTCTACGTCGATTCGAGATATGATCATGTTGAAGCATTCACGGCAGGGATATGTGACTTTGTTACTTTCTTTGCATCAACAAATGTATTTGGTAATTGATTTACAAGATTTTGTAAATCAATGATCTTTTGAACTTCCAGTTCACATTGATTTGTACGATTATCAAAATTAGATAATGTGGATGCATTCAGAGTAATTTCTCGTTGTTCTTTTGGAATCGACTTTTCTCTCCCTAATGGTGAGAATACAGTTTCATTAAAATGACCGATCTTTGTAAATGCGAACTGCAAAAAAATGTCGCATTAAGGGTTCAGATATCTTTATAATGAGCGACGAATCAAACCTACATAAATCCCAAGTCTACGTTGTGGACCCATTTTGGTATGTTGTGGAGGTGCAATTGGTACATGGACTGCACAACCAAAAACTCTTAAGTGGGAAATATTTGGTTGTTTATCTAGTATAAGTTGTAAATGGGAGTGTTCATGATAAAATGTTGGTTTAATTCTTATTAGACTTACAGCATGCATGTTGCATGTCCCCATGTAGATGTTGGTAATTTGGTCTTCATCTGCAGTGGTCTAGCTATTAATTGAAAACGTTTGATCAAAGACTCTGCTAAACCATTTTGGGTATGAACATGAGCAACATGATGTTCAATATTTATCCCAATTGACATACAATAATCATTGAGAGTTTGTGAAGTAAATTCACCAACATTATCAAGTCTTATTGTCATTATTGGATAATTAGGGAATTGTGCTCTTAATTTGGTCATTTGTGGAAAGAGCCTAGCAAATGCAACTTTTATTGTGATGTGACCATCTAGTGTAGACATCTATTAAGACCATAAAATAACGAAAAGGTCCACATGGTGGATGAATAGGGACACATATGTCCCCTTGTATTATTTCTAAAAAAACTAGTGATTTAGACATGATTTTATTAAATGATGGTCTGACTATTAACTTACCTTGTGAATAAGGATCACAAGAAAATTCATTTGGCAAAAAAAATTTCTAGTACTTTAATTGATGCCTATGTGATTGTTCTATGATTTGCCGCATCATTGAAGATCTAGGGTGACCTAGCCTGTTATGCCAAAGAGAAAAGATCTTTGGGTCATTGAACTTCTGGTTCATTACGGCATATGACTCAATTGGCTTTATGATCGTATGATATAACCCAGATGAGGCGTCGAGAGCTTACGCAGCAATCTTTTAATAAATTATAGAGGTAATATATAAACGTGCTTTTAATAGCCGTTCGTAGTTTCAATATGATATCCATTTTTGCGTATATAGTTAAAACTAAGAAAATTTCTTGTTGATTTGCTATAATATAATGCATCATTAATATGAATCTAATTCCATTTGAAAACAGCATTATATTTTGCACTTCACGAATCTTCAATTAAATCCCCGTGTACTTGAGATGGTACTTACATTTGGCATTTATTTACTATTAAATTTAAAAATTATGTTTTTTTCTTGAAGGATTGTATTTGTGGTTGCGCAATCAGCAAGACATATATCATCATCATTCATCTTGAAATTCAATAACATATAAATTTATATAAAGATAAAAATATAAATAACAAGATGATATTCTTATTAAATTACAATAACATACATAGAATTATTATGTTACATTTTCATCATCTACTAAATAATTAGAGTATCACTAGGACCTTCAAAATGTCCATATCAAAATAAGATAGGTCCGACCCATTTCCACCAACAAAATTAATTTCTACCATTTTTCCTTTATTATTTAATGATGCTTGATACATATCTACTAGATGTTTGGTCGTACGACAAGTACGAGACCAGGGTCCTTCTCTTTTGCATCTATAGCAAGTCTCTTCAAGAGACTTGAAGGGACCCTATGTACACTTTTCTCAATTTTTCTTTATTTTGTCTCACCATTGTCGACCTTAGGCGGTGAAATGGGTATTTTCTTTTGAAGGGGTTAGAAGGATGAATATTATAGTGTCGAAAATTCTGTCCACGACCATGACCATGACTACAACCACATCCACGCTCACGATTGCGAGATAAAATTGCATTCACTTAAAGGAATGTGTGACTGTGACGCCCCAAATCCCGGGGGTCCGTTGACTACCCGTCAACCCGCGGAAACACTCGTGAATGTCGGGTGACCTGACATTTTTCACGAAAATCGGGCGAGTCTCGCTGTCACAGGGGACCTCTACCCCGAATACAAACTGTCCCAATCAACATCGAAGATATATACATGAGTATAAACGGCCACTTGGGCCCAAAAACCAATACCCATCCAAATAAATCTCAACTATATCCAATAGTTTTAAGAGTTAAAAGTTCACTCTTATACAACACATATTAAAAGTTTACAACGTTCTAATACATGTATTTTAAAACACCAAAGCCACAACCCGGCTTTCTTCAGTATCGACATCTAGGAAGCGAGTCTTCTCGGCGCCACTTGTCGCGGAAAATAATATCTCCTGACGAGGTGAAATTTGCTCGCCGTGTAGTGGAATCGTACTAAATGGGTTACTCTCAGCTAAGTGCATATGCAATGCTCGAAATGTAGCGCGCTCAAGTAAATGTGATTCTGCTTGAATCCATGCCGTTCCATGTCTCGAGTCCTCACCGACTCACTCACAATTGCCTAAGCCATGTATGAGAAAATAATCATTTTCAAAACAAAAGTTGTTCTTGAAAATATACTACCGAAGTGTCGGTAAAAATATGGGACTACCCTCCGAGGCGAATTGGTTTGTGAGCTTTCCGAAACAGTCATGGTCCTCATCTAGAAATGATACGGTGGCCCATCTCTAACTCAATTCTCCGGAAAATCATTATGTGTGAAATTCGCTCATAATAGTATTCGTTACGGAAAATTCATGTCGTACCTTTAACACCTAATCTCTAGGTTACCCGGTGCATATGAAAATGCATTATGTCGTTGAAACCCCGTTTATACAATATATCAAATATATCAATATGCAACATTCTCAAATTTGCACTCACAACACATGTCATTCAATAGTGATCAACCATCACCCAAATTTGCTCACTTGAGTAATTTATAATATCATCTCTAATGGCCTACATACACAATTATATTTCATATAATTATGTCTTTATGTTAACACATTAAAATCATGTATTAACCTATCTATTCCTTTGATCCACCAACTCAAGTCATTCTCTAATTTCTCAATCCATTACACAAAAATTAGCTCGTGGGCTAATTAACGAACCACGAGCAATTGATTTGAATCAACTACATTTACGAACACATTCTCTCACAAAAATATTCCATGGACACTATTCACGGGTCACTATTTATGTTACTATTCATGTTACTATTCATGTGAAAGTAAAAACCCTCGGATTACTGTTCACGGCCAATCATCCAACATCGGTTCCACTTTGTGAACCCGAAATCCATGGCCATTTCCGGCCTCATACACACCAACACACAATTTATTTCATAAATTATTAAACAAACACCCCAACGGCCCTTACATGATCACGGGTATCCCAAATGAAGCTCTAAAAATTCTCCAAAAAATTCCAACAATTCGGTCCCCGAGTTTTGGGACGGTCTTTCAACACGTTCAAGGCCTCGAACCAACGAAACATTACAAAACACTTAAACAAGAAAGTGTAACTTAGTAGGATACGCCCCTGCCTCCGTGGAGTTTGTCGAAAACTCAGAAATCAGTCTCTTGCGATGTAGTCTCGATGTGTAGAACCATTTTGCTTCTTGGCGGAAAAGAAATCACGATTGATCCGTCGTATGTAAACCTAAGAGAGATGGTGCTCTCTCTCTCTCTAGAAAATAAAAATCTAACCTCACTGTCATTTTACTCCTGCGCGTTTGAGTGTACTTTTCCATTTCCCTTCCTTTTTCCTACAAATTATTTTCCTTTGTTTTTATTCTTTCCTTTTGCTTTTCTCATTTGCTCTTTCTCATTTCTTTTTGTTTTTCTTTTTTCCTCTTCCTATTTTCATCTCCGTTTTCAACGCGTTTACTCTATATTTGTTGGAGCATTATTATTGTATGGGTCGAAGGAGGAAATTTATACCCTGCCGCCGAGAGCCAAATGTGTGGCTATCCATTTCCGATTCATTTAACTATTTTCATAATTATCATTATGACATCATCACTTACATGGCTCAATGTAAGTAGTAGGTCATTCTCACACATGGTAATTGGCGAAAATCCTTCAATGCCAAGTGTCGTGCTCTTGGTCTTAGTGTGACGTCACTGGCAACCCATCATGTGTCATCAGGCACCGTATCAAAAGCGTGAAATCCGGAGCACCTGGAATCCGTGAGGTCGACGTGGTAGGTAAATTCGTGAGGGTATTCAGCGGAGAGTCCGTTCGTCATCTGAGATCTAGAAAAATTTACGATTTTGAAATTACGATTTGCGCTTTTTCGAGAGAAAATTGGAATTTTCTTAGGTCTTACGGTGGCCTTACCTCATTTTCCGAAGTCCAGTTGACCCTCAACTGCGAAAAACCTATGTGTCAAATATCTGAGACCCATACATGAGTAAAAATGGCCGCATTGGCTACCGCGACATCTTCGTAAAATATATCGATTTATATTACAATAGTTTCAAAGTTGTTACATCACTTTTAATACCAACATGTTTCAATTGTAATATTTCATACATGTTTACAACGTAATCAAGCCACATATCGAGCTTTGTTCTCCACTTGACCTCTTAATGGCGTCGTCTTACCGAAACGCTCCATGTACCTAAAATAATTTTCCCACCATTAGGGTGAGCAATGCTTGATGGTTGAATTCCCTACATGGGTTACTCGCCCCTAAGTGCACATGTAATGACAACCAAACACATTCAAGCAAATGCATGATCTACTTGAATATACACATGTCGATCCTCATGTCTCGAGTCTTAGCGACTTCTCGCACGTGCTTATGCCATGTATGAAAATGGTCTTCAACAAAAATGTTGTTTTAATTGTAGAGCGTCTCCGGAGTATAAATACGTTGGACAATCCTCCGAGGCGAGTTTGTAGGGTAACTCTCCATGGGCCTCTCCGACGTGAATTGTTGGGCGATTTCCCAACCTGGTGCCGGACAACTTTCGATAAATTCTATTTTAATAATTTTACAAAAGAAATCATTTTGGACAACCACTCCAATTTTATTTGTCATGCACTCACACCACCCACTATTCCTAGGGTGCCGGTGCATATGAAATCTGATATGTCATTTAGACCTAGCCCAGCGTATTAATATATCAAACATCGTATATTAACAAAAGTGCTCATGTAATGACATGTTATCCTTTCAAGGCAATAATGCGAAATCATTTCGCGTAGGCGATAAACAAATGCATGATGCCAATGCATTTATTTTATGTCACATGAATATTTATAAACTACATGCAACATAAACAATTCACATATGGTTATACCTCCTACACATAATTTGCATGTTATTCAATTATCAAGCAACAACACACAAATTAAGCACACAATGACCATTTCGGTCAAGCGTCCGGGGTATCCAAAATGGAGTTCAAATTTGACATTCGGTCACGAGTTTTGGGATTTACCAAACGGCCACTCACGGCCTCACACCATCCAAAACCATTTTAAATGTCTCTTAAGCCGAAAATAAACCAAGTAAGAGAAGACCCCTACCTTCCAAAGTTGTCAAAACTCTACAAAACCGGTATCCATACGCCAGTTAACACAGTAAGGAACAACTTTGTCTCTTGGCTCGTGGGATTCAAGATCCCGATCGTCGAAATCTAGAGAAAGTTAGACACTCTCTCTCTAAAACCTTCTCTTTTCTTTTCCTCTCTTTTCCTTCCACACCAAATCCGGTTGGGAGAGTTTGGAGTGAAGGGCTTGTCGTCATCTCTGCGTGTCAATGTCGTTGGTTTCTTTGATTCGCTATCCATATCCCTGCTGGGATTTTCCTTCAATGGCATTATGTCATGTGTCCACCCATGGCTCACACTTGAGCTCATGTTTGACTAAGTATGCACATGACAAGTGGCACCTCTTGAGCAGTACTCAAAGCATGTAAATGTCATATTCACCGCTGTTACTTTCAGCGTGAAATTCCATTTGTCACCGAGATTCGACCAGTCTGCGTGGTAAATTTAGATTTAGTGAGGCGATTCCAACGGTGAAATCCGTTTCACCATTTGAGATCTAGAAAAATTCGGTTGCAGTCTAAATTACCATTTGCTTTTTCGAAGAATTAGAATTTTCTCGGGTTTTACAAAATGGATTCGAATCGGTGAACATATTGATGGCTTTCGTTGAAGTAATTTCGTTATTTTGTTGATTTACTAGAAGACATGATATTAACTTTGAATATTTAGTAACTACGCTCTCTATATTCTTCTTTGCGAGGCGCATTAGAGCATAAAACGTTGTGAACGTTTTTTCTAACATGTCTTCGTCCGTGATTTTTTCTCTGCATAGCTTAAATCTGGAGCTTATTTTAAATAGAGCGGAATTATAATCATTGACTGTTTTAAAATCTTGCAACCTCGGGTGAATCCAGTCATAGCGAGCATTTGGTAAATTCACCATTTTTTGGTGGTCAAATCTGTCCTTAAAGTCATTCCACATAGTGAAATGATATTTTCTGATGAGATACTTTCATTTTCATATCGCTGTGGAGATGATCTTTTAAAAAAATTAGTGTCTTTTGCAGTCTATTAGGACTTTTCATTTCCTTCTTTTATTATTTCTTCAAGATTCATGAAATCTATATGTATTTCAGCACCAATAATCCATGATAGATAATTTTTACCAAAAATATTAAGTGCCACAAACTCAAGTTTTGTGAGATTTGACATTTTGATAAACTTTTAATATATAAAAAAATAATAATAATATAATTTTACCTTTGTTGAAGCAGAATCGTGATGATAAGGTGTTGTAAAATGTGTTATAAAACACAAACTCTAAATTTAAGTATTTTATTCTTTTGATTAAGATATCAAAATAGAATGAATACGAGAGAGAATTATGAAGGGGAAATAGAGATAGATAGAAATGAAATGAGAGGGATAGAGAGAGAAAGACATAGAAAGTGAGGGATGCCATTACGGGTAGTATAAGGGGCCTTTTATAGACTTACAAGAGATGGTTTCATTAACTCGCCTTAATAGTGAGTTATGGAAACCATAAATGAAGATACATTCATGGTATGAATGTGGTTAATGAGATTCATGGTGTGAATGTCGTCATTCATCACTCACATCAATGTTTGATTTATAACATATTTTATGATTTTAAATTATTATTATTATTATTATTATTATTATTATTGTTATTGTTATTATTATTATTATTTTGATATATATATACATGTCATTACAACTTTATAGTGTTTTGGTATCTTGAAGACTCGAACCTGGATCTTTCAATGCCCTGCTCAAACATTATTAAATAATTCGAAGCTTTAAATCTCACTTGATTTTAGGGTTATTTAGTTCTTGTTTTTTATAACTGTTTTTTATTCTTCTAAAAAATACAAAAAACATTGAAAATATGTTTGGTTTTATTTTTCATATTCTAAAAAACCCAAAAAAAACATCAAAACCCATCATTTTCGAATAACATCTTAATGTTCTCTAAGTTTTCATTATTGTTTTCTCGAATAATTTTAAAAAAACCGCAACCAAATATTACCTTAATTTCATTTACCAAATGAACAAATTCAGAAAATAAAATAGTTTAGTTCATCTATATAGGAAAATTAGTAAAGCTTGGCATAAAGCCATTTTCTAATTACTTAGCAAATAGACTCTAATTAACTCTCACATACACAAAAAAAAAAAGTAAGTAAATATGTTGTCATATGGAAGCAAGAATGATAGTTGGTCACAAATTTGAGTTTTGGACATAAATAGATTTTAAAAAATTAATTAATTAATGAATATAAGTTAAAAATAAAAATAACGCCTTGATATTATAAATGTTTTTAAATTTATTTAAGCTAATACTACGGTATTAACTTTACAAAATTTTAATATATTTTAAGTGACATATGGAATAGTTTGGGTATTATTTTTATTTCTAATATATATATATATATATATATATATATATATTTTTGAAATAAACTTGTCAAAAACTCCACAAATATCTTAATGGACAAATGGCGGGAAAAGAGAGGCATGAAGCGCATGTGAGGCACGTGGCAGCTAGCGTGGCATCCTACTCATTCTTCCTCCTTATAAATATGAAGAAGAAGAAGAAGATAAATCAATCTAAGAAGGATGCCGATGCAGTCTTACAAGGAGAAGATCAGCAACATGGCGAGCGTCGCCAAGGAGCACATCGTCATCTGCAAAGCCAAAGCTCAAGAGAAGGTACGCCTAAATTTGTCTGTTTGGATCCCGAGAAAAAGTGGAAGGAAAACATACTTATAAAGAATATAGCTTGGTTGTGATCATGTGATGGAAAATTGCAGGCGGAGAAAGCAACGGCGAGGTCGAAGGAGGAGAAAGCGATGGCGAAGGAGCGGAGGAAGGCGAAAGAGGCTCGAGCCAAGATGCAGCTACACGCCGAAAAGGCGGAGCGCGCCGCCCGCAGACTCGACGCCAAGCACTCGCATCTTCACACGGCTCACACACACCATCATCATCAGCCGGCTGTAGCTATTGGGGCTACAGCGCCGATGTATCCTCCTCCACCGGCTGTTGGAGCCGCTGCCGCCCCGGCTTATCCTCCTGCAGGGGCGAAATCTCTGTAGGGTGTTATGGTCACATGTATCAGTCAGTGTATGTAAAGTGTAAAATTAGATATATGTTTTAATTCTGTGTGTTGTTTCTTAAAATTTTAGTGTTACCTTTGTTGTTCTGTGATAGGGGTTTGTGTTGATTAATTGATTTAGTTGATATATGGTATTGTAAAACCGATTGTCAACAACAGGAATATATATATATATATATATATATATATATATATATATATATATATAGTGTCTACCGTTTTAGGTCATAAAGCGTTTATATCACAAAATCGATTTTTGACAGTATGAAAAAAAATATATACATACTGTTTAAGTTATAAGCTTCTATTCGACAGTATGATAATTTAAGTAAAACCGATTTTCGATAATATGATGATTTAAGTTATAAGCGGCTATATCATAAAAATCCTTTTTCAACAGTACGAATGAAACAACGTCTGTATCATAAAATCGATTTTCAATACCAATTTTCGACGGTAAGAAAAAAACATGTAGCGGTTATATTATGGTATGAAAAAGAATAGATTTTTGACGAAATGAGAATAGATTTTAAAATGAAAAAACATATGTTAAAATCGTAACGAATAGAATACGATTCAAGCGTAACAATAGGATACAACGCCAAAGATAGAATACGCCGCGAATAGAAATACATTTGTCTCATAGAAATACATTTGGCCCCTAAAGCTTAGCTGACAAATTATGGCAATGGAATCCCCGACGAAATTGTTATGATAAATTAAAGCTTAGTGACGAAATCTTCCTTCTGCGATTTTTTTTTTTTTTTTTTTTAATCTTCCTTGCAAACTGTCATTATCAATGCCATAATAAGGAAATACAAAAACATAAAAAATATATATATTAGATTTACATGAAAATCCTTTAAAAAAAAAAACCACGGATCGGAAAAAAGCTTAATTATGAATGAGAAATATACAAAATATAACGGAATAGAAAATAAAATAAATCATAATATGTTAATATAAGGAAAAAAACACCACATGAATAAACCCCCTTGGAATCACTTATCGATCTACCACAATATATTCTTATTTTTCTCAACTTTTTCTTTTCATAAAAATCACATTACAACCAAATTCGAGTCACAAATCAACACAATCATCTCAACTATGCTTGGCAGCTTATTGAAAGAAAAGTTACACCTTAAGGATGACATAGATTGACCCATAGTGAAAATGTATACATTTCTCTTTCAGTATCTCAGTAATTGGCTACAAACCCCGGCTAAGGGATATTCATGTCTTCCAACAGACAAGCAGACTAGACTTTTGAAGACCCATTTCTTGAAATGATAGGGTTACATGGTCATATAATATCGATATCACATCACATGGAAAGAGCACACGTCAATCTCAAAAGAATAGTAACCTGATAACATACATATGATATATATATATATATATATATAAACTAAAAGATTAGTTTCTTCAGAAAGATCCATCATACCCACATCAATCTACCTTGAAATTCTAGTGCCTGTTGGATTTTCCCATCAAGCGACATTTTCTGGTTCCTGACTTTGGCTGCCCGGTTACGGTAGTTCACTTGAAACCTAGGTAATGGCCTGCGATGATCTTCTGGAATAGATAATGTGTCTGTTGGGACCTCATCGATGAACTCGTCTGCCACGTCCCCGTCTTCGTCTACTCTCAGACGTTTTGCATACCATTTTAAACCCTGAAGACACAAACATGAAGAAAGATTCAACTACTAAAAGCAGAGACCTTCTTAGAATTAATAGAGAGAGAGTCCAAAACATAGAACTGTTGACCATAAAACGACAACTTGGAGACTCAAACAAGCCACCAACAAAAAGATTAATTAAGAAAACTATGATACATTATGGTTGAACATGCTAATTTTTTTAACCAAAACATGCGTAATGCACACTTCCACCCATATTAAGCAGAAAAAGAGAGAGAGAGAGAGAACACTGTGGCTCTACATAATAATATTGTGCTACCCCATGAAACATAATATAGATCTTCCAATGATGATTTTTCAGAGGTTAACACATTAAGCAAGCATGTCTAAACCTCAGTTTCACTACAAGCAAGAATCGACCACATAGAGGTTCTTGATTGTAGAGTACAACATTGTATAGAACTTATGATGAGATAAAGAAACATTTATTAGATATATTAACGCACTGAAAACAAATGAGATAAGAGTACAAACTAGCATAAGAAAGAATTGAAGGAACGAATGTTTCAATCACTACAGGCATGCAATAATGATCTATCTTGAGCTGTAATCTAGTTGCTTTGTTTATGGATACTTTTATCAGATCTTCATATGCTGTGCACAGACAATTTAGTTAGTTGACAAAATTTAGAGCAGGAGTTAATGTAAGAGATATGGAAGGATATCTCAAAATCCATTTTTTTGGGGCATTAAGAAAGGTGAATATAATCAACCAACAGAATGAATGTAAAATGGGAAATATAAATGATGGTTAAACCAGGAGTCTAAAATTGGGAAAAGTAGAAGTTGATGACCAGGCTGCTATTTCATTCTTTTTTTTTTTTTTTTTGTTAAGGGAAGAATAAAGAGGAAGAACTCCAGAAAATTAGGATGGAACTGATGAAATGCTAGAATATTCTCTTACCATAGAACACCAGAACAAATTAAAAGAAATAATAAATTAAATACAAACATACATACACATACACGCATGCATAAATTAATCCCACAAGCCCATGTATATATGCTTCTATGGGGCAAATGTTGGGACCCAAAAGAAAATACTAAATAAATGAGTATAATGAAATGAGAATGCCCTGATAGGTCAACAAACTCATCAGGAAAAAACTGATATAAAAAAAAGATACAAACGTATTAGTAAGAGGTTATAGATAACACCGGTTTAGAAGTCTATTTGAAATGGGACAAGCAAGAAGTCTATCTGATATGACCTTTTGGAAGGTGGGAGGCCGCAGCTAGTGCCCGTCAAGATGATTTGGAATCCTCTTGTGCCTACAAATATGGGGTTTTTTGTGTGGGAGGTTTGGTGGGGGAAGATTTTGACTATGGATCAGCTTAAAAAACGTGGTTTCTCCCTTGCTAGCAAGTGTCCTTTCTGTGGGCAAACGGAAGAAGTATTGGAGCATCTTTTTATCCACTACGCTAAGATTTGGAGCTTGTGGACTACCTTGTTTTCTCTATCATAAGGCGGATGGGTTTATCCCTACCTGGTTAAAGAGCTAAAATGGGTTGGGTTCGTCTTCCTCTTAAGAAAAAAAAGCAAAGCTGTGGCGGGCAGCTCCCCTGTGCTTGTTGTGGGCAATCTGGATTGAGAGGAACAAAGTTGTGTTTAACGACATGCAGTTTTCGTTTGATAGGCTGAAGTCCTTTTTTAAGGTTTTTTTGTACTTGGACAACTATGATTCCTAATAATGTGAACCTTTCCTTTATAAGATGCTTGTTGTGTTCTATGTAGCTTGTGTGGTGGGCTAGTAGGTTTTTGTCTTAGCCCTCCTTTTGTGTTGTTTTCGGCCCCTTTGTATACTTCTAGTATACTCTTTTGGGGTGCCCGTTTTGGCTTTCCCCTTTCTAATATATTGGTTTGTTTGCCTATAAAAAAAAAGTCTTAAACATGCAAACAACAATACAGTGAATACACTATGGAAAACAAAATCAATCTAAAAAAGAAACCTTTCATGATTTTGAGATAGGGGAAAAAAGCTCCATGAATTTTAATTCAGTTAATTGCCCTTCCAAACAACATGGTCATCAAGATATCTTTCTTACCTTGCAAGCCAAGAGAAGATCTATGAGATACAGCAAAAAGAAAAGATAAAAAATAAAAAATAGAAAGATAGTGCCACAGTATCTAATCCATAAAATCCATATACAAGTGATACATTGGCAATTCTGGCTCCAATCCTAAACCACTTAAAACCAAGAATTTAAGGAAAAGCAGCAAATCAGTGTACTCCACCTCTTCAAAAAATTGGTAATTTTGTTATCGTTCTCTCTCAAGGCACACCAAAACAAGCAAAGAGGGGATAATTCCAATACTTTCCCCCACCTCTTGTCCACTTTTGTACCAAACCACCCGAACATAAGCTCTCAAATTGACCACAGCACAATTATCTAACCAACCAATGAGAGCAAAAAGGTCCCAAAGCAGGCAAGCTGTCAATCTTCAATCACTCATAACTTTTTTGTTTCCATTGTCTAAGCAAAATAACAACTACCATGCCACTATGTGATTTTACTCGAGGTCGAATATTTGATTTTCACTCACATGAATATTCAGCTCTTCTTTTTTTGATAGGCAGGCATGAATATTCAGCTCTTGCTAGTATTTTTTTTTTTTTGATCAATAAAAAGCAAGTATTATAAAAAGGAAAATTCCAATGAGTACACAGCAAGTATTCAGCTCTTGCTAGTAGAGACTTATGATTTTGTTTCAGCTCATGCATAAACAAGTAATTTAATTATATTCAAGTACCCATGATCATTCTGGCACAAACAAAGTCAGCAAACGATGTGGATGTCCACATAGCGGGTCCTGGTTTCGGGTCACGGCTGTCTGTGTGAATGAGAGAGAAAGAGCGATTTTTCCTAGCAGTTTCTGAAGACTTTAGAAACTTTTTTTTTCTTTTTTGGATAAGTACACGAGAACTACAGAAACATGATTTTGGACTTGCAGTTGAATCCATGTTATGCAATATGTTGATTCACCAATTTTCGGAATGCATATCTCCTTTCACGTTGATAGGGAGATTGTCCGTCCTTCTTCTGGCAGCTGCTCAACAATCAGACGAGACAAATTTATGCATCCACTGTTATTTTTGTCGTTCCTCACATAAGAAGGAAGAGGTAATGAGGAGGTACTCAAGATTTTTTTTTTTTTAATAGGCAAAAGAGGAGGCACTCAAGAATGTTATGCACCAGATTTGTTCCGATCCTATATGAAGACAACAGTTCATATTACCACATGTTATTGCCTCACCAAGCGACAGGAAACCAAGAGAATTAGTCATAGTAATTAGTGAATAAACACGCAAAAGGACATATAAGAAAACATGTTTACAAAGCAGTTACTATCAGGGGATGAAGAGGATACTGAAACAATTTGTTCATGGGAAGAAAGTTTATAATCTGGCACTACTTTGGATTGCTTTACCATTGTGTTTGCCAACGTCAAGAGTGCGAACCATTCAACTGGCACTCCTATCAGTATTACAACTACGGATTTGAGGTTTGTAGCCAATGATCGAAGGGTCCATGCATCTATAGTCAGCTGAAGATTTTTACCAATTCAAGGAATTTCTTCAAAGCACAGTAATAACATCATGCAAAAATGACTTGGTTCACCGACAAATTTCAATGGCCTTAATCCTCGACCCTTAACCAAAGGGTTCCATGTCTAACATAAAGCTCCATATTTGCACAAAAATATTCCATTCCCCTCTATCTTTAAAACATCACCAAAATTCTTCCATGACAAATGTTCAGAGCTAAAATTTTAATGTGAAAGCCCCTAGCATCTATCCTTAGGACTAATAAAATGAGTTCAAATTTCTTAATTTGATTGGAAAGTTCAGAGCCACGAAATCAAACTGTTTCAACTTTTGATCAACGAACTAGAAAAAATCAACTCGATTTCATCACTGGAAGTAGCATCAAACAAAAGACAGTCAACGAGGAAAAATCTCAGGACATTGTAACCAGAACAAGCAAATAAACAAGAGAGCGAATGAACCTGGACTCCGCCGTCGCCGGATGTGCAGGGGATGAGAATAGGGCCTCTATCTCTTTCGACGGAAACCTGAGCGGGGACGCTGAAGCCTCTACGATGAAGGCGAATGTCCTCAACATCCACTTCCTCTTTGCTAGTGCGATCGCGAACGACATCGTTGTCATCGTCTACATCCCTGGTTTCGTGAGGCTCGTCCTTAGAAAACCCTAGAATGCCCGCGATCCTTCTCAGAAACCCCATCTCCTGGGGAGATATGCGGATCTTTCAAGAGAGAGAGAGATGCGGGTATGAGAGAGAAAAATTGGCTTCTGCCTGTAGGGCTCTGTGATTTGCTGAAAAACCAGCAGAACCTATAAGGCCTGTTTGGGCCTTCAAAATAAAACTCTAAATCTAGTTATGCAAGGTTGTTTTTTACTTAATACTAAATTCTTTTTAAATTTAATGTCAATAGTATTAAGTATACATTATTTTAATATTTTCAGAAGAATGTTGATGGTAACGAGACAGACATCTAAATTATCGCCTCACCTCGCTCTTAATGGTAATCGGCCGGCGACTATACGCTTAAAGATATTTTGGGCTTATTTTCAACCAAACTATTGCACGGCTTCAAGTTTTTTTACTTCTGGCCCTACTCCTAATTATTTCTTAAAAATAAATTTTTATTCTTTTATTTTATACTTTAATGTAAATAATAATAAGAATATTTAATAACAATTTATAAAAATTATACTTTATTTTTTATGAAATATATTAATTTTAATATAAAAAAGTAAATATAAAAAATACAAAAAAAAAAAAAAATCAAATGTAAACAGGGTGAGTTTGAAAATTTTCTCATCTCCATCGTTCCGTTTAATTTTTTAAAATAGACAAATTTAGGAATCAAAAAAGAACGAAATGTGGCCGATGTGACCGCCTGCCTCAAACCATTTCATTATCCCTAGTAGTGATGTGATTGCTAAATTTTCCTTATCACAACAATTAAGTTTTTCTTATTTTAATGGAAAATGATTTTTTCTGAATAGAAAAAACCAAAGATTTTCATTTTTTCTATTCATAACTTAATTCAAAGTTTTTTTCTTTTTACATTTATTCACTTTGTATTATATTGTTATAATATTATGTTTTTATAAGACCGTGTGTTTGGTTCAATTGGTAACTAGTAGCTTATAGCTAATGCTGATAATTAATAGCCGATTATTAATTATTGCTTTGTAAAATAGCTAATTGAAAGTTAAATTACGAGAATATAAAATCATAAAATATATATATATATATATATATATATATATATATATATATATATATATATATATATATATATATATAATATTATTTTGAATTATCGTTATTTTATTTATTTAAAAATACTTTGAAATAAAAAAAAATGAAAAATGTGTTAAAATAACTTTTTACTTAAAAGAAATTATTAATTTACATGTTTTTTTTTAATCTTTAATATTATTCATTTTTTAAAATAGATCTTCTTTAATTCTAAATACGTGGATAGTCTTTTTAGGTTCATAACAAAAATAAATTAGAGCAAAATAAAAATAAAATTTTAAAATTCATAAACGAATTTTTTACTTCAAATATTCTCTATTTATATAGTTATTTTTATTATTTTTATATAAAGACTAATATTTTCAAATATTTTATTTTGATGTTCTTCTTATTTTGTTTATTGATTGAAATTATAATTTGAGATGAAATAGGAATTAAAAGTTGATAAAATAATATTTTTACTTACAAAGATTATTATTCATTTTTCATAGATAATTTTGTTTTATCTTCTTCCATGCTTTATGTGCATGCCAGAAAAAAATAACCCAGAATACAAAAATTGTAGGTTGTCATTCAATTGGATAAAAATATGAGCGGATCATAAGGAGAAAAAAATTATAATTTTGAATATTTTCACAATAGCGTTTTAGAAAAAGCTACAATTTATAGTTTTTCATAACCGGAGTTTATTAGATCTAATCAACTATCATAAATTGATTACGAACCTTTATTAAGCACCTCATAAGAGCTGATTTTTGTGAATAAGCTATCAGTTTCCTTCAATTAGTTCAACCAAACACCCTCTTAATTTACCATTTGACTTAGGCTTCAGGGACACTTCATTTAAAGTTATTAAGTGAAATAAATATGTTTGATGAAATAACTTACTAACATAACTCAAAATTAAACATGATTTAAAATAATATGTTAAATTAATTGACCTATTATTATGTTCGTGTTTTTATTTTATTTTTAATCCTAATACCATATAGGTGTTTCGAAAAAGCCTAGGGTTCGAGACCCGCTTCAACCCTAGCCCGACTCAAACCCGTTTTTATGCCCACCCATAAGCTAGCTTGGAGATCGACCCCTTTCCCTATGTTATTTTTTAAAAAATACATAATGTAACTATATTTATAATATACATTTTGTTAAAAGTTTATTATACAACTCAATTAAAGGTACAACATAATTGGTGCATTAAATTTTAAGGTAAAACTCATAGGAGTTTTTTTAAAACAAGTTTTAATTAGTAGGCTTCTTACACTTACCCGTCCTAGGGTCGCCTATTATGGGCCCACCAGACCCACCCATTTTGGGCTCATATAGTACAAGACTTGTGGGCTAGGCTACAAGCCTCAACAAAATGCAAAGCTCGCCTTAAGTCATTGGCCTCGTTTTTATAGACCGATCAAGCTGGCCCACTCGGTTGGAGAGACCCCCATAATAATATTTATTATTTATTTTTACATCTATTTACTTGACATTACAATGTCATGGAATTATGTTATTATGGAGACTTGAACACGATTCTTCAAAGTCCTTTACCTAACCCTTAACCACCAAGCTAAGCCTCACTGGCCACTCAACTGTCATTTAATTTAATTTATTTTATTTAACAATTAAATAATTTAGTTACAATATAATAAATTATCTTCATTATGACTCGAACCCGAAACCTCTCCCCTCCCTATGCCATGCATTTTTTAAACGTTTAACGTTTTATCACACAAGTCATGTTTGATGGACTTCATTTATTTTACTTTGATTATAGTATATGAGGATAATATATCAATTTAATGATTTATAATATACTTTAAATTAATTCTATCAAATAATAAAAGTTATAAAAAGTAACAAAATTAAAAGTAAAAAGATAAAATGAGAACGCGGAAATAAAAATAATTTAATTATTTGTATTTCTTATTCAAGGTTATATTTTTGTTTTATGTATGTCACAATGTTATTTTCATCTTTCTACATATATCTCTAAATGTTGATGTCGATAAAGTGGTTATTCCACACATATGAGTTAAAAATTTTTTTTCCCTATTTTCGTTGTTATTTTGTTGCGGTGTGTGGTTTGTGTCGCCTTAAAAACATGTGTGATTTGTATTCATCTTGGTACGATGATTTGTTTTTTATCGTTCTGTTGTGGCGTTTACTTATTGCATAATTAAAGTTATAGATATTTCAGTCATTATAAAATTATTAAATATGTAGGCTTTAAGCAATTCGATTATACTATTAACCTTAATATTGTTTCATAATCTAAAGATTTTAAATAAATTTGATTATATGTTTATATCTAATATATTGTTAGTTTTAATCAATAAAATAAACTATCTTTAAAAAGGTTAAATTAAATTATTAAATCGAAGTTAAAAAAACTTAAATTATTAGATTATTTTAACTTATTAAGTTGATATATTAAATGCTCACTAATTTGCAACTTTCAAAATTTAGATTTTCCTTAGATATGGGAAACATTTTTTAGTTTTTCAAATTTGGTAAAGCCTTCAGAGTTAAAATAAGCATAAAAGTATATGGGGGTTTTAGATTCAAGTCATAGTGGACACTTTACTATATTGAAACTAGAGTGTATTAATTTTTAATTTTTAATATTTTATTACATTTGGGAAATATTTTTAATATAAAAAAGTCGAGGAATGACTCAAGTGGTAAATTAGTGGGACGGGTATACGGGATAACCAATATTGAATCTGACATATATCGACAACAAAATATGCAAAGTGCATATAAAATAAAAAGAAAATATCTTAAAAACATATTTGATAAATTGATAATTAAGTCCATGCCTAGCTCGATTGATAGAGTGTTTAAAGTTTAAAAAGCATGACATCCATGGAGGGGAGAGGTATCGGGTTCGAGTGGATGGTTTATTATATTGTGATAAAGTGATTAATTGTAAAAAAAAAAAATGATAGTGAATATTAAAATTTTGAAAACAATTTTCACATTTTATATTTTACAAATAAAAATTTGAAAAATACGAAACTATAATGTTTTGTTCTCACAGGCTTTCGGACTGAATCATGTTTTCCTTCGAGTCAATTACCATGTCTGTCCAGACTAGTATGGTAACGTAACATCCCGTGTCGTGTCGTTGCCAGTTTCTTGCTAATAAACAAGAAGAACAAATTCGTAGATCCGGCGACGGAGGATCTTCCGCCGGTGAAGCTGGGCGAGAGCTTGAAATCAAGCCAAATCTCCCGAATTGTGGTGAACGGGATAGGGATTGACAGAGAAAAAGGAAAATGGCGACGGTGGGTGTAGCGCCGGGGCTATCGCGGAAGCTGAAGAAGGTGTTGGAATCCCGCACAGACTCTCCGGATCTGCTGGCCTCTCTCAACACCCTCTCTACCTTCTACACCGAAAACACCCCACAGGCTCGTCGTAACCTCAGATCCACCATCGAGAAGCGCTGCCTCTCCATCAATCACGACTTTCTCCGTGCCTCCGATTCCGCCCAGCAGGCCTTGGATCGTGTCGAGGAGGAGGTTAACGCCCTCGCCGATTGCTGCGACAGGTTGATCTTCACACCTTCACATTCTCCTGAATGTTATTGTTTCAGTGTGATAATTTATATTAATTAATAGAGTTTGGAGTTGTGATGTACTTGTGAATGAGCATTGAGTGATCGTGGATGTCAGATACCGGTTTTGATTGGGTTTCTGGGTGAATTTTGGTCAATGGGTAGTAGTTGAATAATAGCTTAACTATCTCTTCTCTCTCTTTCAAGTCATCTGTATATAGTTCCTCAATTGATTAATTGAGTTTTTGATTGAGTTAGCTTGAGGATGGCTTCAGGTGGTGGTTTAGGATTTTATGTGCACCTGATGTGGGTGATTGTGGAAATCGAATAATGGGTTTTATCTTCTTCCCGGGCGTGTTTTGTTGACAGTGGAATCTGAATAAAAGTTTTAGCTAAAATTGTCATTGCTCTTTGGAGTTATTTGTGACTATGATATATCATTAGGATTAGCGTTTTATCAGGAGTGAATTTGTATTTCGGGTGATTGCGAGGATTGGGAGTGGGGTTTTAAATGGATTGTAGGTAAAATTTGGTTGCTGGATGGAAGTGAAATGAAAGTTCTAACCAAATGTCAAATTCCCTTTAAGAAATGAAAGGTTGGAGTTTGAAGTATGGGGAAAGAATGAATGTCCTGTGGGAGTTATGGGGCTTTTTGATTGGCATATTTGAAAAACTCATTATTCTCATTTGGAATGTGAAGGTTTCTAGGCTTGAGAGAAGATATAATTAGAAGCTTGATTCATGAGCGAAGGTTTGAACCATAACGTCTGATACCCTTCTTATTGGATCTTATCCCATAAATATCAGTGCTACAAATGATTTTTAGTCCCTATTATGTTCCTAATGGAGACTTTTATCTCAAATGTCACATCCACAGATTCCACTGTTAAAGTTGAAGTAAAAGAAACATTTCCTTTGCAAAAATAAGAAAATTTGTTGAGCAAATAAAGAAGGAAATAACAACAAATCAGGGAAAACAACCCAAACATGCACCAAATAGTTCCACGATTACCCAAGATTCCAGCAACTATTCACATACAACAACAAAAAAAATATATATATATTCAGAGCCAATAGCAGCAGCATACCAACAAAAAAATGTGCTTGTGCATATGTTTGTTTTTGCGTGATTGATTATGTGGAACCTCTAACAGTCCCATCATAATCCTTATCACTTGAACTAAGGTAGATCGATTATTTTGTAAGACCTCTAAATAAGAAAAGCTATTATGTTGTAACATTTACAGTCCTGTAGAAAGACTTCGGCAATAACATTATTTAGTATCCGTGATTCATTTGAATGTGGGATCTGTAAAGTGTGCCTCGGCTCAATGTGCAATCACTCCCTACTTATAGTGCCTCACTTGGCGAGACAAACATTTTATTAAAGAAGTGAGTCTTGTAAACTTTACTTTTCCTTTTTAAATACTTTTATTCTTAAAATTTTTAATTATATTTTGACATTTATATAAATTCAGTACTTCTTTACTGAATGTTTCTTTTAAATGTTAAGGAATATTGGATTTTTTATTTGTGAAATTAGATTTTGAATTGTATTTTTTAAAATTGATGAGGTCACATTTTACTTTACTTAGGGGTGTGCCTTGTTTCTGAGCCGATAGGAGACTTTTGTACCTAGGTGCGCCTTGCTCCTTTTAAAATTACGAGATTAGTCTATTTGTATCCTCAATGCACAAGGTCATGGGATCACTATCTTCTTGGCTTACTAAGTTTATTGGTAGATTCAATTTGCAAATTTGAAATGTGTTTGTAATTTGTATCTTTAGAGTTTACCAAAGTGGGGGAGCTTCATTCTGTCAAAATGGTTGGAGTAGCTGGTTATAGTGTTTTAGAAGGCTATTAAGGATTAGCATTGAAGCTATGCAAAATAAGCCTTAAGGCTGTAGCCTTGGTAGAGGTTAATTGAGGCTGTAGCCTCAGTTGATTGAGGCTTATAGCCTTGTGGTTACAACCTCGAAGCTATTGGGGAGCCTTAAATATTCATAAGGTTTAATTTGGTTTAGAGCCTTTATCAACTTGTTGTATACATTTGTTAAAGAGGTGTAAGCCTCAATATTTATTGGTTGTAGTAGCTTGTGCTGTTATGGGGTGTTGGTATATATTTATGAGTTTTGTCCTGCACAACGTTTAGGGTTAAACCTTTTGAAAAACATGGGCTTAGACGGCTACCGATTAACCTTTTAAATAAAAATGAAAGGAAGAGATTGGGAAGAAACAAAAGAATTATCGGTCATTTTTGTAGTCAAGCTTATATAAAATCGTTATCTTATTAATGATGGATAAAGGAAAAAGTATCATTGTAATTTATGGATAAACAAGAAAAATGAATTAGCATTAACTTTGTAGATAGGATCACACTGGTGATAATGATGCTAGCTTTAAAGACTTTTTGGTAAATGCATGAAAGAGAATGGGATTTTAGTAGAGTAAAAAAAAAAAACCTAAATTAGAAGTTACTAAAAATGACGTACAATTAATTTGATTATTGCACATTGTAAGTTTATTTATTTATTATTGAAGTTTCATGTGATTTAATTATTATTTCTTCTGATTGTACGTTTTACTTTTTGGAGCCTTAGTATACCTCCTGTATGCTATGCATTCATCCCTTTTTGATTTAATATATTTCTTTCTTCTGGTTTACCTATAAAAAATGTTATTATTTTTTCTGAATTTTTTTTTTCTTTCTATTATTGTTATTAAAGTTAACGCGTTTGCCTTGTTTTGCCTTGGGGCTTACACTTCCCTTCATTTGGATAAAACACCTCAAGACTGCCTTTAACCTTTTAAACAATTGGTTGGTTGTGATGTTGTATGGCCCCATGTCCATATCACTTTCCACTTGCTAGTATTATGGCTGAAAGCCTTGTGAGACACCATATGAAACTGTAAGTTTTGTGCCTTCACAGGATTGCAAAAGCATTGAACAGTTGTAGTGCTACAACTGGAGATATTATCAATACAACAGAGAGGCTTAGACAGGAGCTTGAAATCACCACGCAAAGGCAAGAGATTGCTTCATGCTTCCTTCGTGATTATCAGCTCTCAAATGAAGAGGTTTATCTTTGATCCTTAGATGTCCCACCAATACTTTGTTCCCATTGGTGCAAACTGAACTTTTTGTGTGCTTCTCTCTACTTTTCCCTAATGCTTCTCCCCTTTGTAGATAAATGCACTGAGGGAGGAAGAACTGAACGAGAACTTCTTTAAGGCACTTTCTCATGTTCAGGAAATTCATGCCAACTGTAAAATACTGCTCAGGACACATCACCAGGTAAACTCTCTCTCTCTCTCTATCTCTCTCTTTCTCTCTCTCTCTCTCTAGCTCTTGCACATATGTACAAAGAGAGTTATGGGCTATAATGATAAAAGTAAATTCTTTTTGTTGGTGTTGGTAGGACACTTGTTTTACAAATGTATGTATATTTGAAGGATATGTTTCCTGCTCTCAAAATTTATGGTGAAGGTGGTATTTTATTGCATTTTAAGGTGCTAATGATCTTTAGTAAATAGCTCCTTTGCTAGCAAGTTATGTCTTAAATTTTTTTCATTGTGTTGCCAATTTCATCGGGAACCTTATAGTCTGGTTATTCTCTCAAGAAGTATGAAGAGGGTCTATGATTTAGAAATGAAATGAAATAGCTAAGATTTAGAGAACAGGGCAGATAGAAAAAAAGAGTAAACCAATGAACATGAGAAAGCAAAGTGAACATAAGATGGGTGGCGTTTAAAAAATTGAGGAAAGTAGCTGATGTTTTGCCCGAAAGGCATGGAAAGATAAAATAGAGGGAAAAGAATTTTTGATGGAAAATCGCCAATTTTGGAGAAAGGCATGCTATTGCCTTAACCTTTTATTTAATCCATTATTAGCTCTCCTTTTTTTACATTGGTTTCCTTTAGGCTCTAATCCTAGGTTTTCATGTTCCATATTGCAAGATGAATTTTTAGCCTATCATGGTTGTGTTGCCACATACACTATCCAATAAAACTAAATAATCCATTCTTGAATTAAAAGAATAAAAAAAGTTTATTTAAATCAATAATAAAGAGAAGAACAACCAACAAGAAATTTCAATGTCTTATTCTCTAGAAATTTGAGTTCTCATAGTTGAGAAGAAAAAAACTAACGCATGACATGTTCTTATTGGTCACTTATTCTTAGAAATTATGTAAAAATCACTAAAAAACAATTACTATTTTGAATTGTTTGGAATCCTCTTAGACTCAAGAAATACCTAAATTAATCTCAAAGGTTTGTAGCTAATTTTGAATTGGGCAAGACACACATTGGAATATTTGACATGGAAAGTTGCAAATATTCATGAACGCTTTGTAAAGTGGAAATTTTTTTATATAAAAACAATTGAACTGTTCTGCAATCGAAAATTTCATCATGTTGTAAAAATTTTTCTTAACTCTCTATTAAAGGTATGATATTCATATTAAACCCAAATCCTACAAGCTTGAGCTTTTAAGAGAGTTGGTAGTTTAACATGGTATCAGAGCTTGGTTTGGCAGGAGGTATTGGGTTTGAACCATTTGTCTACAATTAATTCCCCATTTGTTGATTTGAAAGTCCATGGAGGATTCTATTTGGTTTTTTTGACTCTCTAAATGCGGGTATGGGGTTGCATGTGAGGGATGGTATTAAAGACATGATATTCCTATTAAACCCAAATTCTATAAGCTTGAGCTTTTAGGAGAGTTGGTAGTTTAACACTCTCTACTATTACACCGCTTACTTCTGTTGGCCACAACTTCTTTGTTTTGAGAACTGTTTAAAGCATTGAATTATTAACTTCTCCAACTTCAAAATAACAAATAGCTTCATTCAACTCTACTATCTTGCATCCTCCCTCAATTTTGCTTTAAAAGAGGGGTTTTCAGATGGCTAGCAGATGTCCCTTGTGTGGTGAAGCTGATGAGGAGCTGCACCATCTCCTCATTCACTGCCCTTCGGTTTGGAGGCTGCGGGAGGGCCTCATCTCTATCCTTGGTTATTCCTGGGTTTGCCCCTACTCGGTACAAGATCTATTTTTGGGTTGGTTTGTGTTCCCTATTAGGAAGAGGGCTTGAAAGCTATGGAGGGTGGCGCCCCTGTGTCTTATTTAGGCAATTTGGAAGGAAAGAAATTGTATAGTCTTTGATAATATGCATTTCTCTTTCTTTAGACTTAAATCCTCTCTTGTAAGCATGCTCACATCATGGGTTGGGTTTAAGGTAGAGGAGGATGCTCTGGTCAGGATTCTTTTGTGTATTCTCTAGGGTTTACTAGCAGGTGGGAGGTGCATTTAGCTCCCTTTTTGTTTAGGCTAGCTTCTCCCTGTATACTTCCTGTATACTGTGGGGGTCTTGGCTCCTGTTCTTTTTTTGATATAATATATTGCTTTGTTTATTTATCAAATTTTTTTGCTTTAACTCGTTTCCACATTGTTTCATCTTCTCCAATTATCTTCATAGGCTCTGTCGCTCTCATACTTCATGTCTCATTCTTACGACTTGCTCTTTTGGTTTTGCTTTGGCCCTCATTGTTTTCACACGTCTTAATTCTTTTCTATGCTTTCTTTCCTCATTGTTTCCTCTTTGTCTCTGTCTCTGTCTTGAAATTAAGCTTAAAGTAGATGTTAACACCACCCTATTGTGTTAGCATCAATTCAAGCTAAGTTAAATGATTTAGGCCTTAATCTTAATTGACTCATACTATATTTGTGTCATACTATATATTCATTTAAATGCCCTCTCAGTGGCATTTTCACAAAATTGTTGGGCTGTTGATACAAGAAAAGTGAGAGAGGGAGGAGCATAGAAATGGGGAAATGGAGTTCATGGGAGGGATTTTGTGTGGATAAATTGTTCTGGGCAAAGAAAGGAATACTAGAAATGAATCTGTTATGGGCAATCCCTCAACAAGCTTATAAGAGCCTTTTTTTTTTTTTTTTTTTGTTCTTGGGCAAGGGTGGCTATACATTCTGATTTCTTTGTAGCTAGCCAACTGACCTTATCGGCTAGTTTGTAGATTTGGGGGCTGGTGAGACTTTTTTTTTTCATAAAGACTGGGTGTTGTATAGTCCCTGTATACTTCCCTTGGGACTGGGTTGTTCAGCCATTTTTAATGAGATTTTCTTTTTGCGCATAATATATATATATATATATATATTGTTGAGGCTCAACTCTCGCACTGCTTTTATTTTATTTTTAATTTTTAATGATAATTTATGTTTATATTTTTATATTGGTAAGAAGCAAAGTAGATTATAGAAGCGTTTGAAAAAGGCACAACCAATATGCACTGAGTAAGTGTCACATTGTTGATAATACGACCTAGGGGATATAACCACAAGGCTATCGAAGCTTAAGTTGGAAATATTCATGTGTTTTAATGGGCTTGCAGTTTGAGTGAACTTTTTGGTATAGATTTTATAAGAGTGTCAAACCTTAATATTCAATGATTTTTTGCCTTGTGAGCTTTTTTCCTTATGAGTAAGGTATGCTTCTTGTTTTCTTACATGTGGGCTAAGTTAGAACCTATGTGTGAAATACATCATTCAATTTCTTCGTGGGACTCAGGTTTTAGGTCAGATTCTTCTTGTTAAGTTGGCTATTTATCCATTTTCTTGTGCTTAAATTGTTTATTTTCCCTTTTTCTCTGTTCCTTTTAGCCACCTCTTATTTATCCATCTTATTTTCTTATTCTTTTAAGTTGCGATGATGATTAATGGAACTTTAGGACTCTTATGCAGCGTGCAGGTTTGGAGTTGATGGACATGATGGCTGTGTACCAAGAAGGAGCCTATGAACGCTTGTGCAGGTGAAATTTCTTGGTCTTCTTTTTAGTAGGGACTGCATCATGATTGAACTTCGCAGAATGTAAATCTTGTGCAGGTGATATCATAGTCATTGGTTTCCTATCAAATAAATAATTAACAAGAGTGGAAGGCTATGGAGGTGTTATCAATAATAGTGATGTGCTTGTTTTATTCTGGCCTTACTCACAGGATTCTGTGGAGTATATCTGTTATGTACTATTTTTAAGAAAGTTTGTTACATGGTGCGTGTTTGAAATGATTTCTATTTCTTATTTTTAGGTGGGTTCAGGCAGAGTGTAGAAGATTGGGTGACTCTGACAATCCTGAGGTTGGTGAGCTTTTGAAAACAGCGGTTCGATGCCTCAAGGAACGCCCTGTTCTTTTCAACTATTGCGCAGAAGAGGTAAATCTGGATCAAGCTTAATAATGTTTAATAACTTGGAACAGTGGATAGTGTTAACACACCCATTTCTTAATCACACAGGTGGCAAATATGAGACATAATGCATTATTTAGAAGATTTCTAAGTGCTCTTACGCGTGGAGGACCTGGTGAACTGCCTAGACCTATTGAGGTGCATGCTCATGATCCTTTGAGATATGTAGGGGATATGCTGGGGTGGCTACATCAGGTGTGATTCAACTCCTCTTCATTGGTTTCCATTTTCATTTATCT
Source organism: Tetrastigma voinierianum (assembly GCA_016808115.1). Taxonomy (NCBI): domain Eukaryota; kingdom Viridiplantae; phylum Streptophyta; class Magnoliopsida; order Vitales; family Vitaceae; genus Tetrastigma; species Tetrastigma voinierianum. Next base: position 72,654 of record JAEQBH010000789.1, read on the forward strand.
GATATGAATCGGAGTTATCATCATTTCTGATTTATCTGTTGTCATATATGATTTTCTCTGTTTCCTTCTCTGCAGGCCTTGGCATCTGAAAGAGAACTTGTTCTTGTGTTACTTGATCCAGATGCAGCAGTAGATACTGAACCATTTGCTCAGAGATCCTCCAAGATAACTGAGAGTGATAATGGGAAGACAGAATCTGATTTGAAATTTGTTCTGGATAGGATTTTTGAAGGTGTTTGCCGGCCATTTAAAGTGAGAGTGGAACAAGTTTTGCAGTCACAACCTAATCTTATAATTGCATACAAACTTAGTAATACCCTGGAGTTCTACTGTTATACTGTGAGTTGAGCTCTATCCATTTTTCTTGTTGGTCTATAAGTCTGTTATTCTCTTCGGTTTGTTTTAACTGTTTTTTTCTTATAGATATCAGATTTGCTTGGGAGAGAAACCTCTCTCTGTAATACTATTTGGTTACTCAAGGATGCCGCTCAGAAAACCTTTTTTGACATTCTGAAATCTCGAGGAGAAAAGCTTTTGCGGTATCCTCCCCTTGTTGCAGTTGATCTTTCCCCACCACAAGCACTAAGGGAAGGAGTTTCTGTGTTGCTCGAAATAATTGAGACCCATGACAGCATGATGGTTCCTGCTTCTGGAAAGAAGCAACCCTTTGACCCTGTGATATCTGCATTGCTAGATCCTATTATTCAGGTCTGTATGTGGTTGAATCTAATTTGTCCTTAATGGGTCTCATTCCAATTTCCTGATACTGAAACAGAAGGACAAAACAAAAATCATACTTAATATTTTAGCATAATTATATGTAGAAGGAATGCATTCCATGTAAAGTGTTTGTTACTAAGGGTAGTGTTATCCTGCAAACAGATATTGCCAAAAGAAATAGGACAACTGTCCATTAAGAGGTTCTTAGGTTAGCATGTTGAACTTTGCAACTCAATTATGTCATCTCTCTGATCTGAGTTTTGTTTTTTGTACTGCATCCAAACACCTCCAGAGTTTGTGTCTGGCTTCTATATATTATTTTGTTTGGGAATTTAGTGTTGTTAAGAAGCATAATTTTCATATTAAACCCAAATCCTACTAGCTTGGGCTTTTAGGAGAGTTGATTGTTTAACATGGTATCAGAACTTTGGTTTGGCAAGAGGTCCTAGGTTCGAGTCACCTCTCTGCAATTTGAATATTTGATTCCTGTTTGTGTATTTGAAAGTCCATAGTGGACTTTGTGGTTTGTTTGACTCTCCACATGAATGGGTATGGGGTCGCGTGCACGTGAGGGGGAGGGTGTTAAGAATTATGATATTTATATTAAACTCAAATCCTACAAGCTTGAGCTTTTAGGAGAGTTGGTTGTTTAACAAGTGTGACTAAAAAACCGAGTCATTCAAAAACCAGATCAAGGTTTAGACGGTTTGTCCGCATCCCAATAATGCATAAATTTCAATTTTTAATGTTCTTTGGAATCAGTCAAGATCTGTAATATAGTTCCTTGGTTTCAATACTTGCAGATGTGTGAGCAGGCAGCTGAAGCACATAAGTCTAAGGGAGTTACCCACTCATCAAGAAGAAGTCGAGCAAGTACTGAGTCTGGTCAGATGAGTAAATCATCTTTTGATGCAATTTTATCAAATAGCAGTTCCACCCTATCCTCTCAGGTTATATTTCCTTTCCACTCTTCTTGATAGGTTTCTGCATTTTATTCCAAACTGTTTGTTGTTTGCAGTTCTCTCGGGCTTAAATGTCTGAATGTGTATAATAGAAATTATAGATGTTGGAGAATCTTTTACAACAGCCTAATGGTTTAAGGAGTGCACAACCCTCTAGAACTATCTGAGATCAGCTTCTGAAATAATAGTAATTCAATGTGATTGGAGAAATCGTTAATGTGTCCCGTCAAGTTTCTTCACACCCGGGAGAAATATTCCTAACTATACCCAATTTTCGTTTGAAGTTGAAGTAGCCCAATTCATCACATGCAAATTAAATCCCACGTTGACCATGTACTCTAAGGTTCCATTTGGGACGTGGAAAGTACTAAGGAAAGAAAATAGAGACGAAAGAAGGGAGGAAAAGTGGAAGGAAATAAATTTTGGATGAAAATAAAAAACGGGTTTAAACTTGATAAATTAATTATATATGTCTATTCAAACTCATTATATTTGTTTCTCTTTATTATACTAGGATTAAGAAATTTAAAAATATATGAAATTTTAAGGAATTTCGATTATATTTGATTTTCTTTTATATTTTCCATGGTGAAACCAAACATAAGAAAATCATTTTCATTGGTATTTTTTTTTCTTTTCTTAGTACTTTCCAGGTTCCGACCGGAGCCTAAATGAATCTCAAATGAGTTGCATGGTGCATTTCCTTTTTAACAATCATGGATTCTTAAACATTATTGCAAAGTTTATTCAGTATTCTCCCTAGTGAATTCTTTTTTTTTTTTGATTGATAAACAATTATATTAAAACCAAAAGAAGGAACAAGGACCCCAAGGGGTAGGGCGTATACAGAGAGGAGCCTAAGCCAACCAAAAGAAAGAACGAAAGCAAAAAAGCAAAAACAGCGTGAAAACACAATGCCGCAGCTAGAATACTGAAAATATCTCTAACGAAAGGGTGTTCCACATCATGCACCAAGCTAGCCCAAGATGAGAATGAAAATAAAAAGCAGGACTTCAACTGTCTCGAAAAGGCTTCGCCTTCAAACACGAATCTCATTCCTCTCTTCAAATAGCCCAAATCAAACAAAGAGGGACCGCTTCTCCATAACTTCTCGCATCCTTTTTCCGCATGGGAAGGCGCAATAACCAAAGATCAAGTCTTCACCGTAAAAGGGCAAACCTAATCTCTCTCCGTATTGTAAAGAGAAAATGGCGCCACATGCACCAAACTCAGCGCTGGATGAGCAGTGTTCTAAAGATTCTCCTTTCCACAAAAGCGCACCCGCCGTCAGTGGAGAAACCTTTTAAGCTAATCCATGGTCAAAATCTCGCCTCCACCAAACTTCCTACGGCGAATCCCACCTTAGTGGGAACGGTAGGGTTCCACAACATCTTTATAGGCACCGAACAACGACTTTCGCTCTCTTAACAGTCAAAACAGTTTTACCGTGAGAAACTACCATTTTTTTTCCTTTTTCCACCAAATTCTATCGCTAAGATTAGGATTGATACTCTGAGAATTGACCGTGGCAAGGAAACCTTGCACCTCCTCCACTCCCTAACCCATGAGTGCCTCCCAAAACAAGCTCCATCCACCCCTGACTCGGGCCACCCAAAACTCCGCAACCCTAGCCCCTTTAGAGCTAGCCATACGATACAGCGCGGGAAAAGAAGAGCATAGAGGAGCTTCACCACACCACCAGCCTCTCCCTGCATCTCGCCTGATCCATCCCCACCTTCACCGAACGCTGATTTCTAAGGGGATCAAAACTTTTGTACTTCTTCCAAAGACCAACCCCATGGTAGCCTTTAGGAATAGGAGGAAAGCAGCCCCCATCCTCCAAGCCATATTTCAATTGATGACACTCTCCTGCTAGGAGTTATCTTCCGTCGAGAATCTCCAACACCATTTCCCGAGCAGAGCCCTATTAAAATTGGAAAGATTGCGAATACCCAAACCACATTTTTCTTTACTCTGACAGACTGAGTCTCAATTTATCAAATAGATTTTCCTCTCTGATGAGCCCCCACCCCAAAGGAAGTCTCGCTGAATTTTTTATAGTCTAAACTTGACTTTCTTAGTGATCCGGAAGAGAGACAATAAATAGGTGGGCATGTTGGAGATGACACTTTTGATAAGAGTGAGTCTTTCACCCTTAGAGATATATTGTCTTTTCCAAAGAGCCAACCTTTTACGAAACCTTTCTTCCACCGCATCCCACACTCTAGCCTCCTTATGTTTTGCACCTAGAAGCAAACTCGAGAGATACCTCGTGAGGGGCAAAGAGCCTATATTTTGCACCCTAGCTCGAAAGCAAGCCCATCCACATCTTCAACCCTACCCACAGGCAGTAAGGAGCTTTTCTCTAAATTGATCTTTAACCCTGAAAGCGCTTCAAACCAAGCTAAAATCCAGCATAAGTGTGTCATATGTTCCTCAATATCCTTACAAAAGACAAGAGTATCATCCGCAAAAAGCAAGTGTGTGATTTGCTTCACTGTGTTATCTCTCCCCTTAAACATATACCCGGAGATATAGCCTCCTTCAGCAGCTTTGTCAACCATTAACGAAAGAGCTTCCCTAGTGAATTCTGTTTGTTCGATTTTCTTTTTTCCTAGATTATTCCTTGTGGGAATCAATATCTAAACCCCTAACTTATTGCCATTTGAAGACTCCACTAGATTGCTTCAGCATCCTATTCTCTAATATCATTGATTCTTGCAGGATAGCGAAACACCCTCGAAGATCTTCCTGATCAATTGCTTGTCTGCCATCCAACAACCATTGTTAGGACATGAGGTTGCATCTGAATATGCGAAGAACCTTGGATCAATGATAGATAATCACATGAACATTCTTGTTGGAAAGGAAGTGGACGCCATTCTAAGAAGATGCGGTTTATCAAAAAAGATGCCTTACTTCCGCAACTCATTCAACAAAGAAGCTGTTCAGGCACCATTGGCAGAGATAGAGGACACTTCACCTGCCTCTCTTTCAGAATGTTTGAAAATTTTCTTTGGGCTGATTTTGGGAAGTGAAAGCTCCCTACCAGAATTTGAGCAGATGCAGGTTCCAAAACTGCGAGCCGACGCCTGTTTACAGGTAGCTAAATTGCTGGCTGAAGCTTATCAACTTATTTACAGTGCAATCATGGATCCGAAGAATGGGTATCCAGATCCAAAGTCATTGGCAAGGCATCCTCCACACCAGATTCAAACCATTTTAGGATTTTGAAGCTGAATTTATTACTTGTAGTTTATCTGAGGAATTGTTCCAAAATTTTCTGCCTTCTTCCAAAAAGTAAGTGTGTTTTCCATCCTTTTCCTTCATATAATGGAATGAGTTTTGCATTGTAATAATTTCTTTTGTGATTGATTCTGGCACAGGTTATAATGCTTGTGGACTGTTGCATACATCTTCATCCCAATTCTCTCTCTTCTCTCTCTCTCTTCTTTTTCCTCTTTTTTTTTTTGGAGAGGCCACTTACATGGCATTCTACACGGTGATGGCCTTTTTTTTCTACTGAAAACTAAAGGGGTATATAGGATTAAGAAAATTAATTACTTTTGTGGGTAATGGCTTTTTAAGATTTTAAAAAAATCTATTAAGTTCAAAGTGTATTCGTCTACAACTTTTATAGACTTTATAAAAATATACTGGTATTGAAAAGGTTAATGGTTTTCATATATATTAAATTTTTAATTACTTTTGATGGCTTTTATAACAAAAGTATAAATACGAATTCTTCAAAAAATTTATGCAATTTCTCGAAATATTTGAAACAATTTTTTTAATCAAGTGAAGCCATCTAATATGACAAGAATGAGATAAGCTAACTGCGAAGATAAATTATACGAAATTAGTTAAATTATTTATTTTTTGTTTATAGAATAATAAAAAAAATTGGTATTTAAATATACGATTTATTATATTTTTCTTCATATGAGTTGAGGCTATGACTCCATATGTATGGATTAAATTTTTTTCTTATGTAAAAAAACGTAGGTTCAAACGTGCAAGTATACACGTCGAGTTTACATAGTATAATGGCTAGTCAAGTGTCATCCCATAAGGAGAAGTGTGCTGAGTACTGACTTTACGCTTTAAATATTATTTGTACCCAAAATCTTAATGAATTCTGATTAATAAAAAGAAAAACTAATCCTATGTTATATGTTAAATCAATTAATTATAAAAATTAGGGTTTTGTCTTCACCTGCCACACTTTATGGATTTTAACCTAAATAGATTATTCATTCAGTATATTAATTGATTTACGTTGAAGGGTTGATCGTGTCTACAATATATTCTCTCTCGATATATAATTGTCTATTTCGCTAGTAGGGTGTATTGCATCTATACCTTAACCCTGGACTTCGAAACGCTTAAATGTTTAAACCCTTAATGGCACGCTTGGAATCGGGATATCTCTATTCGCTGATTGATTAAGTGTTGCTCTATTCATATCCCTGGGGGTCATCATCTCTCGATCTCAGGCTCCCAACAAAAACAGGTCAATGTTGGTCAAACATTACCATGTAAATGAAATATAGAGATATAGCAAGTCGAGATAAAATCAATCCATATAATTAATGAAAACGTAATTAACCATTAATCCATTCGAAAGTAGCAAGGCTACAACAAAAACCTATAAATAAATATAGAACATCTCTAACTGAAATAAAAGCATAAAAACAAAAAGAAACAAAGAAAGAGGATGATAATAAATGATTTTGAGTTAAAGCGTTATCTCATTTTATTCAATCTCCTTCTTCTTCAAGCTTTTCCCTTAGGTGTTTCCACCCTAAGAGATGGCTTTTCCACCTTTAAAAAGCTCCAAAATATGTCACCAAATTGTCCTCCCCTCGATTCCTAGGGTTTAAGCTTTAAAATCCCCCATTATGGGCTAAAAATCCACCAAAAACCAACCCCAAACGTCGCGATGTCGTTTGGCAACGTCATGACGTTGGAATGCTCAGTTTCTGCACTCTCTGCAACGTTGCAACCTTGGTTCTCAACATCGCGACGTTGCAATAGCTCCCCTGTTTTTGCAACAACTTCGTTAAAACTATAATTTTGTCTTATGAACTTTGATTTTGGTGTTTTTGACACCGTTGGAAAACTCTTGAAGTGTATAATCTAGATACGGCCAAGAAAAAACACTTTATAAATTATTATGAAAACCAAATGTACAAAATTTTCCAACTAGTCACTTTTGAGTTCTTTTATTTTATTTCTTCAACTACCAAGAGTCATAACTTTGTCATTTGAAGTCTAAATAGAGTGAATAAGGTCGCTTTGGAAAGCCTAGAAGTCTCCTATTCATACATATCAATATTGTAGCCATTGGAGATCATTGTACAACTTAAAACATCAAAACATAGTAGGTACTGCTGCATGTGTTATTTATTGATTTTTGGGCTTAATCTCTTTGTTTTTGCTCTATATTGGCTAATGGTTGACCTAATCACAAAATTAAACATTTAAAGCATTAAATCACTTATTCATATAATAAAACTAGTAAAAATATAAGTAAAATATAGGGATAAAATGAGTATAAAATATACTCATCAAGGCTCCTACTTCATATGTATGAATTAATTTTTTTTCTTATTTTTCTCTAATAAATAGTTTTCTTTGCATAGCAACAAAGAATATAAAACTGAAAGTTAATAATCTAGAGTTTAAAAATCTTTATGCAGCCCTAAAAATTAATATTTTTATTGATATTGTAGTTTTCTTAGGACGTTTTTTATTTCCCCAAATTAAACCAAACTTTTAATGTTAATTATGCCAAATTTTTTGCCACATCAGTAGTTGACATGGCACTTTCACAGCCAAATTAACGTCATTTGACCCCTTTAACACTATTTGTCATGGATAAATAACATGGACTTTTTTAGAAAAAAAAAATGTTTAGGTGTAATGGAAAAACACCAGGGTTTTTTTTTCTTCACATTTTCCCTTTTTATATTTGTACAATTATTTTTTCCAACAATTGTAAAAAAAAAAAAAAGATACACTAAGAAAACATTTTATAAAATCATTGTGTTTTTTTGTTAAAACAAACAAAAAAACAATATTAAAAAAAATACAAATTTATGTTAAATATATGCCTATTTATAAATATTTATCAAAACAATTAAAAACACTTTTGATCCAATCATTCCTCAGATACACTCTTAATTAGCAGTGGGTTTGAAAATTTCAATCAAGGAATTCATTGTCTTTGATGGTAATAATCTAAGGTAAATTAAATTTAAACAAATTAGTAAAAATTTATTAAATAATTTCAAAATGATTTTGTAATTATTTTAATATTTATAGGATTAATGCATTCTAATATTTACATTCTTTTTGTGCTTGTTGTTAAGTCAATAATGACTTTTTAATTTTAATTTTTAATTTTTTTATATCCTTCTTCATAATAATAATAATATTAATAACATAGAAATTTTAATCCAGAAGCGCACACACGCTTAGAGCATCAGACGGAATTGCGCTGACTGCAACTCTTGTTTTGGGAGAGCTGAGAGCTCTGCATCTCCGGAACCGAGAAACGAAGTCGTTGAATCAAGGCCTCAACCTCCGCAGATCTGAACCCCATTCCTTGATCTGTTCGGTAACGGATCCACTGGATCGGAGATGCCGGTGGCTGCTTCCGCTATCTACTTCTTGAATCTCCGGGGCGATGTTCTCATCAATCGCCTCTATCGCGACGATGTCGGGTATATTCATCTCTATTTCTATCTCTGTGTGTTTGTTGTGGCTTGATTGAAGGGAATTGGTTGTTTCAATTTGTTGAGATAGGGGGTTTGATTGGTGCTGGAACTTTCATGGGTTGCCAATTTTTGTATGCGCAGGGTACTATACTACAGTAATGTCGGTTTGTTTTATGGTTGATTTGTATAGTCTCAATGATGGGTATCTGTTTTTATGCATTTGTGTTCCTGGGCTTTGGTGATTTGAGGTAGAAATTTCGTAGTTCACTGTTTTGATATGAAAATGTCTATATATATATCAGAAATTTGGTGTATCATATAGTTGATCTATTTTATCTGGGAGGAAAGAAATGATGGCCCTTTTGACGATAGAGGGCAATCTGTCCAAGGGCTAAACGGGAGTGGTCAAATTTGTTTATAGTTCCAAGAGTTCATACTGTTGTGGATTGGATAAGGGCTCATTGAGGGGGGTTTGTTTTTGTGTTTCTTTTTTTGGTTTGTGCTGTAGGCACCCTTTGTATACCCCCTTTATACTTTGGGACGCATTTTTGGTGTCTCTGTTTTAATACACACACTCTGTATTACCTATAAAAAAAAGTCTTTTCTATCTGACAAAATTTGGTTTATGGGTGGGTGTGGCTTGATTGGACCTAGAACTTTCATATGCTCATCATTTTTTATTTACAGAAATGGTGTGTTTTTTTTATGTTTATGTTATGGAAAGGTTTTGGTTTATTATACAGATGATTTTTATCACCTTGCATGTTATATGCTTGACGAAGTGTTGATCCTTTGAATCATTATAATTTCAATGTGTTGGAAAGGGGTTCTCTTCCTCTGTAATATCGGTATGGTTATATAGTATATACAATTTGAGAGGGGAAAAGGAAGAATGGTTTTGTAGAAAGATTAAAGAAGATGATAGATGAAAATTTTGGTTGAAAGGGTCCCAAGAAAAGTGTAGGTTGTCTATTGTATAAAAGGGTGGTCAATCGTAAAAAATTTGTTGAATTTAGTTTGTTGGGTTTTTAACCCTGTAAATGGAAAAAAACTACTAATACTGATTCGAACAAATGAGTACTCTTAGAAACACTTATTTACAAAATAAACTCCATCTATATCGTTTTTCCAAGTGTTGTTGATGTTATGTGAAACCAAATGAAAAGTGTCAGCCAGTGTAACTAAAATATTTTACTTATTTCTCGGTTATTTTGATGGTTCTATAACATTCCAATAATGGATCCAAATGAGTAGAAATTGGTGTAGGCTCTGGTTTATGCATGGGGACTATTACCATTGTTATAAAAAGCCAAAGGTGCTGTTTAAGCATTTTCCCCGAATGAGTCAAGGCATAAGGCTTAAGTCAAATAAATAAATAATAAAAAATTATCCAAAAAAATCAGAAATTTAGTCATTGAGCCATATTGGAGGCCACAGGATTGGGAGGAGGCTGAAACTTCAGATTTGAAAGACCTTTTATTTTTTTTATTTTTATATCAGAGATTTGAAAGACCTTTTAATGATTAGAAGATGGAGGTGGTTCAGAGATTCATAAGTTCAATTGTTTGTTCATTTTGTCTAAGCCCTCTTTTTGTACAGGCCTTCGGTCTCTTTAGTATACGTCCTGTATTTCGTGAGGCTTCTTTTTCTATCTTAATATATTGCTTCGTTTGCCTTTAAGAAAAAATTGTTTGTTCAACAAAATTGTTTGCCTGCTGGAAAGTGTTGCCAATTCTTTTATCTTGATATTCTTGACTCAGTACACTGTTAATTTTATATAGAATTCCATTTTTTGACAATTTTCAAAATTTTCTTGTGTAGCTTAACCAAAAATGATCAGTCAATTTTGCAAAAGCGATTACTGTGGTGGCTTATTGCAGTTAGTTTGGCTTAGAAGAATTTGAACTAACTAAAACAATATTAATTTGGTTAATTTTTTTTGTTTTGCTTAAACTGAAAATAATCAACCAAAAGTAATGTGCATTTTCTATATAACAATATGTAGTAAGAAAAATCATAAATTTCATTTCTTGGTAATTCAACCTGACGAGTTTGAATTCTCGATTAATTTTCTCCGCATACAGAGATGAAATTTTGGATGTCAAGTTTTCTTTGTGAATATTTCATGTTAGTAAGTGTTGTGATTCCTTGGCATTTTCTCATTTCAGTTTGTTAACTCTGCTATGTAGACATCTGTTTTTCCTGTATCCAAATTAATGTTTTCCATTCTATTGTAGGTTGCATTCCAATAAAGAGAATTCCATGTTATGATTTATAATGTATACCTTTTTGCTCTATATCTTCTGTAAAAATTTTCCAGGGGAAACATGGTGGATGCCTTTCGGATGCATATAATGCAAACAAAAGAACTTGGTACATGTCCTGTGCGGCAGATTGGAGGTTGTTCTTTCTTTTATATGAGAATCAGCAATGTTTACATTGTGATTGTGGTCAGCAGCAATGCTAATGTAGCTTGTGCATTCAAGTTTGTTGTTGAGGTAGTTGTCATCTCCTTGATTTTATGCATCTTATTGAATTTGAATGTGTCCATATAAATGAGCAATCAGGTTCAATCAACAAGATTAGTCTTTGAATTGGTTGTTCTGTGGGCCAAGGAATTTTTAGGAATGGGAACTTGTTTATTTTTTGGATTTAATTGACATGCTATTGTTGGCTTGTGACTGTAGTCACTTGCCAAGGCTTCTTGGCTCCTTTGGTTTCATTTCTGTTCTCCTGTCCCTTGGGTGTTTCAATGATACTCCATGTCCTTGGGTGCCCTCTTGTTTGGCTTTTTTAATATTTTGTCAGAAAAATTCCCAACTGAGTAATTAAATGGATTTTGAGTGAATACTTAGATTAACAAAAGAAAATTTGCAGCTTATATCCGTCTATGGATTTACAAAATTTTATGGAGCTTCATTGATAAATATTCAAAATGTAATGCCATAAAAAAGTTTTGCTTAGCTCTTAAATAGTCATTGAGAAAGTTAAGGTTAGCACTTAAATAGTCATTAATTGTGTAAAAGGGATATTTTTTATTTTGCAATAGCTAATACTTGTTCAATTTATCTTGTTCACAGGCTGTTGCATTGTTCAAATCTTATTTTGGTGGGGCTTTCGATGAAGATGCTATTCGTAATAATTTTGTTCTGATATATGAGCTATTAGATGGTACGTAATTTGGAGTATATTTTGTATAGTAATTTTAAGTCATAGTCAATAACTCTTTCCTTTTTTATGGCTTTGCACCTTTACCTGGCAAGACTAGGATAAGATTTACTTGTTTGTCAAGCTAGATCCACTACAACCCTAACTATACTTCTTTGACAAAGTAGAATAACAAATTGGTCCTTGTGGATTTGATATAGGGAAAAAAGCTTAGGGTGTTGGCTTTAGGGGGGGTGGAGGAATGTTGTAGGGGGGAGGGTTCTATCAGTTTTTCCAGGAGGTAGGAGGAAGATGGGAAGCAGTATAGGTTGGAAAGATGCACTAATAGAGTAGGAGGTTTTCTTCTCTGTTCTATTTTGGACTTGGAGTTGAAGAGATTTTGTTTCCTAATGGAAAAGGGATTCATGGAGGATGGGCAACTCTGACCGACAAGATGAGGTTGTTAGGATTTGCTTGCTGTTGAAATGCAAAGGTTCAAGTTGGTGGTGCTTCTCTAAGACTAGGCACAGTTGTTGAAGAGTTGGGCATGAAAATAAACTCTCTTTTGCTAAAGTAACAAAAGCGCCAAGTCAAGTGGAAGATTGGTTGATTTAAGCATGGCTTTAGATTGGTAAGCACTTTAAGTCTAAAAGAGGAGATTGTAGTCCATTGCTTGGTGGGAAGGTGAAGTGATGGTGCAGACCTTTCCTTCAATATGAGAGCCGAGGAGTCAGTGATTGGGGCTAAAAGGGCACACGGGTTTTGGAAGCTGACAGAGGATTCTAATGTTGGGCTCTCAAGAAAGAGGAGGTCAGAACCCAATAAGGGGGGAGCTGGCGCTGAGAATACTGTTCCGTAGTGTAAGTAAGAAGGGTAGTAATAAGAAGAAGGGGGTGGGTGTGGTGAAAGGTGTATTAATGATTTTAACATTGATAGGTTCCCTGGGGAGCGGAGTGGAGGGGGTAGATTGTTGACGACAATGAGAAGATTCTTATAGGTGATTGAAGACTTAGAGCTGAAGGATTTGCCTCTTTAGGAAGGATGTTTCACCTAGAGTGGAGGCGGAGTAGTTAGTTGAAGTCACGACTTGACTGATTTCTTGTTTTCAAGAATTGGTAAGAGCATTTCATTGAGTTGGTGCAAAGCATTGGGATCAGAACTGTCTTTGACCATTTTTTAATTGCGCTCTATGTGGAGGAAAAGGGAAAGGGCCTTGTCCATTAAGACTTGAAATTATGTGGCTGAAGGAGGAGGATTTTAAAGAGACTGTGAGAAACTGGTGGCAAGGGGTTTATTGGAGGGAGCTGCTAGCTTTATTCTTCTAGAAAAGCTAAAGGTGTTGAAGGGGCTCCTGATAAATTGGAATATGGTGGCAAGTGTTTCATGTTTTCATTCCAGAAAAGGAGTGGATGTCGATTGCAAGCTATGAGAAGGATCTTTGTTCCCTTCTTAGGAAATTAGGATTGGGAATCGTGCATGGAGTTAATATCTCAGTGGAAAAGAGTAAACCCTTGGCTTCATCCTGGTTTGAGAAGATTTGGAAGGTAGAGTGCTTAGTCAACTATAGTGCCTCATTGTCTACTTCAAGGGGAAAGGGAAGTGATGCTAGGATGTAATAGTTTGGGGCCATAGTCATGCATCTTTGTTTTTGGTCCACAGAAGGGTTTCCTTTGCTAGGGTCGAGTTGGCAGTTTTGATCTTGTTTAGGTCTTCCTGTTAGGGGTGTTGGGGGTTGGTTGTGGTTAGAGTGGTGGGTATTTGTTTTTCTCTTTTCTTCTCTTGTTTGCCTTATGGCCTTAGCAGTGTACTCCATTTGTACTTTGTTGCGCAATTTTGCAAGCATTTTTAATATATCCTAGTTACTTATCTGGAAAAGAAAAACAAAATTTTGCAAATGGAGATTGGTACTTTGAGCCATATAATATATACTTAGGTTGCCCCTAATTTCTAGATTCAATTCTAGTTGAGATTTTCTAATTTTGGATTTATCATCTCTTTGGTTGTGAATCTGTGGTTGATAACCCTTCACATTTATATTGAGATGCTGTTAATAGAGAGTGTGTTTTATTTAACTTCCTAAGTGACTCTTATACATTACCTAAGCTAGGTATTTAAGGTCCATGTTGTTTTGTGTGTGTGTGTGTTTGGTGTTAGAGAGAGAGAGAGAGAGAGAGAGAGAGAGAGAGGGGGGGAGAGAGAGAGAGAGAAAGGAAGGGAGGAGGGGGAAGGGAGAGGGAGGGTGGGGTTTTGTGTTTTATCTTCTATAATCTAAAATATTGTAAGGGTTTTATGTGTTTTATCTTCTATAATCTAAAATATTGTAAGGGTTTTATGTGTTTTACTTTTATCTACTCTAATCTAATCTATCTGTAAATATTGTAAATATGTGTATCCAATTTCATGGAGCTCTAATGACAAAATTGAGAACTTCTTTCTCTTTGAATCACCATGTTGTGCTATATTAGTGCCATGTTGAAATCATTATGTAAATGGATGAGTGTTTGATACTTTGAACTTGCAGAAATCATGGACTTTGGTTATCCACAAAATCTTTCTCCAGAAATTTTGAAGCTCTACATCACCCAAGAAGGAGTTCGGTCTCCTTTCTCATCCAAGGTTAGATGTTTGTTTTGCCTATAATTTCTGTAATCTAGTAATTTGAGCAGATGAAGCTGTACTGTTGATTTCTGCCAGGGCTTGGATACCTACATTTTTAGGTACATTATCGAAATGAAGATCTGATTTTTATCTTTTGTGAATATTTTCAGCTGAAGATTCCTTTAATCCTCTTTTCTTCATGTGCCAAAATCTAAATAGCCTTCAGATAAACCAGTCCCCAATGCGACTTTACAAGTTACAGGTGCTGTAGGTTGGCGAAGAGAGGGCCTTGTTTATAAAAAGAATGAGGTGATTTATCCTTTTCTTATTTTTGCAATTTTTCATAGTGATTTTTGGTCAATTTTGATCGATTTTTGACTCCTGATTGTTACAGGTGTTTCTGGATATTGTGGAAAGCGTTAATCTTCTAATGTCTTCCAAAGGTGGATACTACCTTGAAACATTTTGTGCAATTGATTTATGTTTGTTCACCTAAATAAATTTTGTGATTGTAGGGTGAAGGCTCATGCTGTGATGTAACTGAAAAATTCTAATGAAATGCTTCCTCCTCCCGAATGCCTGATTTGAAGCTGGGTTTAAATGATAAAATTACCTCGAGAAAGAGTCCCAACTTAAATCCCTATTCTCAAGCAAAGGTGGGAATCTTTAGGCACACCTGTCTTATTAATTATTTTTTTCTTTTGACAGTTTGTAGCTAAATACTTGTGTCTGCTTTGGAAATTTGATTTCTGTTGAATACTTATTAAAAAAAATGATTTCTGTTGAATGGCTCTGCTTGCATTAAGTTTCCTCTTGGCATAATAATGTGGAATTTTACACGAGCTTGTGTTTTTAGTGGTTTTTTCCCCTCAAACTGCCTACTAGAATTCACCCTAGCTTGAAGAAATGCTTTAGGTTTTTTTTTTTGATAAGCAAACCAACAAATAACTTTATAAAGAAAGAAGGAGCCAAAAAAGGTAGCCTAATCCGTCAGAATGCTTATAAAAAGGCTGTTTTCGGCTGAGGCGGAGTGGATGCCAACTGTCACTAATCTTCGGTTTGAGAGAATTGATCTGGTTCAGGCTGAGGTGCTGGAAGCCCTTTTTACGGAGGATGAAGTGTTCCAGGTGCTGTGTAGTTTTAGGGATGTGACTGGCCCGGATGGATTTCCAACGGTAGTTTGGCATTATTTCTGGGATTTCAGGAATGATGAGAGCCATCAATTTGTTTAAGGAGTTCTATGACAAAGGTTGTTTCATCAAAATCAAAAGTTTAAGTCGATGTACAAGGCTTTGCAGCCTGGATCCCTTGAATTGTTTCCTTGGCTGATGGTGCATGGTGATCCTATGTGCAGTCAAAGATTTGTTTTTTCGCTTAGAAAGCGATTTGGAGAAAGATTTTAACTCTAGATCAGCTTCGGAGAATGGGGATCCCCTTGCTAATAGATGCTACCTATGTCTTGAGCAAGAAGAAACTGAGGATCATCTTCTAATCCATTGTATCAAGACGAGATCTTTGTGGGAGCTCCTCTTCCCTCTCTTAGGGTTACATGGATAAATCCCCATACTCTAGGGACACTCTTTTGAGCTGGAAAGGTTTTATGGTTGGTAAGTAGAAGAAGAAGGTTTGGCAAGCAAGCCCTTTTTGTTTATTTTGGATAGTGTGGAAAGCTTTTATATCCTAGCTATTTTGTGCAGATTATTTTGTCTTGTAATTTCAAGTCGCCACTTAAAGCGCCTTTCCAAGGCTTTTTAGCCTCACTTATATGGCCAAACTACGTATATTTCCTAATGAATAAAAACAAAAAATGCCTTAATTGGGGCTGGAAGGTGATTAAAGCAACAAAAAAAAGAAGTCTAGACTAGAGCTGAAAGTGAATGGAGAGAAAAAGAAGGAAAAAAAAGTTCAAACTAGGCCTGGAAGTGATCAAAGGAAGAAGAAGAAAGAATATAGGGAGGGGGTGGGGGTGTGTTCCTGTACATGGGAGTTGACTATGCCGCCAAGTGGCGTGCTGCTGGAGATATGGCACGTTTGTATTTGTGGCTTTTCTTTTTCATATTTCTTATTAATTAATTAAGTATTGTCTTTTAATATTTTGTTTATTTATTTATTTTCCTACTTTTTACTTATTAGTGAAAGAGGAAAGCCAGTTATTTATTTATTTATGACAAATTGTTTATTTATAATTAAATAATAAAAAATGAATTATCTATTTGTAATAATAATAAAATATTTTATTTATAAATAAATAATATAATGATCTATTTGTAAATAAATAATAATGAATTATATTTATTAATGAATTATCTATTTCTAAATAAATAATAATGGATTATTTATTTATAAATAAATGATAATAAATTATCTATTTGTAGATAAAGGATAATGAATTATGTAATTGTAAATAAATAATAATAATTTGTCTATTTATTGATAATGATTTGTTTTTATTATGGTTACAAGATGAATATGTTATCTCATTTTTTCATTTTATTTATTTATCCTTTATGATTATAAATAAAACAATTATGATGCTTAAATTTTGCACTTGGAGCTATTTATTTTATAATTTGTTTGTTTTATTAGATTGAAAATATTATGATACATATGCTTAGAAAAAATAAACACTAAATAGGGTATGCCTCATTTCACAAAAGCCCGCGTCTTAGGTGCTCCTTGCGCTTGAGGCTCCAAAAGGACTCTGCGCCTTAGTGCCCCTTTTTAAACTATGATTTTACCAATTTGTACGAGCCATTTCAGAAAGGCATTAACTGAAGTTAACATAAATAAAAGAGGATTTCTTTTCAGATGGTCGAACCAGCTTTATTCGTTAAAAAGGACTTAGACACCGGTAAGGGGAGGGAGGAGGGGCAAAGGGTTTGTTGGTTTATATTTTTTTACTACAGTTATTTTGAAGCAAAGTTATTATCCTATCTGTTTCTGTAAATCGTTTCATATTTAAGAGTTACCTATTGCCTACCTCTTTTCTTTTCTTTCCCTCTGTTCTAAGGTTCATTACAATTAGCTTTAAGACTATCATTATATCCCAATTGCTCGCTTTGTCCCTTTATTTGTCATCTGCAGCCAATTTTCTGTGGTTGGATTGGGCTTCTATCTTAATCTAATAATCTAGACGGGATCTTTGCAAGCCTTCCTATACTTATAGAAGGGCATATTTCACATTCCTTAAATGTTTTCAGTCCTGGAAAGTGCTCCTAGAAGTTCGGATTCAGTATGAGATCCCTAATTATGATAGTTAATGTTGTTCCTACTTTTGTTTTAGGAAGTGCTTGTTGGTAATATTTCTTTTAACATAACTTTTCTAGTTGAAATTATTATTTCTCACTGACATATGGAGTGCTATTTTCTTGATACTTTCATATCAGCATTACTGTTTTGTTTATCACAGCTTTATTTCAATGACTTGTTTTGGCGACTGATGTTGGTTGCTTTGATAACTGTCTCTGATACTGCTACCTTGCAGTGGCAAAACTATTGAGCTTGATGATGACATTTTCCACCAGTGCGAAATTCTAACGAGGTTTTAACCTGTGAAAAGACCGCCAGTTTTGTGCCACCAGATGGTGAATTTGGAATTGATGATAAGTTCAAAATTCTTTCTCGTGTAATCGTGCAGTAAATCTCTTTTATTATTATTGTATTGCTTTTGTAAATTAGTAGTTATGAAGTATTAATGACATCTTGATTTTTCTTTCAATAATTGGTCCTCTGTCTTAAATGCCATTGTAGTGTACTACATCTGGATGCACCTATCCTGTATGTAGGTAATTTTAGAATAATAAGGATTATACATACTTTTTCTTTACAGTGCAATCTTATAAAATGGTGAAAGAATTAATATTTCTGTAGTTGCTGTTGATTTAGAGCCACAGGCCATATGTAAGATGCGCTGGTTTTTGGATAAATTGTTGGTTATAACTTATAACATTCTTAAAGAGATGCCAGATGAGGTGTTGTTGGTTGATGATTCCAGAATGAAGATCCTTATTTTTTTATTGTGTCATTTACAATTATATTTTCCATAGGTACCGTATCACCGAGGGTGTAAATCTTCCATTCCGAGTATTGCCAACAATTAAGGAACTGGGTCGGACACGCATGGAAGTGAATGTCAAGGTTTGTAATTCACAAAGGATACAAATAGTGGATATTCAAGATTGTGCAATTTTCTTATTGATCCCAAACTTCAGGTCAAGAGTGTATTTGGCGCAAAAATGTTTGCTCTGGGTGTTGTCATCAAGATTCCAGTACCAAAACAGACAGCAAAAACGAGTTTCCAAGTTACATCAGGTCGAGCAAAGTATAATGCAGCTACTGATTGCTTGATCTGGAAGTGAGTATTACAAATGTAATCTGTGAAATGTTTATTACCTTAATTCCATTTCTTTTTTTACCTTGTACATTCTAATATTGCCTGTCTTCTTTTAAATATCATATTTATCCAAAACAGTCTCTTTTTAAATGTCACATTTAAGAAGGGGGATTGGTAGCTAATTTATGTTTGCAATTTTCTTTTGAATTTTGTAGGATAAGAAAGTTTCCTGGACAAACTGAGCCAACGATGAGTGCAGAAGTAGAATTGATTTCCACAATGGCAGAAAAGAAGTCTTGGACCAGGCCACCAATTCAGATGGAATTCCAGGTACTGAAAAAAAAATATCTCTCTGTGCATCAGAGTGGCTTTATATGATAATGTTTTATCCAAATGAATAAAATGCATTACGATGAGGTTAATGTCAGAATTCAGGAGTCATAAAAGTTAAAGCAGTTAAAAATATGGGTTCCATCTTTGTATGATGGTTCCTTGTGGATCGAATTTTTCTTCAGGAGTATTCTTCTTCTTGTAATTGTACTAAGCAGCAGGGTGCTGTTTTTTTTTAGTTACTTTTATTTTTCATTCTTCTCTTTTTTAGTAATTGATCTAAACGGATAATAAATATTAATCAATCTAATGAAAATAGAAAACTGTCATTGTCATAGGATTTCCTTTTATTTCAAGGGGTTGGGAACAACAAAAAGCGATAGATTCCCATCTGAAACAAGTGTAGTGATTCACATCTGAAACAATAATTTGCATTTGGTTCTCTTTTAACTATTTTTCTCTTTCAATGACATTAATTGTTTTGTCTTTCTTTTTGGGCAAAATCCATAGATTCCCATCTGGTCTCTGTTTCTCCATCTTTAACAAAAAGGAAGGTGGTTTATCAATGTGACAAATATATATGTATTTTAATTAGTTATATTGTTTCTTATTTTCTTCACCTTTGCCGCCTTATATCTCAATTTTTTTAATATGATTGTTCTTCATATTTCTGTTAAGTAGCTACTTAACAGACATTAAAAGTAGACTTTTATATGGTAACTTCTTGTAATTCTCAACTCCTAAGTCCTAACCATCACTAAATCTAGAGAATTCATAGTATCATTATTAACATATATGTTTAGGCACTCATCTATCTCCATAGTCTTTCCCCAATCTTACAACATGTGATAATGATTCAATCTGAACCCATGTTCCTGCAGGTTCCTATGTTTACAGCATCTGGTTTACGGGTTCGTTTTCTTAAGGTATATATGCATACTGTAATTAGTCAGAACTCCCCTACCAATGTTTGTGAATTCAGCAGCAGCTTCACCATAACCAACTTTTTACAGGTCTGGGAGAAGAGCGGGTACAATACTGTTGAGTGGGTGCGCTATATCACCAAAGCTGGCTCATACGAAATTAGGTGCTAGAGTTTGTGAAATGCAGGTGTGAGAGGCAATCGATCTTAGAAGACATGACCTGATGAGGGTGGAGAAATGGAAACATGTAAGAGCAGGCAGGAATTTAGGCCATAATTTTGGAGATGAGAGGACATACATAGAGTTTTCCAGTCATCCCTCAGAGAAGTTGCTGCTTCCAATCTAGTTTCTTTCTTGTAATATCTTCTTATAGGCAAGAACCTGTCATTTATGGTAGTAGTGTTCTTGTTCTCTGTCAATATATTTGATTTGATTATTTGGAGTGGAAAAAACTGATATATTCTGATATGGGTTTTTTGTTTTTTGTTTTTTGTGTTGTAAAGGCTATATATTATATGTAGTCCTATCTCATCAAAGACACTGAATCTTTTCTATTTCTACAATCTGCAACATTATTATTGTTTTTTTTTTTTTGGTTTCAGAAAAGGTTTGATCTGATATCTGTTACAAATAAAAGGTTGTCCAAATGCTTTGAGTTGGGGTGTTGGAACTTGGAACCATCATCATTCAAATGTTGCATTTTTGTGTGTATATCTTCAATTATTATTATTGTTCCAAGTAATTGTAAATGGGGTCTTATTAGAATTAATATATGTTGTTGGGAAGGTGGAATTTTAATCCGGGTTGTGAAGGTATGTTTGGTTTTTGTTTTTGAACATTGTTTTTCTTATTATTTGAATTTAGTGTTTTTCAAAAAAAAAAAAAAAAAAAATTGAATCAAACTTTTGTTTTTCTTGTTTTTGAAAATAGAAAACAGTTTTCAGAAAAACAGTAAAAATCTTGAAACGAAAGTAAAAGTAAAAGGAAAGTGATGAGAAAAGTGAAAGAATACCTTTGTTCCTTCCCAGTCATGTTACAGTAGATTATAAAGGAAGATATTTCTTATTTTTAATTACAATTCGTTATATACTTATATATTTATATATATAAATATTTTAAATTATAAAAAATAAAATAATATTTTAATTGGGTATTTTTGTAAAAGGTGGATATTGAAGGGGTTGTTAATAACTCAGGAGTTTCAAACTTGTAGAAAAATTCAAAAATTTAAAAAAATGTTGGTTATTTAATTTAAAAAGTCAGTTATTTATTTCAGAGAGAAAAGTGGGTTTAAAAGATATAGGCAGTTGAAACTGATTTAACATTGGATATAACAAATTATAATAAAAATCTCCACTTAAAACGGGATTATTGAAGATGAGAAAGCAGGGAGACCCAAGTAAGATCCAACTAATTTCCCACCCATTTTTATAAACCCTAATTGCAGTTGTGATTCTTAATCTTATCGGGGAGTTTCAGATCCTCTAAAGTCTGGTAACGATAATGATAGGATTAGGGTTTTTAATTGGATAAAGAGGAATGGCAGACGTGAGAGAGAAGGGCTGTTCAGAACTTAAAACCCTAACATCCAAAACCCTACTTTCTCTCGCCCCTTCTTATTTTGTTTTGGTGATTATTGTTTTTCGCTTTTGTTGATCCAGTTGCTCCTTGGCTATTTGCTTCTACTATCTTGAAAGCCAGAAAGCAAGACCTGTATTTTCTCAGAAATCAAACAACCCCGAAAGGAAAAGAAAATTTCGGAATCTGCAAGTCCTTACTTTTTCGTTTCTCGATTCTGTGAGATGGATTCACATGAACCGCCGCAACCGCCATCGCACCAGCACCAGCACCAGCACCAGCACCAGCATCAGCACCAGCCTCCACCGGGGATGATGTTGGGCCCAAGTTCATACCGTTCAAACATGGCCAACAACACATCTTCGATGATGAATCCTAATTCCGCCGCTATGATGCCAAATAATTGTTTCCCTTTCGATTCTCTGGCCGCCTCAAAGCCCATGGATTCTCCTTTCGGCGATGGATCGTCATCAGGTTTGCGGCCTTGTGGCTTTAACATCGAGACCTCTAAAAAGAAGAGAGGGCGGCCGAGGAAGTATGCCCCTGATGGCAACATTGCACTGGGCTTGTCCCCAACCCCCGTTTCATCTGCTGCAGGGCGTGTAGACGCTACTGGCACCCAATCTTCTTCGGAGCCTCCGGCGAAGCGGAGTCGGGGACGGCCCCCAGGGTCGGGGAAGAAACAACTTGATGCCCTAGGTACTTGAACCTTCTGTAAATACCAGTATAATTTTGTTTGCATTGTTGTTAGAAAAGTGCTGATTGTTGAGTTTCAATGTTGTGGTCAGGAGCGGCGGGAGTTGGCTTTACTCCACATGTTATCACCGTGAATGTTGGTGAGGTATGGACCTGATTATACGTTGTATGAACAATTCTTGGATTCTTTTGGCTTGCTTTTCAAGTGGTTCAAAATTAATTGCATTTATGACTTTTCTATTAGTTAATAATGTCAAGATTTAAACGCTATGCATTTTCTCCATGTCAGGCTTAAGTGAATTCATTGCAATAATTTATGATGTTTTATTTCGCTTAAATTGAATCTATGGATGCATTTATTGGTTGATATTGTATAGGTAATGTATATATGCTGGTTGTTGTAGTTTTATGCCAAAAGAATGCACATAAACTATAATGGTAGAAGAAGCTGTCCATTAGTTTGGCCTATATATGGGCTGAGTGACTGTTTTAGTTTTCGATATCTGCTAGATGAAGTGTTTATATTTATATTATAGAAAACAAGTTAAAAAATAGACAATAATTAAATAAATAAAATAATGAGTTTTTGGGAATTTTGATTTCCATTTTATCTTTCATAATATTTGAAGTGCAAGTCTGTTATCATATGAAGCCTTTAAAATTTTTTACTTGTACCAAAAATGAATATGCAACGTGCCATGAGTAGTGAAAGCAAAATTATTTCAAAATTTACCCAAGATAAAGATAGGATAGATCAATTTCTAGTGATGTCCAACTGCCCCCTTTGGAACCAAGAAACAATGCATCGATTAATACAAAAATCTAAATCCAATATAGGAAGGAATGGTCTCCTTGATAGAATTCTTTGTGGCGTTTGCCACACCGTTGGCTACTTGATTAGACTATCTGAACCACATGTCCCCAATCCAAAACTACAGAGGAGAGAATGTCCCTCAAAATGCCAAAATAATCCTCAACTAGTGACCAGGATTGACCTAAGAATATCTCTCCATGAGGAGGGCTCTAATTATCAATAGATACCAAAATCTTTTCTTCTTAGGGGGGTGGTTTTGAGGTGTCTTTCCTGAAAGAGGTGAGGCATAAGCTTTGAGGCAAAGTAAGGTATAAGCCTCAATTTACTATAAATGAATAAATAAATAATAACAATAGTAATAATATTAAGAATTGGATGCGACACTCGTTGCGAATGAAATTGTGGATTCAATTATTAATTGGACTTATACAAAAACCTTTGACTATGTGGATTGGTTCTTCTTGTGTTCGGTTTTGGAAAAGATGAATTTTAAAGAAGAATGATTTGGGTGGATACAATGGTGTATCTCCACTGTCCCTTTTTCAGTCTTGGTTTATGGGACTCCTCAAGGATTTTTTCACAATTCCAAGGGCCTTAGACAAGGGGTCCCCTCTCACCTTATTTGTTTGTGATTGTTATGGAAGCTTTCACTTGGTTGGTGGAGAAGGCAATAGCATAGTTGTGAAAGGCGCGCCTAAAACCCATGCCACCACTCCTGTTGCTAGCGCCTCGTCTCAGGGGACGCGCATGGATTTCACAAATGCTCGAGAGGCCCCAAGAAAGTTTGTCCCTCAAGTGTGCCTTGCGCCTCATTTAAAAAATTTTATTTAAAAATTATATATAGTAAGATATATAATTTTTATTTATATTAGGTAGGGTGCGCCTCACTTAGGTAGGGTGTGATAAGGAAATATATAGTGAGATATATAGGTAGGGTGTGCCTCACTTTGCTTAAAAATTATATATCGTGAGATATATCATTTTTATTTATATTATGTAGGATGGGCCTCACGTAAAAAAGCCTACGCCTCAAATGCGCCTTACGCCTCAATGCCCTAAGAGACTTTTGCGCCTCAAATAACTATGGGCAATAGAAGGTGGCTACTTATTGTCTTGCGGTGTGGATGTGAAAGATGGAGTGGGATCCAAAATTTCTCACTTGCACTTTGCGGATGATTCCATAATGTTCTGTGAGGCTTCTGAGGACCATTTTACTCACCTTTTTTGGCCCCTGATGTGGTTTGAAGCTCTATTAGGACTAGAAATCGATTTAGAGGAGTGAGATCATTCCATTTGGGGGTAACATTGAATGTGGAGACTTTCGCGAAGGAGCTTGGGTGTAAGGTGGGTAGTTTCCCCTCAACCTACCTAGGCTTGCCCTTGGGGGTGTCCTCTCATGGCTAGTGACTTACTTTTGGGTTGGAAATCTCTCCCAGTTAAGAAAGTTGAAAGGAAAATTTGGTTGGCTGCCCCTTTACACATTTTTTGGGCAATATGGAAGGAGAGAAATAGAGTAATATTTTATGATGCCAATTTCTCTATTCATAGGCTGAAAGCTTCCTTTATTTTGTCCATTTGGTCCTGGGTTGTCACGGTTCTGAAACAAGATTTTTTTGTTCATTAGAAATTTATTGTTGATATTTAGTGCTTAGTCTCTTGGGTTGGTAAGTTTTTGTATGCCTTGCCTTTTCAGATAGGCCTTGGTCCCCTTTGTTTACTCTCGCATACTTAGGGTTCCTTTCGGGCGCCGGTTGCTTTTACTTTTAATAAATATTATTTACCGATAAAAAAATAATACGGTGAGTGCTTGAGATGCTATGGAGGAGCGCTTCAGAAGAAGGCTGTGGATGTGGAAAAGGCAGTACATTTCCAAGGGAGGGAGAGCCACCTTGATCAGAAACATGTCAAGCTTGTCGATATATTACATGTCTATTTTTCATTTGCTAAGAATGGTTAGATTGAGGCTTGATCAGATTCAAAGAAATTTCCTATTGGGAGGTGGAAACTTGGAGAATGGGCCTCACTTAATCAAATGGGCCACAATTTGCTTGAGTAAAGAAAATGGAGGTTTGGGAGTGAAGGATTTGGGGGCTCCTAAACAAAGTTCTTCTCTCCAAGTGGAGTTGGACGTTTGTGATGGAAAAATGGACACTTTGAAATGATGTGATTAGGGCAAAGTATGGAGAATAGGAAGGAGCTCTTGTGAAGTAAGAGAGGGGAATGAGGTGGTTTGTGAAAGGCAATTTGGAGATGGCGAACTCTTGTCAACTCTAGATTATCCTTTGTGGTGGGCAATAGGCAAAGAGTAAAATTTTGGAATGATACATGGTGTGGGGAGGCTCCTATGAGTGTGTCCTTCCCCTCTTTATTTGCTATTGTTGTGTCATAGGAGGCTTGGGTCAGAGACTATTGGGATGGGCATGAGGAAGGGGGAGGTTGGTGCCCTCAGTTTATTGGACCCTTTTAATGATTGGGAAGTGGAGGATGTAGTGAGACTCCTAGCCAACATGGTAAAGTGACTTTGGTTGATGAGGTGGATGACTCTTTATGGTGAACGACGACTCTAGGGGGTTGTTTCTCGGTCAAGGTGTTGTACATGGCTTTAGAGTCACGCATCACTTAGTCTCTCTTTCCCTTGGCAGTTTGTTTGGAGATCTTTTGGGCAGCCCAAGGTCTACTTTTTCACATGGGAAGCAGTTTGGGCAAGATTCTTACCCTTGATCAGCTTAAGAGAAGAAGTGTTGCCATTTCTCTATCAAAAAAAGGGAGGTGTTGCTTGCCAATAGATGCTATTTGTGTCTTGTGGGAGAGGAGACAGTGGATAACCTTTTTTATTGTGTAAAGACAAGGTTGTTGTGGGAGCTTCTTTTCTCTCTTTTGGGAATTTCATGGGTGATTTCAGGATCAGTTTGGGATACTCTTTTGAGTTGGAGCGGGTGCCGGATTGGCAAAAAGCGCAAAAGACTTGGCAAGCAGCACCCTCTTGTTTATTTTGGTTAGTTCAGAAAGCTAAGAATGCAATTGTTTTGAGAGATGAGATCTTATCTATACAAAAGCTAAAGACTGCCTTTGTTTTTTTTTTTTTGGTCGGATACCAAGTTTTCTTTATTTCACGATCCTTTGACTATAGCTGATTTTATTGATTGGGTGGGGTGTAAGTGATGTGGGAAGGGTTTTTTTGTACATCCTATCTGTTTGTTGTACAGATGAGTGCCTTTACCCTTTTTTTTGTATACTTTTGGTCGCTGCTTTAGTGGCTTTCTTTTATACAATTACTCTTACTTATCAAAAAAGAAAATAATAATATTGAGAAACTTATAATGAAGTACCCTGGATCTTGGTTAGGTGATAGCGACTAAACCGGCCAAATAAATGGAAAATTGTTGGTTGCGTGAAGCTTGAAGGGTACTTTGCTTGGTTGAGAAGATATCAAGTAGAGAAGTTCCTTATGGCTCTTGGTGATCAAGAGCAAATTTGGCTTTAGGATTTTGATAGGATACTAAATCATCATCGTTTTTAAGAACTCATCTCATAATTGTTAGTTTTTCTGTTCCTTCTCACAAGGTACATCACAGTTGATGGTTTCTGCATTTGGTTTTGGGAATGTTGGAAGTGGGAAAGGAGCTCATTTATCAATCTTTTCCTACATCAACCATCTTTTAAATCTAAAGCAAGCTTTTGTTATGATTCTTTTTCTTGTTCATTCAACAATTTCTCCCCTTGGAACTTCCATTTGGTTCTTATGAAACCTCAATGTTAGAGTTCCAGGTTCAGCCTCATTTTCCAGATTTTCTTCCTCCTTAGATGATTTAACATACCGAGGTTTCTTCAAATTGTGTTTGGTTGATAACTAAAAGCAAAGTACACATGAATAATGTGTATTGAGCTTATGATTCTTCTATTTCCTTTGCTATTAGGAAACTTGGTGTTCGAAAAGAAGCTCTTGAATTTTTTGTGAAAAGTAGCTTATCAAAAAAAAAAAAATTTTTTTGTGACAAGTAATGCAGAGGTGAATTAGTTTGGGAGAAGGTAGTTACCTTGGATCCTTATATGCTTTGCCCAATAAGGAGATTAAACATACGACTATCATGTCTATTCTAAGGGAAAAAGGTTGGCACCCATTTCAGCATGAGTATATCAATTTAAAATGCCACTTGTCATGTCAGTATTTTGTGTTCTGTGTCTATGTTGAGAAGCTTGATGGTACCTTGGGCCATAGTATTTGGTCCTCTCCAGTTCTTACCCATAATGGGATTTGTTATTTATTTATGTTTGGGCATAGAGTGGCTATTCTGGGTTCGGTATAAGAATAGCATACCTTTTCCTGATGCCATTCCTCAGGGTTTTGCCACTGCTGGGTCTCATGACAAATTTATCCTTAAGTGGCATTATACCCTTTCTCCATCAAGTTGATACTAACACCCTTTTTTTTATACGTAACTCATGCTTAGCACTTCAAAATAAATGAAAAAGTTTACTTATCTACTCTCCATTCATTGGAAGATGATTTAGTTTTTATAAACTTTGTTTCATGGAGATTCTTAGGGCACCTTCATGGGAAACTTCGTCCATTCAATACTGAACCAGGTGGGCCTTTTTCTTTTTCTGTTTTTGATGCTAGATTGGCTTCAGATCTTTCTTTCAGGCCTTCTAATTTTTAGAGAGAGAATTGACAATTCTAGGATCCTGAAGTTGCTGAAATCATTGATTTAACAGTCTAGATCATTGAATTCCTTGTATCAGTAACGATTTCTTAGCTCTAAGGCCTTTTCAAATTTCTACCAAAATCCTATCACAAATGAATTTAAGATTTTAGTTTAAATGGGGAGCTCTAAAAGCTAATTGGAGACTTGATCTTTGACTTTGCTGATGATGTTAAATAGTGCTGGCCTACTGGGCAATTAAGCAACTGAAATTCATTATAAATTAAGCTAGTCCTAAAAGAAAGTCACTTAGCTGTTGGAGAAGTTCACATATCTCATGCAAACTCCACTGGATTCCACTTCACAAGGTTCATGTGAACTGTCTTTCCTTCCTCATTGTACCCTATATTCGTCTCCTAGAACTTCAAATAAAATATTGGCTGAAACCATATCTGTATTCCCAGAGGGGAAAAGTTTAGATTATTTTTCTAAACATTGTACAATTCCAAATGAACCAACAGCACCAATAACCATTAATTAATTGACCAGGCATCCTTTTTAGTGCAGTAGCAGCAAATCTAGCTTATTTAGAGCCTTGGAAACTTGTGGGTCTAATGTGGCAGGTTGCTAGTGGTTTTTATTTCCTCTATCATTGCGACAATGATTAGTGCACACAGCTGCCAATGAAATATGTGACTCAATTCAGTGAGGACCTGCAAATATTTTACAACTGTAAAGCCCCATTTGGATGGTTTGTAGAAAGTTCCATGTGCAAAGTCCTGTTGGGGACCAAATTTGTAATTCAGAAAAAATGGCCTCATATTCCTGTCATGATGGGCATGAAAGCACTTCTTCTGACTTTAGGATTTGTGAAATGTTTACAAAAGGCTAAAGCATTCTTTTGTTTCTAAGTTGTGGAGTTGGAATAGCTTGTACACAGGTGAAGAGTTGTCTTCACTTATAGATTTTTAGGAGTGCGTGGCCTCCTTTTGAGGGTTTGGTGAGTGTTTCTTATTTTTGGTTGCTTGTATACTTCTTGTATATTTATAGCTCTGGTAAAAAAACAAGAAAAGAAAAAAAGAAATGTTTACAAAAAAGTAGTTGAGGGGGAGTACTAATAAAAAATGTTTACAAAAATTTTGATTGTCCCCAGGGGTAGCTCAATTTGGAGGCCCTATTTCTCCGGAAGGGCAGTTGTTCTAGGTTGAGCATAGGACTTACTGATTCACACTCAACAAAAATAAAAAATAAAAAATTACTGTTTCACCCTTCCTTGGGAGAGGGTTGTGTACCTACGGTTTATGAGTCCTGCAAGTTAAGTTTATAACTTGATTCTAACTCTACAGATTTACACTAGGGCACACAAAAAACCATGTGTCCTCTAGGCCAGTGAGGTCCATAATATTTTGTTAGATTGTTTGTGCTTGTGACTATGGTGTATCTTTCTTTCATTGATGCCTTAATCTTTTCTTTTGGTTCAATGCTAAAGCTAGTGTGCTTTCTTATCTGGGTGTCTGTTTCAAGCACAACTAAGGGTCCACCCCTTAGAAAATATACTAGAAGAACTAGAGCAGTAGTATGAGGGGGAGGTCAGAACCAATCGAGGGTTGGTTGTAACTAATTGGAGTGGTTGTTTGGGAATCTTTGTTTCGTCATCATTATTTAAGGCACCAAAAAGGGGTTTGGGGCATACTGGGAGTGAAGATTTGTAGAAAGAATATTACTACTGAGTTTCGGGCTGTAGTAGGTTTCTTCTTGAGTTTCCTCTTGAATTTATCTCCGCTTTATCTTTTCATTGTCAATAAACATTATTGAAAGGAAATTACACATATCAGTACCCATTTTGCTTGAGTTGTGTGTGCTGAGTCCTAAGCTCTATCACTGGTTCGACCTGCCATCTCCATCTTCCGACGAATGCCAACCAGAATGGAATCACGGGTGGAGGCATTAGGATCCCATGTTGACGAAATAGAGAAGAGCTTAGTAGCTCTTGAATTGGGTAATCGGGAGGACTGGGAACGTGTGGGTTGACTAGAAGCTAACCAGGAAGAATTCACGCGAAAGTTGGATTCCTTGATCGAATTGCTTTCCAATCCACAACCTAAGGGGGATGTTCTGTTGATGCATGGTGGAGGTGAATCGAGTCGAGTAGATGAGAGGGAGACGGAGGTGGATAGTCGTGGGATGTGGGGCAATCTTTTTGGCCCATGAGTTTGAGAAATGGGTGACGAATCCCCATTTCTCGCCATGAAAATATAGATGCCCACCTTCAATGGTGTAGATCCTCCAGGGTGGTTGGCGAGATCTAAGCAATATTTCTAGATTCATCACACTTCGGACACGCTTAAATTGTAGTTGGCCTTGATTTGTATGGAAGGAACGACCTTCATCGGGGCTCTGTCGAGATAGGAGTCCCGACCTATGGGCCTAATTTCGCAACAATCGTTTGTTTACGCCGGAGATGACGGCCCAACCCATATGAGTTCTTAGCCGCTACGAAGCAAACGAGAACTATCGAGGAGTACATAAGAGAATTTGAGACTAGAGCGGCGCATATCCATGGGTTAACATATGAGCTCTATTAAAAAGGTTTCAACGGGTCATGGAAGACATTAGGCCCCAAAATTTCGTAAGGATGCACTGACAGACCATGGATTTGGCTCGGCAGGTGGAATGCAAGTTGTTGGTGGAACGTAGCGACCGACAACAACAAGTCGTGAATGGCATGCGACATCTCACTGAACCCTACGTCGCCATGGTGGATGGGTTTTCGGGACACAAGGGTCAAGCCTGTCGGGCCAAAACGAGATCATCAGCCACTCAAACTCACATGGAATGGGCCTCGCCCAAGAGCACCGCCGCCCTTAGCTTCATGCCCCTCAAAGGAACTAGACCATGCAACCAACAACCAAGCTTCACTTCTGACCCAATGAAACCCTATCTTGAGTGGCAGACAAAGCGGCACCCAACGCCTTAGCAACAACTGATTCATGGATCTCCGAACCAGGGGTCTTTGCTTTCGGTGTAAGCAAAACTTATCACTGCGATGTGTGCCGCGAACAAGACACTTTATCCTTAGTTAGCTGGGAAGAGTGAAGATCCTGTGCTGACTTGATGCGATTCGAGACGCCCCATTAACGATGGCTCCTACGACGGAGAACCAAATATCTCACATGGAATTCTCCATGTTTGCCTTGGGGGGTATTAGCGGTCTAAGGAAGATGAAGCTATGCGACAAACTCACAAGATTAGAGGTCTTGGTGATGATGGATAGTGGTGCCAGTCACTGCTTTATTAATGAGAGGACTATTGGCAAATTGGGACTGACCATAGCTCTTATGGGAAAATTTGAAATACGGCTCGAGGATGGATCCCCATCAGTTTCGATGGTTGTATGTCGCAGTTTGACTGTTGAGTTGGGTTCCATGCAGATAAATATGGATTGCTATGTTTTTCCTTTGGGTTGTGAGAAGATGGGTAACATTGAATTTTGTGCTCTCATCTGATCAATTGACATCATCACTAAAGCTTTTGTAGCAAAGGCTGACCATAATGAACAACATTAAGAGGAGCTCATTGTGTTACTCCAACACTACCAACCAATCTTCATAGAACGGGCGGAACTCCCTCCTAGGAGAACATAGAATCACAAAATACCTCCGTTACTTGGTGTTGGCCTAATTAGTGTTCGACCTTATAGATACAACTTCACTAAAAAAAATGAAATGGAGAAGATGGTTGCGGAAATGCTAGATGCGGGCATCATACAACCAAGTAATAGCCCATTTTCCAACCCAGTGCTATTGGTGCATAAGAAAGATGGAAGCTAGCGTTTCTGTGTCGGCTACCGCCAATTGAATAAGGTCTCTATATTGGACAAATACCCAATACCAGTGATTTAGGAAATGCTAGATGAGTTGGGAGGCGCAAGGTATTTCAATAAGCTGGATTTGAGATCGGGGTACAAGTGTACAACCAAATCCGAGTGGTTGCCGAAGACTTCCCCAAAACGGCCTATTGCACACACTCAAGGCATTACGAATTTATGGTGATGCCTTTCGGACTTACCAATGCCCCGTCAACCTTTCATGCAATTATGAATGACTTATTTCGATCTCATCTTCGACGATTCGTTTTGGTATTTTTTGATGACATACTTATTTACAGCACAACTTGGGCCGCTCATGTGGAGCATCTTAAGGTTGTTTTGAGGATCTTGCTTGCTCATCAATTTAAGGTAAATCAGAAGAAATGTGCATTGAGGTGTTTGGCAGTGGAATGCTTAGGGCATGTGGTTCCTGGACGAGGGGTGGAGATGGACCCTACCAAGGTGTCGAGTGTGTTGCAATGACCTACACAAAAGAACCTTAAGGAGGTGAGGGGATTCTTGGGATTGATAGGTTACTACCGATGCTTTATCAGAGATTATGGGAGATTGGCACAACCCTTGACAACCCTACTAAAGAAGGAACATATGTTGCTAGAATAATGATGCTCAAGCTGCCTTTCACCGCCTGCAACTAGCCATAACCTCCGCCCCAGTTTTGGTTGCACCTGATTTCAACCAAACCTTCGTGATCGAATGTGATGCATCCGACACTGGAGTGTGGGCTGTATTGATGGAGTCCAACAGACCCATAACCTTCTTTAGCAAGTCTTTGGTAGAGAGATGGTGGGCCAAATTAGTGTACGAAAAGGAGCTAATGGCCTTAGAAGCAATCCAACACTGGAGGCCATATCTGGTTGGGAGACGATTCCAAGTTAGAACGGATCAGCATAGTCTAAAGCATTTGCTCCAACAACCAATTACTACCCCTGCTCAACAAAACTGGGTGGCCAAACTCTTGGGTTATGACTTTGAGATTGTATACAGACTAGGGAAGTTTAATTGTGTAGTTGATGCCTTGTCCCGAAGAGCTAAGAATAAAGAGCTGGCTGCGGTTTCCATGCCCCAATGGTTGGACTGGACAGAGTTAGAACAAGCTGTCTTGGCGGACTCGGAGCTTCATCGTTTACTTCAGACATTGCAAACAAGTGACCACCAAGAACATTTTTCCTTAGTGGCAGGCAGATTGTACTACAAAGGTCGCGTTGCCCTTTCGGTCTCTTCTCCATGGACAACCAGATTCATTGAGGAGTTTCATTCTACACCTTCAGGAGGGCATGCGGGGGCTCTTAGAACATATAAACGCTTAGTTGCAAGTTTTTATTGGAGGGGAATGATGAAACAAGTGCGTAGGTATTTAGCGGATAGCCTTGTTTGTCAACGTAACAAATATGACACTTTGAGTCCTGCCGGGCTATTACAACCACTACAAATTCCAGTCGTATTTGGGAAGACCTTAGTATGGATTTTATTTTTGGCTTGCCAAGATCTAAGGGAATTGATTGCATTCTAGTTGTGGTGGACCGATTGTCCAAGTACGCCCATTTTTTGGGTCTCTGCCACCCATTTATAGCAAGTACTGTTGCCGAGGTTTTCGCCAAGGAGATCATTCGGTTGCATGGAGTACCCCTTTCCATAGTAACGGATTGCGATCCGCTGTTTATGAGTATTTTCTGGAAAGATATTTTTAAAACTATGGGTACTACATTGAAAATGAGTAGTTCCTGTCACCCGGAGACCGATGGGTAGACCGAGGTGCTAAATCGTTGCTTGGAAACTTACTTGAGATGCTTCTGTTCTGAACAAATGAGACAATGGAGTAAGTGGTTGTCATGGGCGGAGTATTGTTACAACACCGGGTTTCAATCAACAGCTGGTTTGACTCCCATTCAAGCAGTTTATGGCAGAAAACCACCTACTCTCAAACAGTTCTTACCAGGGGAAGTTAGAGTAGCTGCTGTGGCGGATGAAATAAGGGCACGTGACGAGATTCTGGGCCTGCTAAGAAGCAATCTGAACGTGCACAACAATGGATGAAGGCCACAGCAGATAAGCACCGGAGGGAAGTACAATTCCAAGTGGGTGATAT
Source organism: Tetrastigma voinierianum (assembly GCA_016808115.1). NCBI lineage: Eukaryota > Viridiplantae > Streptophyta > Magnoliopsida > Vitales > Vitaceae > Tetrastigma > Tetrastigma voinierianum. The sequence continues at coordinate 106,095 of JAEQBH010000789.1, forward strand.
GGTATTGGTGAAGCTGTAACCTTATCGACAGTCTTCAGTTCAAGGGAGAGCAAACCCAAAGCTGTCAGCTAGGGGTATATTGGCCCTTACAAAGTGGCTGCCAAGTTAGGACAGGTGATGTACAGGCTGGAACTACCTGCTGACTCTAGAGTGCACCCTGTATTTCATGGATCTTTGTTGAAAAAGGTATCAGGACAGCATACAGTTGTGGCAAAGTTTCCCACATATGTGGGAGTGGAAGAAAATGGATTTGAGCCTGAAAGGATCTTGTTGACACACTGGGGCTGGCAGGGAGACAGCAGAGGCTTAAATCCGTTGGTTAAATGGATAGGTAAGTCCGAAGAAGAGGCAATGTGGATGAGCGAGGCTGTTTTCAGAGCCCATTTTCCTTATTATAGCCTTGAGGACAAGGCTGATCCCAAAGGGGGCGGCAATGTTGCAAGCACAACTATTGGTCCACCCCTTAGAAAATATACCAGCAGAGCTAGAGCGGAGGGGGGTCGTAACTAATTGGAGGGCTATTTGGGAATTTTGTTTTCTGTTGCCTGATTATTTAAGGCACCAAAAAGGGGTTGGGGGGGAGTGAAGATTTGTAGAAAGAATATTACGGCTGAGCTTGGGCAGAGTAGGTTTCTTCTTCGAGTTTCCTCTGAATTTATCTCCAGTTTCTTTATCTTTTTCATTGTTGCACAGCATTATTGAAAGGAAATTACACATATCAGTACCCATTTTTCCTTAGCCGTGTGTGCTGAGTCCTAAGCTCAATCAGTGTCCCTTTGGTTTTGCAGGATATAGCATCAAAGATCATGGCCTTCTCACAGCAGGGCCCCCGAACAGTTTGCGTCCTTTCTGCAAATGGTGCTATCTACAATGCCAAACTTCGCCAGCCAGCTATGTCTGGTGGTATTCTTACCTGTGAGGTTTGTGTTGAATGGTATATGGATACCTTTTTAATAATTTTTTTTTGATCAGAAACTGAAAAGTATATTAAACAATAGAAGAAAGTACAAGAGAAGGAAGAGATTTCCTTACTACAGTACAAAAATTTACAAAACCAAAGCTAAAACTAGGAAATACAAACTGCTGCCCAATTAAGAAGTAAAACTGAAAGAGGAACCCCACTAAAGGCTTTGGTTCCTTTTTAATAATTTGGCAAGCTCCTTATTGATATTAATTCCAGTAATTGTTAAAATTATAACAATATTACAATTATTACCTCCATATAATAATTCTTCATTGTGCTTTGAATTAGTTTATTGTTATGTCTTTGTCAGGTGGTATATGTGAATTCCCTTGAATTTTACATAGACACCTTCATTGACAGCCAATTTATTATTGAAATCTTGAACGCAGGGTTAGATGGGTTGTGCTGTTGTGTTGAAACGTGTTCTGTTTTTGTAATCATTAATGTACTGGAGTTTAGAAATCTTTGTGATCCTATAGTTCGATTTTTCAATGTTGTTTTTCTGTGAGGAATCCCCTGTGAATGCTGTCTTGAGGCTCCAGCTGCTGCTGCTGTCCCATCCTAGATATTGAACCAAATGCTAAGACTTGACTAGAGCAAGGTCATTTAAAGAACTAATACTCGTTGATTTGAGTTGCCATTAGTTCAAAATGACTGGGTTTTGCAAACGCTACTCGTATAATTCGTGTTTGCATTGTTCTCCATATAGGCAAGGGAGTTTTGGGCCAGAACATCTTTTTTTTTTTTTTCCTTTTTTTTATTGCTAAATGCTTTTTTGTTCTTTTTTGTCCACATTGGGACTTGAAACTGGAACCTCTGATAACACCATCATCCCATCCCATCCCTGTACCACTTGAGTCAGGCCGCAAGGGCAAGTTTTGGGGCAGAACATGCTACATCAATTTTGCCATTAACTTGGCTTGTTGATGATTTATTGAGTATGCGATGGTTAGTGATGTCTGTAAAGAGTATAGGTTTTGTTATCTATACTTTGTAAGAGATGTGTTTTGAATGGAGAGTCGGTTGATCATCGCTTCCTTCATTGTTCTTTCACTATTGGTTTGTGGCACATGCTTTTCAACTTGGCCAACTTGAAGTGGGTTTCTCCAAGGAGTTAAAGGTCTTGGAAATTCCACTAGAGGTAAGACTTTATGGCAAATTGCATATCTCTCCTTGGTATGGTTTGTGCGGCAAGAGAGAATACAAGGATTTTTGAGAATAAAGAGAGATTGGATGGGGAGATGTGGGACGTATTGTACTTTTATTCATCTTTGTGGGCTTCTTGCACCCCTATTTTTAGAGGAGTTCCACTATCAATTTCACATCTTAATTGGCTAATGGTTTGTGACTATTCTCATGAAATTGGGTAGCATGGGTCTTCTAAGTACTCCTTGTAAGAGGGAGGTTTAATTCCCTGTTCAGGTTGTCTTTTTTTTGAAGGAAGGAAATCTCTTCCTTTTTACTTTTGTTTTTATTAATATACCATTCTGTTTGTTTCTGCTCAAAAATGTTTTGGGGTAACCAGGGGTAAGAGTTAGGGAATGTAATAGTGGAAATGGATGCCCAAAGATTTGAGGAAGTGACTATTTTGATCTTTGGGTAGTTTAACTGGAGATTGAAGAGGGTACCATCCAAAATGTCACACCCAGAATATCCTGTATCAATTTTCTGTTAGTGTGCGGTTCTAAGACAAGTCTTAGACAACCTTTCCCTCCAAATCTTGTGCAACAACACTCAACAGAATAGGCACAAATCAATTACGGGTCTCAACCCAACTTGTTCTTTATTACCGTTATTCTCTGTATAAAATTACAGTACTCAAGTAATATTAATTCATAAGAACACCCTTTACAAGATAGACCCCAAACTCTGGATTTTCTAACCCTTGTAAAGACCAAGGCCTAGGCCTTTTATACATCAAGCACCCCCTGTTTGATTCCCTCCCTTAAGGATCATAACAGCCACAACTGCCATAACTGACAGGTTTGAATCTTCCCTCCAAGGCTCATTTCAAACTGGCATCTCTTCCCAACAGTCATGTGGTTTGGTGCTTTGGGCATGGGCTTGGGCCCCATGTGTCTCAGCTCCCCATGTCCTTAGGCCTAGTAGCCCATCTGGATTTTCAGCCCACCATCTGCCCAACAGTCCCCATGCAATGCCATGTCCAGCCGTTGGTCCATGCACCCTGGGTCTACTGCCTGCATGTTGTGTGCACTGCCTGCATGCTGTGTGCACTGCCTGGGCGTGTGGCCTGCCTGCTGTGCGCGCGGCCGAGTCAAGTTGCCTGCATGCTGTGCGCGCGGCCTGCATGCTGTGCGCTGCCTGTGCGCGCGGCCGAGGGCGAGTGGGTCTGCAGCCTATGCGCGCTGCCTCTGTGAACGGCCAGCAGCCTGGGCGCGCTGCTTGTGTGCGTGGTCGGCAGCCCGCGCGCTTGCCCGTGGAGGTCGTGGCAGCCCACGCCATTGCCCAGAGTGTGGCCAGGCAGCCCATACGCGGCTTGTGTGCGTGGCCTGCAGCCTGGGCGCGCTGCCTGAGTGTTTCGCCTCCACTGTGCACACTGCCTGCCTTCCTTTTGCTCCTCATGGGCGCAGGGCCGACCCATGGGACATGCTTAGTCCGGTCATGTTTGGGAGGGGCTAACAAACCCACCCCCTCCGGCTGAGGTCGATGCCCTCATCGACTTGTTTTGTAGGTACTCCTGCACCTGCTTCTCAAACTGCCACAAGGTAGTATCTCTTTCCCATGAAGCCTCTGAGATTTCCTTCCCTTTCCACTTCACTAAGTAATCTATACGCCTGTTCTTCCGACTTGCCCCCATGGTCCGATGATCTAAAATTTGTTCAACCTGCTGATCAAATTCCTTTATCACCAACGGTGGAGCCCGCTGCCTCTGTACTCTGGCAGTGTCTAAATCCCCATGATACGGCTTTAGAAAACTCACATGGAAGGTTGGATGGAGCTTCAACCGATCCGGTAACTTCAGTCTATATGCCACTTGTCCCACCCTTTTCAACACCTCAAAGGGTCCATCATATTTTGGAATGAGGCTTCTATGCCTTGTTTTGCTACTGATCTTCTTCCAAATCTGCGGCGTTAGTTTCAAAAGCAATTCTGATCACCCACTTGAAACTCCACCGGGGTCTACGGGGTTTCATTTGCATACTTTTTTTCATCCGGCCTGGCGGCTTTCTCTAAGCTTTCTCGGGCTTCCTTAAGTACTTCTTGCGGAGACCTCACCAATCGGTGTGCTGCAGGATTAACTTGACCTATATTCTGCTTGGCCACCTCCAAGGGAACTCTAGGTTGTAACCCTGTGGCAAGCTCAAAAGGACTCACCCCAGTCGATGAGCTCCTATGTATATTGTAGCAGAATTGGGCTGCATCAAGTAAATCAACCCAATTCTTCTGAGATGCAGTGACAAAGTGCCTCAGGTACTCTTCCAACAGTGCATTCACCCTCTCTGTTTGCCCATCTGTTTGTGGATGGTTTGCTGTTGAGAACTTCAACTCTGAACCCAAGAGTTTGAACAGTTCCACCCAAAACTTCCCTGTGAATCTGGCATCTCTATCACTGATGATGTCTTTCGGCAACCCAAAGTATTTCACTACATTGCTAAAAACAATCTGAAATGCACTCGGGCATGATCCGTGCCGGTATGAACACTGCATACTTTGAAAACCGATCAACAACCACAAGGATGGATTTGTAATCACTCACCTTTGGAAACCCGCTAATGAAGTCCATGGAGATGCTTCCCCAAGGCTTCTCCGGTATGGGGAGCGGCTGCAGCAACCCAGCAGTCTTTTTCCTCTCTGTCTTGTCTAGTTGACACACTAGACATGATCGAACATATGCCTGCACATCCTCCCCCATCTTAGGCCAATAGTAGGACCTAGCCAACAATGCTTGAGTCCTCTCTTCCCCAGGATGGCCTGCCCACTTGGTGTCGTGGGTCTCCCTCAGCAACTCCATTTCCTGAGTTGAGTGCCAAGCAGGCCCGATGGCAGGAATTTTTAGCAGACTTCAACTTTGACTGGTTGCACAGACCAGGGAAGCACAATGTAGTAGCAGACACCTTGAGTCGCAAGGAGTGGCATGAGGTAATAGTGGAAATGGATGCCCAAAGATTTGAGGAAGTGACTATTTTGATCTTTGGGTAGTTTAACTGGAGATTGAAGAGGGTACCATCCATCAATTATAGCAGGGTTTATGAAGTGGTGAAGCATTTAATTTGCTTTACATAATGTTTGGCCATGCAAAATCAGGTTTGAGAAATTAGGGTGGTTGAGAGGACATTGAGATGGAGATGCAGTAATACGTCTTGAAGAATAAGAAGTAAATGCATTTTTTAAGCCTATAAAAAAAATTAAAAAAGAAGTAAAATGCATCTTTAAAAATTTAAAGGCAGCTGAGGACATAATGGGGGAACATTGTCTAGGATGGTGCAGCTTATGTGCAATCGAGACTAATAATGCACCAGTTAGGGGGAGTGAGTGATAAAAGTTGAAAACTCCATAAGTAGAAAGGCCAAAGGCGCTTAGATTGAGGTAGTGAGGAAATAGTTAATTGTGGACGATGTGGCTCTGGTAGTAATGTATGCTGAATACTATTCAAATGTCAACTTAAGCAGCTATGAATTAGGACTTTGTTGAGCTGAGTAGTTTTAACTTTGCTGTTTAGAAAATTCTGAAAATAAAAAAGACCAAGGATGCCTAATGTATTGTAGCATATGGTCTCCAATTTTATGGGTTTAATAGGAATTTAAAGGGTTAAAGAGAGGAGATGCTTTTCAGGTTAATGAAGATATGGATCAGACCATTTTCTGTCTTTTGTTGAGACTTTTGCCTCTTTGAGTTATAGGTAGTGTTTGTATATGCTCTGCTTCCAGATTTCTGTGACCTTTCTTGGTTGTTCTTCTTGCTACCTGTTCTTTCTGGATCTTGTTAATGAATTGAAATATCTTTTGTGTTTTTATTATAAGGAAAAAGAAATGTACTTTAGTTTTGTACAGTTAAATTATGTTGTTGGCTAGCACCTATAAAAAAAAAATCATGTTGTTGGCATGCTCTATCAAAAGCAGAAGCTCCATGGATCCTTGGGGTTTCCAAACAAGTTTTCACATCTGTTATAGCATTAATAAAATAAATTTGGTAAACTTTAGCAGTTCTCTTCCAACTGGAAATTTGTGAGTTTCCTACTTGCTGCTTTAAAGACTCGGTAAAGGGAAAATTTAAAGAAACTGCCTGAAGTGACTGTAATGTTCAAAGTCCTCTCTTAGTGATGCATTGGTATTAGCAGGTTCAGATGGATCAATTGATGGACTCAATTATTTATTTGATTTTGTACAAACAATGAAGGATTTTATTATATCAATGCTCTCAAAAACTCGTGTCACCATTAAATTTCATTGGATGTTCAAATGTGCACCTAATTTGGGTTTGATATGAATATCATGTCTTTAACACCCTCCTTCACGTGTAGCCCCATACTCGCACGTGGAGAATCGAAATAAACCAAATAAAGTCCTCCAAGAACTTTCAAATCAACAAAATGGAGAATAAATTGCAAAGGGGTGGCTCGAACCTAGGGCCTCTTGCCAAATCAGGCTTTGATACCATGTTAGATGACCAACTCTCCTAAAAGCTTAATTTTATAGGATTTGGGTTTAATATGAATGTCATGCCTTTAACAACTATGAATCATAGAAATGAAGTTTTTTTTGTGGAGTGGGTCATTCAATTCCGGGGTTTAGTCTAATATATAAATCATGCAATAGGATCATTCAATTCTGTTAATGTTACTTTATATGTATGAGGAAGCTTTTCCTGGGTATTTTGTGCGGTGTAATCAGGTATGTTCCCTGTTAACTGAACCGCTCCCGTTCTGATGATGCTCAAATAGCAGCTTATCCCTGATGTGTTCCTTTTCTTTAGTGAATTTATGTTTTTGCTTCCAAATACAAGTTTACATACACAGATACAGATGTGAATCCTTGAAATTATGTTACACTTTCAAATTATGAAATTATCTCTCTATCAGGTTCGATATGAAACCTTTTTAATTGCAACCTTTTTCTCTGCAGGGTCGATATGAAATTATCTCTCTATCAGGTTCCTTCTTGCTTTCAGAAGATAACGGTAGCCGCCATAGAACTGGTGGTTTGAGTGTGTCCTTAGCAGGTTCAGATGGTAGAGTTGTGGGTGGAGGAGTTGCAGGAATTATGGAGGCAGCAACACCTGTACAGGTCTTGATCTGTTCTCTCCTACACTGTAAATAATGAGAATGTGACACTACTTTTTGTTGAGTAGTGTATATGCACAACCTTATAAGCTGTTTTTATGTGATATTTGTTGAAAAGGGTAGCATCTGATTGAATTACTAAACTGATATTTTCAAGTATGTATGGGTTGTATATCCCATGCTGTTTAATAGAAAAGCATTTTGTGTAGCGAAATAATGAGGAAATAGGAAAGATATATGCACATTTCAGAAGCAAATTGAATTTTAGGCATATGCATATATCATGAATTGGTGGTAAGGAGTCATTCTATATTCATGTTCTTGATTTTTAACTCTGCTTTTTTTTTTTTTTTTTTGGCTACCAGATTGTGGTAGGTAGCTTCATTGCGGATGGGAAGAAAACAAATATAAATCAGTCTGGGCCATCATCATCGTCAGCAGCACCTCCATCCCACATGTTGAACTTTGGTCCACCTGAAGGTGCGAGTCCTACTTCTCAAGGGGGGGGCTCAAGCGAATCATCTGATGATAACGGTGGTAGTCCTCCTCTTAACCGCGGTCCGTTGCCCTACAATAATGTTGGCCACCCCATTCATCAAATGCCAATGTACGGATCTATGGCGGCCTGGCCAAACTCTACCATGAATATGCTTCCGAATTAAAACAAAAATGACCCCTGGTTCAATTCGATTCTGGGTAAGTTGATGTTGTTCATGGTGGTGGATGAGAAGGTCAAATTTCAAATTTCAAATTTCAAATGCTAACACTGGCAGTGCTGAAGAAGTTAGAGGAAAGTCTTGTTTTTTTTTTTTTTTCCCATGTAGACCCGGTTTTTTGTTCTTTTTATGAGTTAACGAGTTCTTGGATCAGATGGAAAACATGGCTAATTGTTGGAAACTGAGAGCTTAATTTCTTCACCACACCAAATCCTTATATTCCCCCATGTTTAATTTGGTCTATGAGTATTTATTCTTATTTTTTTTTGTTCTCTTTGCTTTATTGTTTCCTGATGTTAGATGGAAACTCCTACTCCTAGGAATCCATCAGCTGTACTGAAGTTTTCAAAAGAGAGTGGAATGGGTTTTTCGTAATTCCTTATAACAAATAATCTCTCTCTCTCTCTCTCTCTCTCTCTCTCTCTCTTTTGTGGGTGTTGATTAGTTATGAAGAGACTAACCCCCCCTGGATTGGGTATTTTTGGTTGTTTCAATGCTTCAAGAATTAGGGTTCCAAACTTACAATCCTAACAGAGCCAAAACTGCAATATATGCTCTGTGATTACTCACAGTTGAACATTCCCCCATTTGTTTATCAGCATTAAACCCACAAATACTTGGTGCCATGTCTGTTTGTTTTCAAAATTAATTATTTATGGTGATGTCTCACCCAACCCAACTTTGGTTTTAGCTTCGGAAAAGGTATTTCAAATAAACTCTTTCTTATCCGCATTGGCTTGGTATAGTTGGCTTTCAGCTTAAGTCCTCGTGGTTTTGTTTTTGAGCTTTTCCTTCAAAAGGTCTCAATACCAATTGGATATTATTGTCCATGCTTATGAACTCATAAACCTTGTCATTTCTAACCGATTTAGGACTTTAGGTGCACATCTAATAATCCTCTACTCGAATAAAGTTTCATCGAGTCTTCTCTCAAATCAAGATTTTCTTGTTTTTCCTTGTTTGGGCACATGTCTTACATGACGCATAACTTGTTAGGGGCTTATTGCTCATCACAATATTTTGTTCGACATCTTCCTATACAGTTAAACTTAAATCCGGCTGATACCACTTGTTGAGAAACCTCATGGATAAGAGCTTTTTTCTATCAACATTGTTATGATATTGTCCATTTTGGGTCCAAACCCTCATGATTTTGTTTATGGGTTTTTCTCTCATAAGGCCCCACTTTGGGCTCACACCCAACAATTTTTCCCCAAATAAAGTTTCACTTAACTATCCCTCAAATTAGGATTTTATTATCTTTTATTGCGTTCAAACATACGCCTTATGTGAAGCATCACATGTAAGGAGCTCATCGCTCACCGTACCATTTTTTCAAATAGTTATTTTCTTGGACCTTGATTTTTTTTCTCTAGATAGAGAGAGAGAGAATTGAAGAGTCATTTTCCATAAGGAAATGGTTGAAGGGATAGAGAGAGGATTGAAGAATCATTTATAAAAGAGTCATTTTCCATGGGAAAGGGTTGAAGGGGAAAAAAAACCCAAAAAAACCCACAGTTTTAAATGGGCCAGCAAGATATCAACAAACTGTAGGGAAAGAGGCTCCCTGATACTGTGATTATCTGTCAATTCTAACATCTTGTTGGACCCCCCCAAAAGAAGAAACGTTCTTCCTTAGGAATTAATGCTCATATCCTTTAAAGAAAAAAAAAAAAAAAAAGCCAGGAGGTCTTTTGCCTAAATTTTATGTTATTTCAAGGGTAATTTTGTAACTTTCTTTGGAAACTTCAAAGTGCCCATAATGAATAAATAAGTTAAGTTTAGCAAGCCAAGCAAGGCCCAAGAGCTAAAATTTTTGTAGATATTTGATATAAGTACATAAAATCATCAATAATGTATAAAATTATTATTTTTTATTTTATAAGAGTTTTATGCCTATAATAGTTTTACACAAAAATAAACTTCATATTTTTTAGGCAAGTTTTTAATACTTAGTAAAAAGCTTGTTTATTCATTAAAGCCAATAATAATGTTGTTTTATATCTCTAATTTTATTTAAAAAAAATTATATCTTTAAAAAAAAAAATGAGTACCAATTTTTTTTTTTTTTTTAAATACAATCACAGCCGTTGGCCAAGATAAAGAAATTATCTTATTTTATCTCGAATCCAATACCTTCTTTCTACGTTATATACCCGCTAAAACGACGAACGTTTACGCTAGGGTTACGTTTCTTTTGGATTTCTTTCAAATTTCCTGATAGCCAAATGTAACCTTATAATATGTTAAATTTACCTTTTAACCCACCAAAAAACAATCCTTTGAGGTTAAGCATATTCATGGGCTTTCAATTTTCAACCACCCCTTTTATGATCTCTTCTACCAACCAAATCACCCCCATGAATATTCTTCACCTATGTTCGTTATTCTTTCCAATTAACTAAAAAACAAAAATTACAAAAAGGGCAAAACAGGAAATTAAAAAAGAAAAAGAAAAAGAAAAAATCGTAACGGAGAAACCAAAGATGGTAGAAGCGTGTGGACCGTGTTATCGTGGACACCCTTCACCGACACCGACAGCCCGTTTACCGTCCAACTTATGTGGAATAAACTTCCAATTTTCTATCTTTTAATCAATTAATTCCATAAAAAAAAAAGAAAGAAAAAAAAGGAAAACTTGTGTTTTTTGACATTGATTTCAGAATAATTGTACAAAAACGTAAAATACATGATTCATTTAGTATAGTTTCATAGAAAATAATTATGTTTTAATTTCAAATATGACAAAACTTAAGTACTATCTTAATAATTTGACACATGTAATTATGATAATACTTAGGATTATTAAGATAATACTTATAATTTATTAAATAGTACATAGATATTACTACTATACATCATATTGAATCATATATTTTATATTTTTCATGTCATATTTATAATTATTCTCAAATCAAAAAAAGGGAGACACACATTTCCCTAAAAAAAACATAATTTTCTCCGGTCATTTAAAATAAGATATATCAGATTTAATTAAAAAGTAATTGGGAATATTGTGATTTAATAAAAAAAAAATGGAAGTTGGAGATGACAGCCATGTTTTTTGAACAACTTAGACATGAATCATACTCCAATCCAATGTAATATTTGATCATAAGAAGTTCCACATAACTACAAACTTCTTCTAATGCTTCTGACTTCAACAACCACGCGCCACCTACTGCTTTTTTATTTATTTTTCTTTTATAGTCTTTGCAATTTTAAAAATATTTCTTATACAAATATTTTATAAGAAATAATTTATTTAGAAAATGTATTTTTACTTAAAAAGTAAATTTGGAACATAGATATTTTTATCAATGTTTTTAAAATCGGGCAATACCATTTCGATGACTTTCTTTGTCCGATTTTGATTGGTTTGACTGTGGACTCTAGAATTGTGAATTAGTAATTTTTTTGATTTAGTTATTGGTATGATTTTTAAAGTATTAATTTTTATTTATGACTTATCAATGTTTTAAAAATCGGATTGGGACGATCGTACCGATCGACGTGACCATCATCTCGACAACAAAATTCTGGCCCTGTCAAAGCGTTAAAAACCGTTTTTTGAATCACGCGAATCTACGAACCCGGGTGGCCGAATCGATCAAATCGATGACAGACCAAATTAAACCGATCATGAACCTGCATGAACTAAATAAATTCATTTTTAATTATTTTTATTTTAAATAATATATTAATTATCTATTTATGATGTCATCAATTCAATTATGGTTCGATCGTCGTTTTAACCAGTGAATTGTAAACTGGTAAATTTTTTTGTTTAGTCATTACTCCGATTTTTAAAACATTATGACTTATTTCATAATGATCATCAATTCAAGTCTCTTTTAAGATTATTGAAAAGATTTACAACGTTAATATTGACGGTCTTATAAGATTAGTGAAGGGGAGGATTTACACAATTAACACTTCAAGATCTATAAGATTAATAAATTGGGACACTCAGTGATTAAAAAAAATAAAAAATTGAAAAAGTAATATTTGCAATAGAGATAATAATTTAAAAGGGATGAATCCATAAAATATTTGCAAATATAATAATTTCCCTTAAAACTCAAAAAAATTTACAAAACCTTAACGATTGTCGAGCCCTATTATGTAGCTTGGTGGGGGTGTTCTTTAGTCCATATACAAAGGTCAGCTAATCGGGTTGTTCATTACTTAACAAGATCATCTGTTTTTGGGTTTGATCTAGCCTCTAGGAAAATAAAGAGAGTCTTCTTTTTTGTTTCCTCATTTTAAAGTAATAAAATCGAATTGATTCCGTAAAAAAAAAACATTATTTTGGACAAAAACACCCATAAAGATTTAGTTATAACGGAGAGGATGACACAAAATGCAAAATGCAAAATGCCTGGGGGGAGAAACTTATCTTTTACAATTTGAAGGGTATTTTTGGGTAAAATATGTCATTCATTCTCAAAATTACACATTTGAATTTGTTAATTTTAAACAAATTTCCCAATAAAATAAAATAATTCCATTTACACGCGCCAACGCTCAATCGGTGGTTGAACTTTGAAGAAGGTCTACTACATAAAAAACATGGGAGGTCGGCAATTCCACTAGCTTCCTGTTGGGAAGATAATCTCTTCCCACTCCAACGGCTCTTTGGTCTTTTCATTTTGCCCACCACATCCCAACATCAACCTCAAAATCGTCATAAAATCATCCTAAATCTTCCGTCAATTTCTCCATAGCCGTTGCCGGCTTTCATCTCTCTCTCTGTATATATAAATTTAGGATTTCATAGCCATTTCAACTTCTTGTAAATTCCTCCTCCTTTCTTCTTTCTATTCTCCCATCATACGATGGACTGCTTGGTGTTGCCGGTCGCCATGTGGAAGAGACGGTCGATGTCGCGGCGGGGCTACCGGGAGCTGTCGTCGTCGTTGTCGGCGGAGGAGGCGGTGACGGTGGTGGTGGGGAAGGAAGAGAAAGAGTTCCTGGTGGAGCCTTTTGTTTTGGAGGAGAGTCCGTTTCGGGTGTTGTTGGAGATGGTGATGAGGAAGGAGGAGAATAAACAGACATTAATCAGACAGAGAAGGGTGAAGGAGAAGGAGAAGGAGAAGGAAAAGGAAAAGAAAGTCATATACGTGGACGTGGATTCAATACTGTTTGAGCATATGCTTTGGTTGATGTACAATGATTGTTCTTCTTTCTCTCAGCTTAATCTTAGAGAGATTATTGATTTCTATGCACAAGATAATTAATTATATATATACAACCCCCCATCCAGGTTTTTCCTTTCTCTCTTTCTCTTTTTCTTTTTCTCTTTCTTATAATTTAATTTCCCTTAATTTGTAGATCAGTGCCTATGCATATATGTAAAGCACAACCCATTATCATCCCATGGAATTTCTTTTTCTCTTTCTTATAATTTAATTTCCCTTTATTTGTAGATCAGTGCCTATGCATATATGTAAAGCACAACCCATTATCATCCCATGGAAGCAAATAATTCTATGCTTTCTGTTTAAGTTAATAAGTAATGGTTTTTCAGTCTTTCATCTTTTGTGATCAATTGGGCTTTTGAGTTTTTGATCAGATGGGGGGGTTAATGGAAAATAACTAAGAAGAATGTAATTAATTTGTAGCTCAAAAATACAAAATTTTTATCTTTGATTTGATTTTATCATCAGGGTTTCCATGGCCTAGTCAAAATGAATGGAGCTATTCTTTTAATTTGTCATTTTCTAGGTCCATTAGTTATCTTGTCAAGTTCATGGAGTTGGTCTAATTCATGTTAATTAGGCAGCAATCCACAATTAATATTGTAAAAATTTGGTTCATTTTCATTTGGTCTATGCACTAATCATCAAACTCACATTGATTTCATTTACTAATCTTTTAGTCTCTTTCAAAATCACACATGAAAATGATCTGATCATTTTACTTTTGGTCATCCATGAATTAGTCTTTCCCAAGAGGAAAAGGCCGTCTTTGAAACAGTCCTTCCAAGAAAAAGAAATACCATTTGTGACAATGATGCATTCGGTGGATCAAATAATGACAAGTTGAAATTTGTTTTGAAAGTCCATCCATATATGGCCTAAGAGTTGGAGGTTTAGGGTATGTTTGGTTCATGTTTTTGAAAATGATTATAGGGAATAATTTTTGAAAATTTAGAGAACACTATTTTGATGTTTTCTAAAAATTGTTCTTATTATCTGAATTTAGTGTTAAAAAAAAAAACTGGAACTTAACATGTTTCCGGTCTTTTCCTTGTTGTTCTTATTTGTCAAAACAAAAAACAGTTTTTAAAACCTATAAACAAACAGGCCCTTGCAAAATGACTAAAAATAAATGGTATCTATGAAAATTAATTTTAATAGCTTAATTTTTTTATTCAAGGGAGGGAAGGAAACCCAAACAAACAACTTAAGAACAAGAAAAAAGAATCACTCTAGGCCAGGCACAACCAACAACATCCTCTTGGAGAATTGAGAATTGAGATCAGCTAAGGCAGAATTTCTTCTATAATATGAAAGCCCAAATCCCCATCGTAGAGCTGCTTTAGCTAACATGTCTGTCGCACGATTAGTTTCCCTATAAATATGTTTAAAGCAAACTTCCCACTGCTTGTGAACCTCGAACTTTTGGTACAATTTCTTCTTGCATCCATCTAACAACTACCTCATAATCCACCTTAAGAATTACTTTTCTGCAACCCATTGACCAAGCCAGCATCAACCTTTTGAGCACCCCCCATAACTCAGCCTTAAGTGGACCACATGAGCCAATATTACGGGAAAATCCACTCATCCAATGTCCAATATTATGGGAAAATTAAATTTAATAGCTTTAAAATTTTTTAAAACAAGTTAAAAATATTTTAGATTTAAGAATAAACTTTTACTTTTTAAAAATATCATAATAAGTTTCACACAAAGATCGCGCCTGTTCAGCCCACTACTCGATATACCAAATGGCCACAGAAAAGGTCCACTGCCTAAATTTCCTTCTCGCGAAGCCGGCCCTAGATACCCTACCATATTAAGTTCCATAATCCTAAAACCCCGTCAGATCCCGAGCCCCAACCGACCATCCTACCCTCATATGTAAGCTCGTTAATGACAAATATATTATGAATTATGCGCAAGATATTTATTCACAAATCTCCCAGTATCTAAATCTCACATGTTTAAAAAACATAAATCCTTAATAAGGGAGAATTAGTCCTTGATAAGGAAAGAGAGATTTTATCACTAAAATCACGAGATTATCTTCCCTATAATCAAGGAGAAATTCGAGTATAAAACAGAAAAAATCCCCATGAGGGAAAGGTAAGTGTAACCCAACCGCGCTAACTCCTTCTTCTTCACCCTTTGTCGACTTAATCATCTGAGAGAAGTAACGACACATTGCCGGACCCTTTTTTTTTTGGCAGTTTACATCGCGCCGCGCATGCCTTGCAGGTTGACGATCCAAGTAACGACAATTGACACCGTCTGTGGGAATCGAACAAAAAGTCTCATTGAAGACGTGCAAGAGCTTGACTCCAACGACTTTTTAGTAGCCATTCGCCACTAGTACCTCTGACGGTTCCCCATTCCATGTTTGATTCGTCTTGCACTGTTGCAATGACCAGCAACCCGGTGATCCAGTCGCTTGAACATCTGTAGCGTGAAAACGATGGTTTGAGGGCCCAGGTAGAAAAAAAGCGCAATCTTGGCGAATGAGACATGCTAGACAATGGTCGAGCAAGGCACCCGACCGCTCATGATAAAGGAAAGGAGCCTATCTTCCCTAACGATGTAGATACCCTAGCAGACGACGAGTTGTCCTCAGGCAGCTCGCCAAACCTCCCCCTAGCTAAAAGTAGCAGGGCCAGGTTGAATTAGAGACACTCGGATCACCCTGCATTGAGTAATGCCGATAATGGCACGTTCCGTTTGGCAAGAAGAGAAACAGGCCGAGAATAGAACCAGCCCAAACGGCGCCCGGAACGTGGCTCAGACACCCACAGGCGCAGTGCCGCCGTACCCGCATACCCTTCTTCAGTACAAGACCTACGCTCTACATACCGCATGTAGCAACAATTCGGAGTCCCGATGACATGCTCTCCTCGCCCCTAGGGCGACACATTCTCAACTATGAGCCACCCCGCTGCTCGTTATATCACTTCACTACAAGCTACTTCGCCATCGACCCCATGATCATATGCTCCATTACATTCAGGTAATGACTTTGAATGTGACGCCCCAAAACCCGGGGGTCCGTTGATTACCCGTCAACCCCGGAAATCTACATGTCTTAATCATGAGGCACGTACATGTGTAAAAATGACCACTTGGGCCTACACATCATACTCATAAATGTATATTTTATACAAAAATGATTTGTTTACAATTGTATCTATTACAATTTATACAAAATAAAATGGGTCTCTTGCCCAGAATTTTACAAAATACAAGATAAGGCCATCTTGGCCGTTTCTTCACCTCTAAGGTCCCGGATGTGTCCCATCCCCAAGTACATCTTCGGTACCTGAAAAATATATTCCCACGACGGGGTGAGCAATGCCCAAAGAGCGACTTCCTACGCTACTCCCCACCTAAGTGCAATGCAATGGCACAACAAACATTCAACACACGCTAATATATCACTCACGCATATATTAACAAATTTAAATCCCATACATCATGCTATTCACTTATAATAATAACATAAACTTAAATTACATGCAAGCATAAGACTATCCGCGGTTCGCCTGAACGTTCCCACAATTTCACAATCAACATGTTATTCACTCCATGGCAACAACACACATCACACAATCACACAAACAACCGTGGACTCCGTCCAAACCACACCGTGATTTATTCACTTGGCCCAAATCTGGAACCGTCACGGCGCCATCCAGCCTCAACAAATCCCCATCCATTACATGACCCTTAAGCAAAAGAAAACGAAAGGGTGGAGAAAACCCCTACCTTCCCGGTTTGTCGAACCCCAAATCCCAGACCCACACGAAGCCATCGACGTGTGCACTAACTTTGCCTCATACCGGCTGAAATGACTGGTCCGATCGTCAGAGATCTTAGAGAGAGTTCTGACTTTCTCTCTCTCTCTAAAACTCACTCCCAAATTTCTCCTGTCCAAAAACCGTGTGCAAGAAGAAAATGAAGATGGAGAAAAATGATGCTCTTCTCCTCAAAATTACAAGTTTGCCCTCATTTCTTTGACTTTCTATCCCACTTACACACGGCTCAATGTGAGCCGCAGATTCCCATTTTGCGCCATGTGTCCTCAAGGAGAACATGCAATTGTTGGTATTTGGTCCCCGCCACATGGCGTACTCTCTATACCCAAGCAATTTTGCATCCTCATCTTGCCATAGTCATCCGACACCCCACTTCACTAAACGTGAAATTCACCACCTTTGAACTAAACGAAATTCGACGTGGTAGCTAGATTTCGCGAGACGATTCCAACGGTGAAGTCCGGTCATTCGAGATCTAGAAAAATTTCGAATTTTTGACCGAAATTACCATTTTACCCTCCTTCAGGGAATCTGGATTTTCCGGGGTCTCACATTGAATGCCAGCAATGACTTTAAATGTCGACAATGACCTTCTACTATGCAAATTTTTCCTGGCTAGTTTGCGAGGCCCTGCACTAGCCTAGTTTCACAAGCTCCCACGAAACTCAATAAATACGTTTTCTAAACTTTGGGAGCATTCATCTCGTAGCACCTATGCTCAGTGTGTCAAAACCCGCCAGTAACAATGGATGCAATCCTTTAGAACTTCAGAAGAAGCTTCGGGCTGTTGACTACCTTCTTCCACTCGCTGTCCCTAAACCCGCCAAGAATACGGAAAGAGTTATACGTTTATCAGATAGATACATAACGCCGGAGGACACATCCAGCAAAGAATCTCCAGATGTACCATGATCATAATCACCGGATTAAGAAAGATAAATGGCGAGAAAAAGTTTTTCATTTACTTCCAACAAAAGTTAGAACAGAGAATAAAAGTGACCTCGAGACCAGTCTCAAAAAAGAGAGAGCCCCCGCAATTCACCCCCTTGAATATCTCGTACGAAAGGTTGTTGCCCCTCATTCACAACCTACTAGATTTCAAATGGCATGCACCCATCCAGACGGGATCTATAGGAAGAAGCAATCCTTGCGTGCGATTATCATAGGGACCATGGACGCGGCTGGCCGGTGCCTAAGTTTAAAAGTTCCCGATGAAAAGGTATTTGATCAGGGGCGAGGACACCTCAGGAGGTATCTCAAGGTAGAAGATCAAGGGGTGGAATCGGGGCAGCCCACATGTAGAATTACAACCAGTCTTGTAGGCAGAAATTCGATTTATGGAAAAAGAATGAATCGTAATTTCGGTTCTGGTGTAATTCGTTAAAAATCTGAAATTTATTCTCTAGATCTCGGATGATGAAAGCGAATTGCGGATTGGAATCGTCTCGTAATCTAGCTAGCACGTAAAAATTTCGTTAAATTCGAGACGGTCGGAGTTGACCACGATTTTCGAGAAACATCCTTGATTCGGGTCTTGAAGTAAAAGCGATTTTTGATGCGACGAAAGTCACATATAACAACGTGATCATGTGCCATAAGTGGTATGAGTAGATAAATGATGAAAATGTTGGCCCAGAAATAATTATGAATGTGGCAGGAAAAGAAGAAGACATGTGGTCGTTTTTGAAGTTTGATTTAAATGATAATAAAGATGAAAACACTAAATAGTGTTTGTCTTGCTAAATAACAAAGAGAAAACGTGAAGGGGATGGAGATGCAGTGAGTTCGGATTTTAAGTTACAGTGAGAGAGTCTTCCAGCCTGCTTTAGAAATCTGGACGATCAGGCCAGTGGTAGATCTGACAAGAAGGAGAACCGTCTACGGCGGAGAGTATCACCGGGTACCGATTAGTGGGAGCTCTCAAACTCCGAGAGTGGGTTTCTCCCTACTGGGGTTTTATTCTTCGCTTAGTACCATGTTAATGTTTTGGCATCGAGGCCTCAACGACCGCTTGATCTGCTCCAAACCTTGGAATCAAAATGTTTGGATTTGAGGCCCACGAACAAATTGTGATCATTTTACGGACTGCTTGGGTTAAAATGTGTGATGAATTGTCCAATAAATCATGTATTGGCTTGTACAAGTGAGAACTGACCCATTGAGAACCCCGTGGTTCACCAAGGAACCGAGCACTCAGAAGCTTTGAAAGGAACAAGAATCGCAGGGTTTTAATTGCTCTAAATGTTGATCACAACAATTTTTGTGAAAAATATGTGGTTTGATCGAAAGGGATCAGTTGAATTGCTCGTGTTTGATCATTAGCCCAAACGAGCTAATTTCGATGTATGAAATGAGAATTTACATGACATGATCAGGTGGAATGAATGTTTTGTAAATATATGCAATGCTTATATATTCGCATGCGAATTGGGATCAGACGGACTGGATATACATGCATTCCATATGCACTGGGGCACCCTAGAGAGATAGAAGTGAGTGCATGAGGTAGTTTCTTAAGAGAACTGCTTTCGAGGGTGTGACTAGTAAAATGTAATATCCCGAGGGTCAAGCAAAAATAATAATAATGATCGGAGGGCAAATTCCATACTAAAAATATCCGACCGTCTGAGACCCACCCAATCGACATACATCTGAGGGCAACCACATATGTAAAATATCAATCGTCTGAGACGACCCAACTGATATATCTCTGGAGGTAGTCCACTAAATATAACATCGGAGACAACCCATTACTTAGACGGAGGGTAGACCACAAATATAAACAAATAGCTTTGTTTGAAATTAGTTTTCATACTGCTTAAAGTAGCGTGAGAGAGCTCAGACTCCTGGATATGAGTCGAGCAAATAGGATATCCAAGTAGGACTGGGCATTTACTTGAATGTGTGTTTATTTTGAGCATTGCACGCACTTAGGTGGGAGAGTAACCCACTCTTAGGTGATTCCACTATCGAGCATTAGCTCACCGTCGAGGGAACATATTTTCGTGTACGTGAGCTAAAGATGAGAGACGGCACTCCATCTTAGAGGTAATGAGTTTAGAAGAAAGTTTCCGATTTTGGCTTTGGTTTGATGTATACATGTATTAGAATTTTAGAATTTTAATATATGTGTCAGATAAAAAGAATTGATTAACTCTTTTCAAAACTATCGAATATAGTCAAGCCAGATATGATGAGTATCATGACGCCCAAGTGGCCGCTTTAACATGTCGCGATTATATCGGACCGCTTTACGCGCTTCACGTAGCTGTCAGACTGGGGCAGAGCCCCGCACAAAGGAGACTCTCGTCTCGATTTTCGAAGGGCGCTGCAACCCGACATCCACTTGTATTCCGCGGTCGACGGCAGTCAATCTGACCCCTGCTCGGGTGTCACAAGTCCGCACTGCTAGAACCCAAACCAATTATAAACTATATACCTGGGTGCATCCTACCGATAACTCGCATCAATCAAAGCGCTAGCAGAAGAAACTCGTTAGGGCGGCTATGATTAGGGCCAGGGTGAATGCCGTCCCCACAAAAAGCAGCTAGGGGGAAGCTAAGCCGATAGATGACCCCATATCCTTTCCTTCGGTTAACCCAAACGGTGTCATTGTGCCTTACTATGATGCCTTGGTACTCACTCTTTGTATTGATGGTTTTGATGTACATAAGGTGCTGGTGGATCCGTGTAGTGCGACAGACTTACTGCAACTTCTAGCCTTCATACAATTGAAGATTTCTTCTAAAGATGCTAAATTCAAATTTGATGTATCTTCTAGCTCAACTTTGTTAAACTACAACGACGCTTAGGAGATGTCATAATTCTTGTGAGAGCC
Source organism: Tetrastigma voinierianum (assembly GCA_016808115.1). Lineage (NCBI taxonomy): Eukaryota > Viridiplantae > Streptophyta > Magnoliopsida > Vitales > Vitaceae > Tetrastigma > Tetrastigma voinierianum. The sequence goes on from JAEQBH010000789.1 coordinate 126,867, forward strand.
GCCGCCACTCGTTGGTTTTAATTTAGTCGTCGAGGACTTGGGGCCTTATAATGCCATAGCGCTGGGACTGCTACACTCCATGAAGGTCGTACCTTCAACTTATCACCAAATGGTAAGCTATCTAACAAACGTTAAAGTGGTGTCGATCTTTTAAATGGGCCAACCGGCCGCACGAAGAAAAGGTCAATTGTCCATAAGAGAAGAGGGAAGTGCGATTCCAACAAATTTCCCTCGAACGATTAGACTCGCGCATAAGAATCACAAAGATGCCGCCGCATCGTAAGGTAAGAAAAGGACCTGGTCGGCTAGATCCATTTGAAGAAAAGAGTTTGACTGATCGTAGAGGTTCACATAATGCTAGCTCCTCCCGCCCGCGAAGAAATGGAGCACGACCTATGCCGCAGACAACATTGGTGTGTATTTCCGTCGAGACACTTTGATATGGTTGATAAATTCAATCTGGCTTCAACCAACCGTCTCTTATAACGCCAAGCCAAGTATAAGGCAAAAGGTGAGGCGATTCCACTCGGATTGACATTAGATCATTCAGAAGGAAGTAGACAATCTCCTAGCAGCAGGTTTTATAAGGGAGGTAGCACTCAATGGTCACAATGTGGGCGGTACCGAAAAGGGTGGTAAGTGGCGCGTATGTGTAGACTACACCGACCTCAATGAAGCATGTCCCAAGGATAGCTTCCCCTTGCCATGTATAGATCAAATTGTGGATGCAACATCCGGGCATGACATTCTGTCATTTTTGGACGCCTTCTCTGGGTACCATCAGATTCATATGCATCCGCCCGACGTGGAGAAAACAACCATCATCACACCATGGATCAGACATACAACGTAATGCCGCTATTGGAAAACGCGCGGCAACCTTATCAAAGGATGATGACCAAGATATTCTGGCCTCTGATAGGTAAATCTATGGAGGTTTATATCGATGATATGCTCGTCAAATCCAAGAACGCCCCAATCACACAAGGCATCTACAAGAGACTTTCGAGCTATTGCGAAGACACAACATGAAACTTAACCCTTCAAGTGTGCGCGCTCTCAGCTCGCAAATCTCTAGGCTTTATGGTAACTCGAGGGGATGTGAGGCTAATCCCATCTAGCTCAAGGCCATAATGAACTCTCACTCTCGCCTTAAAAGGGGTACAAATAACCTGACCGCAACCGTCGCCTCAGTGCTTTATATCTCGCCACGCATCGCTCGCTGTTCTTTTCCACCCTAAAGAGAGCCCATCAGGCCGGTTGGAACCAAGAATGCGACCTACTCACAACAATCAAACAATATCTCATCGAACCATCAATTCTTGCTAGCCTTGAAGCCGATAACACACTCTATCTTTACTTGGCAGTCTCAGAAATCTTGGTGAGTGCATCATTGTTTAAAGAAGATGAAAAATGGAAGCAGAGACCTGTATTCTTCGTAAGAAAGTCCCTGTCTGAGGCAGAAAATCGATATACCCGTCTCGAGCAGGCAGCACTGGCTCTCTGGGTAGCTACTAAAAAAATTCGTCTCTACTTCCAAGTGCACCTTATCATTATACTCACCAACCTCCCTCTAAGAAGCATTATACATGAGCCCAATTTGTCGGGGTGGATGGCTTGGTGGGCAATTGAGCTGAGTGGTTTGGTATTCAATATAAACCTCGCCTGACCTTAAAAGGGCAGGTACTGGCCGACTTTTTAGCAGAAATTCCTCAACAGGAAATGAAACCAGACGACTCCGGCTGGTGGACTTTGAATGTGGATGGCGCTTCACGATAGACAGGAGCCGGACTAGGTGTAACACCTCAAATTATACCCTAGTAGTTTACTACATGTTTAGGGTATAATATAAGTAAAATTTGCATTTTTCGGAATTTAATTCCTAAGGGTAAAGTGGTAATTATCAAATTAAAGACTCAAAGGACATAAGGTAAGAAGATTGTATGTTAAAGTTGTAACACCCCAAAATATAGTATAGTAGTTTGTTACATGTTTAGGGTATAATATAAGTAAAATTTGCATATTCCGGAATTTAAGTGCTAAAAGTGATAAAGGATAAAGCCGAGATTAATACATAAGCTCGCATAAATTGGTACTGACATTATGACTCCAAAGGTCATATAACACATAAGATTATATGCTAAGTTAGAAATTTAATAAGTTGGTTTGCAAATAAAATGAAAATGAAGGACTAAATAGCAAAAATGAACATTTGACTCAAATTTGGATAAGACCAAACATGGTCTTAGAGAGAAGGGGAGATTGTTCTCTCATTTTGGCTAAAGGGTTCACGGTTGAGGAAGGAGAAGCCATTGCCCAAATCTCCAAGGTAAGAGATGAGTTAAATAAATAGAAGAAACAGGTTTGAACCAGTGTTCAGAAACAAATGATACTGGGGTCTGCCTAAACTTTATGATGCTCTGGGAACTTTGTACGGAAATCCCTCTTTCGTCTAAGTTGTGTAGGAAAAATCCTATTAGAAATGTCATTGGTTGGTATAAGATGAGTTTGTGGTTTATTTTGAGTTTCGTTGAGCTGGGTTTTGTTTGAAAGGAAATTTCCTGCTAAAAAGGCCAACCGCCATTTCTCGTGTTCCGGGCCGACACCCCTAAAGGCTTCCAGTGTGTAGAGTGCACGCCTCAGCGTGGAGCTCGCCAAAGTGAGGTCCCTACGCCAGCTAACCCGAGCCTGCAGAGTTTGTTTTTTTGTCCGCCAGCGTAGCATTGTTTTCGCCTAAGCGCACTGGGTAAGACCCGCTGGTTCCTCTTTCGCGACTAACAATCATCCATTGGATTAATGAGGATCCTAATAATTGAATGAAAGGGTTCGTACAAGTATAAAAATCATATGAAAATCATATGAAAAATCCAGTAGTTCGGCAAACATTGTTTTTTGCCTTCATTTGCTAATGTGTTTAAGAATGATATAACAAGTTCTGAAACACATATAATTGTATGCCTGCTTAAGACCGAATAGTGAATGAATAGGCACCTTGATCAATGCTTCGGCACTCTTGTTAGTGCTAATGATACTCGTTATATGGGCGTACACGTTTCTCGTTTAAGATTATACAAGACCTTCGAAGATCGATTACACGCTATTCCTATCATTCATTGTTACCTGGCCTATGCAGCAACACTATCCTATTCATGTATCCTCAGTAAACTTTTTCTCGAATTCAGGTTGACTCCAATAAAGTCGCTAAGCTTCCCAAACACTCTCGAGATGAAACTCATTGGCTGGGCTATGATCCTTCCATCACTAACATCATCATGAACGCCGTGAAGTCTTTTTATGCCATGCAACCTTAACTGAAGCATCTAGTGAAGGATCCCACTGATAATGTTTATGTAATTGAAATAATGCCAAAAATGAAAATCTGTGAAAGAAAAAAAAAAAAAGCCTTATTGTATAATATTTGTGAAACTTTTAATGTTGTCAGTTTTCTTGAATTTATTCACATTCCAATTCAACCTCATCCACATGTTGTCTATATGAATAATATGACATATGCAAATATTTATATGATAAGAATATGAATAATGAACAATAAGAAAGCATAAGAAATCAGTTATGTTCTGTAATGTACCTTTAGGTACCTTCTGTACAAGATCTATGTTCTGAACTCCTACGGGAGATATGAAATTCCCCTATAAGAATTATGTTATATGAAAACTTTGTTATAGAATTTTGTTATATGTAAGCTCTGACATATGCATTATCTTATATGTCTCATGTAATTGTGGACCACTTCAAATGGTCATATATGTTATCTCGTTTCTCTAATTATAGTTATGTTTAGCTTGTTGTTTCCATCTCAGGTACTAAAGAGGACATCCGAGGCATTCCGCGACCGCCAAGGCCACACACAAAGAATAAAGATTCAATTGATGTAGGTTTTGATTTTGTTTTGTAATGGAATAAAATTTGTAATAGTGAGTTTGTATAAGCAGTCAAAGTAAATGAACTCGCACATGTATATGCGTATTATTATATTTTAAACACCACTACGGTGGTAGTTTTACAAGATATATTTTGATATATGGATTTGTTTATTGAAATGAGCTCACCAATGTCAGAAAGTCAAGTAAAGGAGTCCCAGTTCCGTGCCGTGCCGTGTCGTGCCCCTTATCTTCGCCAAGGCGGGGGTAGGGGCATGACAAAAGTAGGATTTTGATAAGTTGATGTGCAAATAGAATGAAGAAGAAGGACTTAATAGCAAAAAGAAGAACTTTAAAAATAGGATAAGACCAAACATGGTCTTATGAGAAGATAATCTCTCATTTTTTATTTAGGAGACCTAGGGTTTACGGTTGAGAAAGAGAAGAGCCAAGTTAGTTTGATTCTCTCAATTTCTTGGTTCTACTTGTTCAAGCAAAGAGAAAGAAGAAAAGAAAGCTTGGTTTTGAAGGTTTCAAGGAGATCAAGGTATGAAATACTTTTATGGAACCTATATGTATGGAATACTTGTATGGAACCTATATGTATGGAATACTTGTATGGAACCTATATGTATGGATACTTGTTTAGGTTTGTGTATGGATATGTTGGTTAGGAAACCTTCATAACTCTCTCTTTGCCTATGTTCAGTTAAGAACCTCTATCTCGTATAAAAGTGATTTTTGTTGGTGTTAGTTCAACAGGGTTAGTTTTTGTCGTTGGAAATTTCGTGAAAAGAGCAAACCTATAGAACCGGGCGAGTACCGCTACTAAAAGTCGAGTATTGGCAATTTCAAAGTTGTTTTTAGTCCGAGGATATCGGTGCACGCACCAGTAAAGCCAAGTATCGTACTCAAAGTCAGTTTTGATCCAAAGGATATCAGCACCGACCGAGCTGGCAATCGACATCAAAGTCGCTTTCAGACCGACATCGAAGTTGAGCGACGGTGACTCAAAGCCGCTTAGCGCTCAGAGGATGTTGGCACCGGGGATCGAAGTCGAGTACCGGTACTCAGTTGTTTATATGAACCGTATCGCCCGCGAACCTTTGTTCTTTGTTATGTTCTTCCGTTAATTCCAAATGAAAGATCAGTACATGTATAAAAGTTATATGAAAAATGCTATGTACCTCACCGCCAAGGCTATCCTGTCGTTCGACAACATTGTTCTTTCCCTTTATTTGCTAATGAGATTAAGAACAAAATAACAAGCTTGGAAACATGATATGCATGCCTCGCTTAACAATAAATAATGAATACACCTTGATAAGTAAGCCACACTCCTACGAAAGTGCTACAACACTTCGCATAAGGTGCACGCTCTCGCTCGCTACACCCCGCTAGTGCTACGCTACTCCCGCTAAGTTACGACACTTCGCACGCGGCGCACACGCTCTATTCGCGATACGACACCCGCTAGTGCTACGACACTTCGGCATGCGGGTAGGCACGCCTTGTTCAAGATTACGATATTCTGCTGCTAATGACACTTATGTTATGTGTGGGCAAACACGCCTGCTCAAAGGCTTTGACACTCCTCGCAGCGCCACAACACTTATCTCTATTCATTATTGTATCGTACCTTCAGGTACCTATTGTGATGTGTCCCTCTCATTCAGTATTATTGGTATATACAGACAAACATTTATATGATAAGAATATGAATAATTTATAATTTATAATAAGAAAGTATAAGTAATTAGTTATGCTATGTTATGTAATGTACCTACAGGTACCTTCTGTACAAGATTTCTATTCTGAACTCCTACGGGAGATATGAAAACTTTGTTATAGAATTCGGTTATATGTAAACTCTGACATATGCATTACATTATATGTATCTAGTAATTGTGGACCACTTCAAGTGGTCATATCTGTTATCTGTTTTCCATTAAGCTATAAGCTTAGCACGGGTGTTTCATTCTTGTAGGTGCTGAAGAGGACATCAGAGGCATTCCACATACAACATGGACAACACAGTAATAGGAGTCCACCTGATGTAGGTTTTTATTTTTGGTTTTGGAATGTAAATGTAAAAGTTTTTGGTAATAGTGGAATTTGTTTCTGTACAAGTAAATGAGACTCAAGAATATGTATAAGATGTTTAAACAATTTTCACTACGGTGTTAGTGATTGGGACAGTTTTATTTCATTATGGATTTATTTACGAAATTGCCCACCAATGTCCGAAAAGGTGTTAAGGAGTCCCGCCCCAGGCTGTGCCCCCTCTCTTTGCTCCGCACGGTAGGGGGCGTGATAATCGAGATCACAGAATCTTAAAGCTCCCGACGAGGAAATACTAGAGAGGCTATACAAGTGATTTCCCATTCCAACAACGAGGCCGACACGAAGCAATCATAGCCTGGATCACCCGTAATCTCCCGCCAGATCCCTCATAAAAATCATCATAAGATGCAACTCTCAATTGGTGGTAGGGCGGGTAAATGGAGAATATGAAACAAGAGACCAGCGCATGACTATGTAAGTTTGGTCAACCTACGACTAGGAAACTTCGTGGCTTGGCGACTGGAGCACGTCTTAAGAGATTCAAACGAAAAGGCAGATGCTTTGGCAGCCATGACCGTGTCCCTACCAATAAAAGAAACGGTGCTCCTGCCCGTCTACTACTAGCTAGAGTCGTCGATTACTACCAACCGGATAAATGAAATAGATGAAGCGTGTCCTTCTTGGATGACTCTAATAGTCCGTTATTTAAGACCAGGAGAATTGTTGGATAATAGAGCCGAAGCCCATAAGATCCAGGTCCAGGCGGCTCGGTTCTCCCTTATGAACGGTTAGATATATAAACTGTCCCTGGACGGGCCTTACCTTAAGTGCCTCACTCACCAACAAGGACAATATGTTTTGGCAGAGCTCTATGATGGGGTATGCGGAAATCATCAAAACGGCAGGATGTTGGCCTATAAAGCCCATACCCAAGACTACTATTGGCCAACCATGTGCTCAAATGCAGTTGCCTATGTCAGGAAGTGTGACCGCTGCCATCGACAAGCCCCCGTGTCAAGGGTGCCGACATAAGACCTAACGACCATAACGAGCCCCGAATCTCTTCTCGTCAATGGGTAGCGGACATCAGAAAATACGCTTTCACCGCCCGACTTAGAAGAAGCTATTACTAGTTGCCATCGACTATTACAGTAAATGGATAGAAGCTGAAGCCTTCGCATCCGTCAAAGATAAAGAGGTTGTTCAGTTCGTATGGAAGAACATTATGTGCAGGTTCAGAATACCCAATCAATTGTAACCGGCTAAACGGGCCACAATTGATAGCCGCATAGCTGCAAGAATTTTTTGCAGCGGAATCGAAAATAAAACCGGGATTCGTACACGTGCAGTGAGCTAATCAACAAAATTTGTTTCTATAGCCCCACAGAGTCAAGCTACCGCAAAGATGGTCTGTGTGGTCGAACACGGGGATGGGTTTTCATCCTATGAATGACTCGGGGACGTTGTTGAAAATGGCGAGGTCTTAATTGGATTGGATTGCTTTCAAAACAAGCAAGGTTGTTTGGCGTCGATTAATTGTAAAACTTAAAGCAAGTGTGAAAAGGTAACTTGGCGTTTGCATCACTAGTCACAACACTGGGGTAACAAGTGTCTCTCGGTTTTATCCTCGCATCATGGCAAGCAACCTATAGTCCAAGCCATAACCGATCTTTGTTTAACTAGAAACCTAACCCTTAGAAACACTCCTATTTGAGTCAACACAGTAACATGCATTTACACTCTTTTCGCTTTAAAACCCTAGCACTCAACCTCATTTCTGGCTCGTAGGCATTATCTAGAAGAATAACAAGCAGATCTAACAATAAGTGACAGACTGCACTTAAAGCATGGTAAGTATCGTCAGTAATGACATTAAATGATATTCGTCCCTAATTTGAAAAAGTCGGGAGCCTAGCTAAATACGCACTGTGAGACATTTAAAACATGAGGACAACCCGCAACCCGCCCCAAAACCAAGCCAGCCACCTCATCTTCAAAGTTATGAGACTTACCAAGCATCTCTTGAGTTGTCATCCTCAAGAGGGGTGTTCAGAAATGTAAAATGAAAGAAAGAGGAGAGAGAAGAGAGAAAAGAAACCTAAACCCGAAGTCGCGGAGATATTTACATAAATGAAAAAGTTGCCAAAAGATCGCTGTGGTTACAAAAAATGGACGGCTTATATAGGCCAACGAATGTGTGAAACTACAAGAAAGCCTAATATATTGGCTCACAAGGGACAAGGAGGTATTACACCAAAATCCGGTCGCTTGGCATTAATTACACAAAATTCAAACAGTGGCAAGGAATTTCGCCATGCAGGAAAATTCCGCTAGGTAGCTAAAATTGGCGCAGCCACGAAATTTCGCTAGCCTAGCGAAATTATTACAGATAGCGGAATAGGAATTTTCGCTATGCAATGCTGAATTTCATGCAGAATAGCGAACTCTCCCGCTAGCCTAGCCTAAAATTTTGAGAGATAGCGAAAATGGAGAATTTCGCTAGGGCATTGTTGGGATTTTCGCTTATATAAATGGGGTTCTCATAGCCTAGCGAAATTTCGCTAGCCTACGAATCTTTCAATCTACTTAGGATTGCTTAAATTTCCTTCCCACTAGATTGCGAAATTTTCGCATGGTCTGAATTTTCGCAATCCCAATGAATTTCTATAATCATAGCGAAATTTCCCGGAATTGTCGTTTTTTACTACACCCCTATCGCATCCTCCATCTTCACTTTGCCTTTCATTTCATCACCGAATTTTGGATATGTCGATGGGTCGGAAATAGTTTCACCTTCATGGTTCACCGCTGATCTTATTACTCAAATTCACTCAATGACGAGGTACAATAAAAACCCGTAAAATAACCACAAATAACCTCGGGAACAAAAATAAGTGATACTAAGTAGACTCGAACACCTCAATCAAGTTTAATTGATATGATTAGCGCGCAAAGCACTCAAACCCATCTCGATCAGTGGCTCAAAATAGCACCATTTGGGCACTAATCAAAACTCAGACTTAATCTCACTAGCACCTGCAACACAGAAAGCAATCATGGGCGAAGAAGTATCTAATAAGACTCTCCTTTCAGCTCTAAAAAAACGCTTGCATTTAGCCAAAGGAAAGTGGGTAGAGGAACTACCAGGGGTTTTATGGGCCTACAAAACAACTAGCTGAAAATCAACTAGTATATCATCATTCGCCCTCACGTATGGGATGGAAGCCATCATTCCCAATATAACTCCAAGGATGCCCATCAGACGGCATAAATTCTCGCTGAGAAAGAAAAATGTCGTAAGCCAAGTAGCCAAAGATTCCACACAACTCGACGAACTCCGGAAGCTTAGCCAGGCGCATAGCTCATACCCGCAGGAGATTGGAAAACTTGCACAACCGACGTGTAAAGCTGCGTACATCCCTACCCAGAGAATTAGTCTTAAGAAGGGTCTTTGAAAACAAGGCCAACCCAACAAACTTGAAGTTCCAGCCCAATTGGGAAGGGCCATACACGGTAATTCAAGTAGGGACATCTGGGTCTTATTCACTAGGCAGACCAGATAGGATTGCAATGCCTAGGATGTGGAACGCTATACACCTTAAGAAGTATTATCATTCATGTTTTCTTTGAGGATACTATCATCAATAAAGATTATCTTTTAGACATTTCCAAAGCTGAGAATTTGCTTCTCTTTAAAAAGCCTAGATATGGTTGTTGGGTCCCATGGCATCCAAAAAGCTCAACATGTATTGTCATTCCGTTAAAGATCTTAAAAAGTCCAAACATGGTTGTCAGTCCCGCAAGATTGAGTCCATACATGGTTGTTGCTCGCTGGCATTTTTAAAGTAAAAAGTCTGAGAGCATGGTTGTTGTCCCTGCTGGCATCTAAAAAGCTCGATATGGTTGTCGGGTCCCTTACCGCATCTTAAAAAGTTCTAGACATAGTTGTTATCCTATCGCATTTTCTTAAGAGTTCGTACATGGTCAGTTGGTCCCGCTAACATGCTTAAATAAAAAGTCCAGATAAAGAGTCATTCTATTAGGATTTTTATTAAACATGACTCATGTCCTATTGGCATTTTCATATTTCATTAAAATGCGCTAAAAAACGCAAATGATTCTAAGAAATAATAAGCATACTAGTGGCAAAACGACGCCCCTTACAAAAATCTCCCAAAATGACCAAAACTAACATAGGGAAAGAAGTCAGCCATGTTCCTCTGATATTACATCCTCCTCCCGATCCTTCGTTGCTTCGCCCAGATCTACCTCTACAACCTTGACTTCGACTACCGGTTGGGGCCGAGGCATCTGTCTACAAAAACTCTAGAGAAGAAAGTACCACAAAGAATGGCGATCCCGAAAACCCTCTAGCAAGTCATCAGAGATATTGTGCCTAACGCATCATCCGTAGAAATAAGGCAAAAATCACCCAGGATTTTTTAGTAGTCTTCCTTAATGGCTTCTTTGTCCTTTCCCGCCTGGGAATGAAGAGAAGACACCTCATCTTTGGATGTCTCGAGCTCTAGTAAAAGTGACGTTAGTTCAATTTCCAGGCAGGCAACCTCATCCTCTAACCTGTGCCTATATTCCTCCGCAGCTATCGCTACTATGGCCATCAGACGAGCCCTCTTATCCTCTTGCTTGGCCTCATCCCTTTCTTTCTCCGTCTGTTCAATCTTTTTTCGGCATCAACGTGGTTTCTCGCCTGGCGTTTCAATTTTTGGGATTTTTCCTTGCCGCAAAGAGCGCCCAAAAAGTTCCAAGAGCGCTGAAACACTGAGCCTAGGCGGAAAGTTTAGCTTCTCTCGCCGTCTGAGCTTGGGTCGAAAACTTTCCTTGAAAGCGAATGTTATCACATCCGATCGCTAGTTCAGGCGAAAAGCCAAGAAGTCGGCCCAGCTTGTAACAGCTGAATCGTACTTAAAATTTAAAACACGGCAATTTCGCCATCGAATCAGAGTGTCGTTGACGCTGATGGCGATCCGCCAACGATCGATGCCTTATCCATGTAGATCGAACTGGATGGTATAATCGCTTCCTCGCGCCGGTCGCCACAAGTACTCGAAAATGATTGGGATAGAGGTCACGCATATGCGCAATCGGAGACTTCACCTGGTTGAAGGGGCTCCAATGGTGGATGATCTCCCGAGCACTCTCTAGATCAAGGGTAACTATGCTCGTTGGGGGATGGATCCTCACCGCTGGTGGAATGATACGCATCAAAGAACACTCTACTACAACCTTTCCTTCTAAGCCTGTCTCGCAGCCTAGGTGGGAGCATCAGAGCACGGCGCTTCCCGACGGGCCTCCAAATTGCCAACATCAAGGCCCTCATGGGGATCCCTCCTCCGCAGGTGCACCTGGCCATCGGGGCACCTTCCAAGATCGACGGGTCATTGGAGGCTCAATCAGGGGAGTCCACTGAAATTATCGCTTAAATTCTTCGAAAGCCTTCATTAGAAGGCCAACCACTCCACTGCTTTCATAAGACCAAGTGGTCTCACCTCTAAGCCCGCTTGTTTCTTAAGATCTCGTGCAACCCGATGGCAAGGCTGCATTTCCTTCCTACAAGCCTACTGCAATTAGTGCCCGTCTACCAATGGGCGTATTCCAACCCACGCCGCCTGCCTTTTGTTTGTCGAGCCCTCATCCTATTTTCTTTCTCTTTCTTATCGGCCGGGGACAAAGACGCACTTCGAGGTCAGCGGCCCCAAGTGCACCTCACTAAGGTCAGAGCTGACCCCGTCCTGCAGATCTTCCTACAGCAGACCGCCCGAAGAGCTACCGGGGTTTAACTTAAAAACGTCTGCAAAAACAAAGTGCTCTTCCTCAATAAGCCCTACTTCTGCAATGACGGTGGGATAATGTAAGCGAGTGGCCGATGCCCAACCTCGTGACGTGCCACCGTCAACAAAAGCTCATGATTGTGCTTTACCTCCGTTATCTCCGCTAGCCGTTTCCAATGTTCTCCTCAGTTAGCCTCTCAACTGGGCCGACTAGTCGGCCTTGCCTGCGCTTACCTAGATAACATCAAGCAATAGAGGTATGTTAGAACACAGTCCACGTAATCGAACTAAGACAAACTTGGGAACACAAGAGACCGATTCACATCAAAAAGTGAAGCCTCAGAGAGTCAGTGTTCCTGCATCACGGACCCCTAATCAAGAAAAACCCCTTTCGCTCTCCATCTTAGAGAATCAAGGAGCCTCTACATAAATTGCAGTGATCATGGGCCAACATAGATCGTCAAGCCCCTACCCCCAACTCAATGTATAAATGAAACAAATCTCTACCAACGAAATATCCAGCTGGTAGAGAAAGTTAAGCACATTGCTGTTGGGTTCCTACTGGCGATTAAGCATACATACATAGCGGAAAAATTAAAATTTTTGCCTTTTTCTAACCTGACCAGGGATCTATGTGATCCGATCAGATAATTCAGGGATAGAAGAATACCTTATTATCGTTGGAAGATACTGTTTGGCTGGCCGTGGTATACCGCCAAACCTCCTTTATCGAACTCGAAGGTGCAAAGAGATCACCCACCTCTACGCTATCCACATGAACGAGCCTTCTTCTGGAACCGAGAGAAATGGAGGTAAGCAAGACCGAGTCAGTCCCGCTGAAAACCCTACCCGCCTCTTAATCGTGAAATGAATGAATCAATCCGCATGTGGATCCCTGGGTTTAAATACTCAATTTTAGGCCCAAGGGTTGGTTTCCGCCCATTCTATGTGTGTGGACTCCCGTAGTCCAATTTCCATCAAGTTTCGGGCAAAGGCCCAAAAAGCCCATTTTCAAGCCCACTGATCATGTTTCACTTTTAGCAAGGCAGCCATGACACCGCCCCAAATTATGTGGATGTCAGTTGCTCGACATAACCGAATCCATAATAAATGTCGTAGTCCCTTTGTCTCACGATATCCTAATTGAACACAAGTCATGGACTATGTCTCATTTGTAAAGTTCAATCATGCAATTTTCTCGACCTCCATGTAAACTGATAATACAAATGACATTAATAACCCTTATTAATTCATTTGAGCATGGCCATGTAATTTCTAGTCTCACATGTCGAGGGGCCCACGAATATCTCTCTAAAATGAGGGACAAATCCCTTTCATCCACTCACATCCCTCTACCTGATTTATTCCATGTCCAACTACAATTTGTATAACTACCCTATTACAGATGATGTTGAACTATGTCAAAACATAAAGCTCCTCATGTAGGGACCTATGGTGGTGTTAGGTCGAAGGACAAAAAGAAGACATTATTACGATGAGAAGTACTTGTGACTTATAATCCATGTTGTATTCTCATGATGGGTCGATACAGCATAATGTTCACCAACACGTACTTACGAGTCGATTTAATATCATATATGATGATCAAGGGAACATGATCATCGGGCCAAACTTCTATACTAGTCTTAATTCACTATTGTCTTACCAATAATGAATGAGCAAGGACAATTTTAAATAGTATTCCATTCAAGCTCAGGTTCTAGCTATCAAGTCACAAACTTGATGACCATAAGTGGAATCAACTATTCATGGAGTAAATCACCAAATTAGAAATGTAAGATGATAATGAAAATGCCTCTTTATTATTAAAATATGAAAGTAATAACAATTACACTATTGCCTTAAGGTACATCACTAACAACCACAACCTAGTAAAATCAGAAAAACATTAGGATGAATAAGCACAAGAGGTGCCAAGGTGACATGTAAGAATTGCTTTACCAAAGTCCAGCTGTGAGCTACTCCCGGGTGAAGTAGACGACGTTATCCGCTTCCCTTACAAATGAGAAAGCTGGTTCGTTTGAAAATTCTATGCTAATGCCGTCAGGGACTCGGCAAAAGGACCTCAACTCCTCTACGGACATAGAAGCCACAAGGCTGCTTGCAGTGGGAGACTCTCGGTTGGACCCGCTCCTACGCCCAACCTGACTGGTGGAAGTCTCCTTTTGACCTCTCGTCATTCTATAGGCATACAAAGAAGGGGGATCAACTTGAGGATCTCCTAGCAAAACAATAGCAGGATCAAAACCCTAGATTGAGGAGCTTTTTGAAACCTATTGGGACGCCCCTAGGGCTGAGTACATCCCAAAACCTTACGTATAGTTCCGTCGCCGGGAACCCTACCAAAAATCAAAAAGCACACATTCGAGGCAAGAACAGAACAAAACCACTACAAACAAGACAATTCATACAAGTAAAATCGGAAGCGAAGCAAGGGAAAAACCCACTAAGAGACTGAAAATGGTTGGAAATCTTCAACAACTCCTTGGCTAAAATCTTAAGGAGTGTTGCAGATGCTTAAAGAATTTTTGGGCCAAAGGTTTCTAAGTAACGGTAAAGAAATTAACATCTAGATCCCTATCCCTATATAGGGCAAGGCCCAAACAGGACATTAAATGATTCGACATATCGTTTCTAATATCAGAGATATCGAGGCGTGCTCCTCCCCGTATTTAGTATTACAAGGCGTTTATCTTAGGCATCTAAAGCTGCGCGTAGACTTCTTTGGGTGCAGCGCTGACTCTTTGGATCTATCAACCGTTGAGCTCATGGTTCTATGGGCCTGGAATTAAAGCTTGTGGCCGGGCCCCTCGATTTGCCAGCTTCGAAGCGAGCGGACCCATTGGCGAAGTGGAACCGGTGTGATCGGTCTTGGAAATCGGCATTCCGCGACCCGATAAAGGCTTCTCGAGCCGACTTATTAATTTGCTCCCCTAGCCGACATACGTAGAAAGAGTGAAAGATAAAAAGTTTGGCACACAAGTATACCAAAAACCAAATCTTATTAAAATGCGCCAATAGGCATCAATGGTTACCACGAAACAAGCAAGCAATCAACTGACAGCAGTGGACCCATTTACAAATACGATGCAAGCAACCATGATAGATCCGTATAAATCGTCGAGCAACCTATTAGATTGATTGTCGAAAGAAAAAAAAAAGAAAGTCGAAAGAAAAGTCGAAATATTGTGTTTGAAGACTCCTCCTCTCGACCATACACCTTGACTAAGGCAACTCTTGGAGGCACCCGCGGGGGCACTAGCCACAAGCGAAGAAATGTTGGAAGAGGAATTGGCGTAATCGAGGCCCATCTAGGGGACATCTAGTAGGTCGACACGGATGTCATCTTCAGGCCTACAGCCTCATTGGTGACAAGCATTTGTAGAGACTTGAAAGCCCTCCATGCCTCCACGCCGCGCCTCACAGGACCTTGCAGTGAGGGGAGGAAATCCCGCGATAGGAAAAGGCATTGTAACGGAAGAGGAATCCATTGGCAACCATGAAACCGGAGAGTTCCTGTATATATAGGGGTGGAACCTTAAAAATCGCATTGAATGCATCATCGGGACATCACGCGCTGTAGACGCATTGAAACATATGCGCATTAATAATGTTCTCCATGCTTAAGGCCACGAAGCGCTGATATTTTCTCGACTAGGGCACCAATCGTTAGGTCCAAAAAAAAAGGGGACCATGGCGCTGGGCACACAGGCCCTGTGTCCCGATAGGCTAGCGTCAGTGCAAGCCAGTGCCTCCTTGTGACGGCGCAAACGGCCTCTTATTTTAAAGTCATGTGGGAGCCCAGCAGAGACAGTATAATCCACTAGCCTTTGTCCCCAGAATCCAGTCCCCAACCGGTGATACTATCATATAGAAGTTTTATTTATGGATAAACATATTAAGGAGGGAATTACACGTGAGGATGTTTGTCTCTGGATCTCTGTGTAGAATCTATCACGTCTCAAAAAACATAAATCCTTATAAGGAGAATTAGTCTTGATAAGGAAAGAGAGATTTTATCATAAAAATCAAGAGATTATACTTCCCTATAATCGAGAGAATTCGAGTATAAGCAAAACACCGTGAGGAAAATTGTCTGACTCATTGTATTTAACTCCTTTCTTTTGTTACTCTCTGCACCTGGCGACTTAATCGTCGGATAAAGCGACGACACATCATAAGTAGAACCCCTTTACCTTAAGTTTAAATTGTACCGCAAATGCGAAGGTCGGATAGTCAGGAGTAACGACGGTTTTTCTAAATTATTGGAATAGTACTTTATCAAACTACCCCTTAAATTCTCATGTATACATTTGTGAACTAAACCCTTCGTTTTTTTCCAATTTTCTTTAGGTAACCTGAGTGAACAAGCTATATATGTGTGTGGGTAGAAATTAATGGACTTAAAAGGAGTCGCAGTGGTGTTCTTACCAGAGAGGTACACGATAAGGATTTAGTTTTTTTTAATTTATTTATAAAATAAGACTACCAAATAAAGTTCTTACAAACACTATTGATAAGAGAAAGAGAAAAGTGGGGTTGGGTTTGCTTGATATCAAGTAGTACTCCATGCCAGATATAAAGAAGCTTATTAAAGTTCTGGGTCACGAGAAAGACGTCTTATGCCTGTGAATGTGGGGCCTGGTAAGTATGTATTGGGCTTGGGCTTAGCAGAGATGGGCTTCTTTAATCACCTCTCAAACTTGTGGGTTGGGCTAACCCACGTCAAATCCATTTGCCAATATGTCTAATTCGCCCCAAATGGAATCTCATATCAAATTGGAAATATATATATATATATATATATATATATATACTCTCATCTATATATATATATATATATATATATAGTTTTTTTTTTTTTGGGTCATGAAAGGTGTCCTAAGTAGGCCGGTGCATACATAGTACCAACTTTTAAATCATCTGTAAATCAAATTAATTTAAGTCGTAGAATGCTGGAGTAATGGAAGGGTAAAGCTACTCTGTATGTGATAAGCTGATAGAGGCTCAGTGAGGCATACGGTTAATGCCAGGAGGCCTTTGATCGTCTCGTACCTACATGTTTGGTGGTTGGAAATATATATTATACTTCTTGAATTTTATTCACTTTTCATATTACATTGTAGTATTATGTTCTTATAAGGATTCAAGCCTCCTGTAACTTCATCGCACCCCTTTACTACTTGAGCCTTAATTTTATTTATATTATCATAACACGCTCATTTTATTTATATTATTGTTACGTCCCAAATCCTGTTTAAAGGACTTCTTTGATTAATATTATTTTATATGGTTGGATACGTGTCATTACAAATAGTATATAAGTTAATTCTTGACCTTTATATGATTTAGTTTATTTTATCCATAGAGCTTGTCTCTTTGGCCCTGTTATCTCACATGATACAATGAGGTCTACATGGGAAATGTTTGTTACATCCTATATTGGTTAGGGAAAAAGGTTTTTGACACTATATAAAAGTATGATATCATTTTAACATAATACATTTGTTTTAAAATTCTAATGCCCCTTGTGCCTTGAGCGGATTAAGTTATAATTATATCACATCAGTTTTAATTTTATAAATTTCTTTATTTATTGTTATTGTATGTGCATTTACTATTTAAATTTTAAATAATTAATGTGCATGGATCTTGAATCATATATTGAATCAACTTACACTTAAGTTATGCAAACTCAACATTGAGTGACCCACTTAAGTTGTAAACCTAGTCCTAGATGTTGCATCTTTTTATTAGTTGAAGGGAATAAATTAGGTTAAAGGGTGAACCCTAATAATTAAAATTTGTGTGCATGCATGCATGCATGTCAGTTGAATGTTATATAGCCCAATCATGCACATGATATGGTTAGGGCATCTTTGTTCTTCATAAGATGACTTCAATAAAATCTCATCAATCATAATAAGAATTGATGAATCAATACACTTAAAAGGGTTGTTTGTTTTTTGACTTTTTGTTGAAAGCTAAAAAGCTTTCAGCATTTTGCTGTTTGTTTTTAAAATTTTTCACAACTTATTACTATAATTTTTTTTAAAAAGTTATGAATATAAAAAATGAAAATATTTGCCTTTTTTTAAATTCGGAAAAATTATTTTCTAAAAACAAGAAAAAGCTTTATCATTGCACCAAAAAGGAGAAATCTTGTGGCAGCTCGGCCCAATAGGGATGGCGACGGGGGGGGGGTTTGGGACGGAGGCGACCCCTATTGATCTTGGCGTTATTTTTGATTACCGAAGCGCATACCGTTTAAAAGTGCGCGAGGAGCGGAGTTGGGAGGATGAAAAAATTCCCAAATCCGTCCCGTTTACATTTGATTTTTTTTTTTTTATATTAAAATTAATATATTTCATAAAAAATAAAAATATTATGAATTTTTATAAATTATTTTTTAAAAAAATTCTAATAATTATTATTATTTATATTAAAGTATAAAATAAAATAATAATAAAAATTTAAATATAATCGGGCGAAATAAATAGAAACACTTTAAAAACCCGATTCTGATTAAAAGCGAAGCACAAATCTCGTAAGGCGAAATGTTTGGAAGCTTGAAATAACTTTCTTTTTCGTTATCGATCCTCTTTCATTCTGTGTTAAAAAACAAACAATTTATCTTACTTATTTATTAAATACAATTCAACATTAAGCTCAAAAAAAATTTCATTCAGAATTAAAAAAAACAAAAGCCACCTTAGTTTGGGCTACTGTGAATTAATTCAGAAAATATTAGACAAATTAGAAAAACAAAGATATCCACTTCAGTAATTGGCATGGTTCTTGGTGACCATGTTTTGTATAAATTATGGTATGTAGTGCAGTATGGAAAGCTCAAGGGTCTGCTAGTCAATCCTTGGATTGGGCTCAGCCCAAATTGATCAGAGGAGTTTAGCCCTTGGTGCATATATGTGACACCCTCTCTCTCTCCCTCTCCCTCTCTTATTTATATATAAATACTTTGTCTTATACTTAGTTTATATCTACTCTCATTGGTGAGTTTAATGTTAAAATAATTCAAATCTAAAAAAAAAAAAAAAAGATTTTTCTTTAAAATAATCATCAAACTAGTATTTTTGAATCCAATTATACATCCACATGTTTTATTCATCAATTACCGTTTTCAAAACTACCTATAAAACCATATATAGTCAGTGAATGCCGTGTAAAAAATTAACTTTAAAACATGTGGATGTCTGATTGGATTCTAAAACACTAGTTTGATGATTTTTTTTGAAAATAAGTTTATTTATACTTTTGTAAGATTTGAATTATTTTGACTTTAAACTCCTCATTGGCACTGTCGGTTATGAACTTCATCAAACCAAGTTTTCATGGCGGTTTTTGTGTGCACAAACAAACAGTCTCTTTTCATCTGGGTTATACAAATCATTCTGTCCATGCCATGATGGGGTCATCAGTCAAATGTTCATCATGATTTGAATCTCATAATTCTACTATTTATGTATTATAAACTCATCATCCATCTAGTCAGGAATAGGAGGAACAAAGATGATCTTAAAAACTGCTTTCAATCTAGTATTAAAAGAACCCCATCAGAAAGCCATAAAAGCTGACCATATTTTATGAAGTCATCATCATTGTTGCTGGCCTAACCATCACTAACACAACAAGTGTAAAAAGGAAGTTCTTAAAATGTTAGAGAGAGAGAGAGAGAGAAGATAATGCAACTTTGTTTTCTTGTGGTAACATCATGGCATTCAACTGCTCTTGATGAAACAAGCTTTCAGGTGACAGCTTAGAATCAAATTGTGTACATAAAGGCAGGCCTAGTTAATAATGCATATATTAGGCCTATGACTTGGTCGCTGCTGCTGATTTCAATCAATGTTTCTGATTAATTAATGTAACACGCTTGCACTATTTTATTTCAGTTGGTAAGCTCAGATCTTTATTTTATGTCTTCAACTACTCTTCCCTCTTTGTCATTTTCTTCCTCTGATCATCAGAATCATTATCACCAAACCATGAAATTGAATACCATGGAAAAAATCTTATCATTTTGTTAGATTTAATGACAAGTAGTCCAGGCCACCTAATGCTAAATCCTAGTTCATCAATTCCACCCCATGTGTTCAACTGAAAGAATAAACAAAAACAACCAGAAAAGGAAGACTTGCTAGCTCATTTCAATGCTTGTGCAATTCTCATGATTTATTCCTCATCTTGGGTGGGAATTACCTCATAAGTTTTCTAGCATCCCAAACAGGTTGTTACATTTCCTATGAACCTTGCATCTCCTAAAAAGCTACTTATTCTTTACATTTTACACAAATCAATACCTGCATATGCAAGAAACTTGGGATACAGGTAATTTTTGTTTTTTGACATCTATTCACTTTGCATTATATCATAGTATTATGTTCCTTCACAAATGCCTCCACTGGGACACAAACCCTGGACCCGTTCCTCTTTATTCCCGTGTAAGCTCTTAACTAATTGAGATATATCTTATTGGCAAATTTGGGTACAGATGAGTTCCAAATATTTAAGTAATATGCATTAATCTTATTTATAGACTTGAAAAAGCATCATAATTGCACTACTAAGAGTGTATTCCTTGATGCTATATATCCCTTTCGGAAACCAAATATGATATTTGATCAAACTTAATATTTTCGACTTAAATTAACCATAAATTATGTTAATTAACTGTAAAGGTACTAATTTAAAACTTATAACTCAATACTTACATTGTTTGATAGAATTGTCTTCAAAAATATTTTAAATAATTAAGTTTGACATATTTATCCTCATAAAGTATAATAAGTAAAAAAAAAATGATAACAATGTAGGTTATGGAGTAATCATAAGAAAGGAGATCCTGGAGTAACTAAGACAGATGGATTAAATAAAAAGTTTTTTTGATCACTTTACTATTAAGTGATTTTACTAAATATAATTAATTTATTTAATATTTTTAATTAAGTTATTAAGTCATTTTAAGTACTGACTGGGTTTTTCAACTACACTCTTATTTTGATCAATTAAGTTATACCCATAGTAAAAAACCAAGAACTAATTTAGTGAAGCTCAAGGATAAGCATGGACTGGCCGCAAGTTGAAAAATATATACATACATAGAGAAGAATCCAGGAGTTAGGCCTAGATTAATGATCAGTACAAGAGATTATGTAAGCAGATATATTCCTTAACCAAAGTGCTTTAAGGAATCCAACGCAATTCTGATCAGAAAAGAGGAGGCGCTAAGAATTGGAATTTGTTTCATACGCAGCAGTATATGGATTTTGAGGGAATAATCCAGGCCAGAACAGGCCACTCTCCTTTTTTTATTTAATTTTTAGGGCTTAAATATTTTAAGTGGAGAATAAAGGCAGTTGACATTACAACTTTACAATATTTTAAGTTACCATGAAAATGTTGGGCTGACCAGTTACGTCGTATCTAAGTATATATAGTTGTTATATATGTTGAAGTGGTATTAGAATTAGCATATTAAATGAATTAGAGAATCAGAAAAAGCCTTGTTAATCAATCCCATCTTGAATCATGTTACTACCAAACTTTTCTATTCTATGATGACTATAGAATTTCCCATACCCCCATCTTGAATCATCTTTTCTTTTAGTTTTCTATTCTATGATGACTAGAGAAACCCCAGCATCCTGATTAGGAGTAGATAGAAAATAATAATTTTCCTGGAATTCTGGTCATCTGTCCTGAGACACCCCTAATAAGTTGGGTTAGGGACAACTTAATTAGTTTATATGGTATGGACAAGTTATTTGGGGTTGATTAGAAAAAATTAATTTGGATATTGAGTTTAGGGACTGATATTATAGTGTCGTCTCACGCTGCCCCACCTCGATTATTATTTTAGTTACTTGTTTTGGACATAATTAAAAAATTTTCATTATATAAGTCTTGCTTTTCTTCTTGCTTTACCAGTTTACCTTCCACTTTGATTTTTTCTTTATAGCCCTAAAACATTGTATATAATCCCAACACTTACAAATAGATTATATATAAAGTCTACTTTTCTTACTTACCTGGCCTTTTCCTTCCTAGATTTGTACTTCATTTTATTTATTTTTTTTAGAAGCCAAATGTTCACTACAAGAAATTTTATTTTTCTCAATTGATATATACTATCGAAATAAACTTTTAGTCATAGATATTCTCAATACATAATAGTTATGGTGAAAGGAGCATTGACCAAAGTTTGTTGACGAGAATTATTGGTCGCCAATAAATGAATTTGAATGGTTGCTAACCCAATAGATTGATTTGGTTGGAAAATATAAAATAACAAAAAAAATGGACTATAATAAAACCTAAACTTTTTTACAATCTATATTACACAAATTATCAAGTGAAGATTATTCCTGAGACTTACACCCCCAAAC
This sequence comes from Tetrastigma voinierianum, assembly GCA_016808115.1. NCBI lineage: Eukaryota > Viridiplantae > Streptophyta > Magnoliopsida > Vitales > Vitaceae > Tetrastigma > Tetrastigma voinierianum. Next base: position 149,025 of record JAEQBH010000789.1, read on the forward strand.
CCCTATTGGGATTCCTCACATCCATAATGTAGCACATACATTTTTCCTAGCTTGTTGATACTTCAAAGTCTTTTAAGGGATACAAATCTTTCTCCCAAACCTAAGAAGAATTCAATAACCTTTAAAAGTGGTTCCTTTCGGCTCTTAGCTTCTCTAGTGCTTCAAAACCTATTAGTATTCATAATTATGATTTTTCGGCCATTTTTGTAAACAGAAAGGACTTCAAAGTACCCTAGAAAAATCAAATAGAATGGCATCTAATATTATTTCATCAAGGACATCATAATACAAATGAAGTGCTTCTGAATCACTTTTCTACATGTTGGATGGACAGAGATCATCTATCTAGGCTTACAGCTCCATATGTTTATTAGGCTTGGGTTAGGAGTACTTTAGGACTTCATAGATTATAATGTGTTGTAATTTGTACTAATTGACCATAACATCAAACCCTTATTATTTGAGATATTATTAATATCTATGTTTAATTATAACATGATAACTTTTAATACTTACTCATAGTAAGGAATATTTATTTATTACTTTTTTTTTTCATAATTATGGATATTTGAGTCAACTTGTATGCATCTCGACTAATCTCACGAAACCCTAAAATTGACAATCGAAGAAAATTTATGATGGCTTTGAGAGGGTTCAAATTGATGATCATTAGATAAGACGTTAGACCAACTAAACCACCCCTTTGAACTACTCATAGTAAGGAATATCAATAGATACAACATCGTTTACGTACAAAAGGGATTGCCATTAGCACTTTGTAGAAAGAGCAAAGATGAGATGCATTGAATTTATGTTGCTGGAATAGCAAGGTAAGCTTAATTGAGTGTCACCTTAGAAAGGGCTAAGACCAGGTCCCTAGTTTTTCTTAAGACTAAATTAATATAGATAGAGTTTTAGATCTTGTTTTCCATAAATATGTTATTTTGTATTAGGGGAATGGTACGATCACGCATACCTTAATACTAAAGATTTTGTATTATTTAAGGTATCATCCTCAAAGTCTGGTTTATAAAAGTTATTAAAGCCATGTTGATTTAGTTTGCTTTTTATGTGATTCTGTAACCTTATATAATATGTTCAAAAATGATAAAATGAATTTGGATTTATCAAAATAAAGCTTATTCCATTGCAAGAAAACTTTTTGTTTCTAATTCATATAATTCAAGATCAAGGGTTCTACAATCCAACTTCAGCTATACAACCTTGGGCGAATCGAAGGTGTTAATTTTTGTTGGTTTAAAGGTATCAAGATGTAAAGTTAAATTAGATCAACTTAGGTTCCAACTTATAATTGTATTCATATTGTGACTTTAGTATTTTATTCCATTATTGAAATACCAAAATAAATTAAGGGATTTGAAATCTAGATTTAATTAAGTCTAATCATTTAGGCTACCACTATATGTATGATTGCCTTGAGGCATATAATAAGAGTGAAACCTTAACTAAAATTTGTCGATAATACTTACTATTAGACTTGTTTGATTCTTAAAAAAATTGGAGAAAAATGTGTTAGAAAGCTAATAGAAAGAAAAAAATAGAAGAAAATATAGATTTAAATACAATAAGTTATGGCTTTCAAAAAAAAATACAATAAGTTATTTTTTATACTTCTTCAAACTGATCATTTTACTCCCTTCCTTCTATCATATAAAGATTAAATAGCAGAATATATAATTTTATGAATGTTAATTTTTTTTTCTTTGTATTTTACATAGTGAAATCAAATATGAGAAAATTACATCCCTTAACACTTTTTTATTACCTTTATAATTTCTAAGAACCAAATATAAATTCAAGTAATTGAGAATTATATTATCTCTAGTAGAAACTAATATTAGTGGATACTTTTGTTTTCATTTATTAAGCCTCAACCTTTAAACAATTAGTTTGACTTTTCTTATTGTTTTCTCTTAGACTTTAACCCTAGGTTTTCATGTTTCACATCTCAAAGATGGCTTTTTTTTAGAAGATTGGGTATGTTTTAAGAAGGTAGATTTTTTGGTTATGGGGTAGCTAGAAAAAAGGATGCAGAGGGTTAGAGCTTTGGGTGTTTCGGATTTAAATTATAAATTTGCCTTCACTAATTACGTCACATGTACCATATTTTACATTTTCATTCATTAAACCTAACACCATCCTCCTTTCTCTTCCACGGAGGTTAGGTGTTTTTGGGGATTTTCCCAAAATGGTAGGTTTACTCTCAAGTCAATTCTTTCGAAACGAAAAAGCCTTCAAGTCACTAGAACCAAAATGTTGATCAGGATATGAAAATTAAATCCTTTTAAATATTTCCTTTGGTTGGTTGTTAGGGATGCCCTCCCTACTTGTGGATTTCTCTTTGCTAGAAAGATAGATATCCCTATTAAATGTCATCTTTGCAATCAGAATGTTGAAAATATTGATCATGTCTTTAGAAAATGCATATTTGTTTAGGAAGTTAGGGACCTTATTAAGTTTAACTATCCCACTCCACTCTTCCATGAAGGAGACTTCCTCTCTTGGCTAGAACTGGTCTTTAAAAACTATAAAACCAACTGTAAATTGTTCAATCACTAAATGGAAAAGATTTTCATAATAATGTGGAATGTTTGGATTCATAAAAATCAAGTCATGTTTAGGAAGAGCCAACCAAACCCCTTTCACGTCATCAAGAATGCCACCTTAATTTTTTAAAATCTTCATGATTATTTGCATGTCCCCTATCCTTTGCATGAATGATGTAGTATTGCTTGACATGTTGAAACATGGATTCAATGATCTCCCCCTATTATTGGTAGATTTAAATTAAACTTTGATGGTTTGAGGATACAAGAAAAAAGTGTTTTAGGATAGGTTATTAGAAACTCTAATGGTATCATAAAAATGCTTGACTGTAAACATGTAGGCAAGTCATTAATTATTGTTGTTGAATGTATGACAGGGATGATATTCTTATTATTAAGAATAAGGGATACTCAAACTTAGAGATTGAAGGGGACTTGGCAAATAGTTATAGAATGCTACAATAAGAGGATCAATATTCCTAGTTCTATTATGTTGCTAATAGAGGATATTTGAAAACTTTCTCAGGGCCTACATATTTATCAGTGTCGTCCTGTTTATAGATAATCAAATAGAATTGTAGATTGTCTAGCAAAAAAAAAGAAATTAGTATCATAGATTCCAATATTTGACATACGAACTTTCCTAAAGATCTTATAAATATTAGTTATGAAAACTATTGTGGCTCTATCTCAATCGCTTTTGTAAGATTCCATTACTGCATTTCACTCAAAAATACCTAACACTATCTCACAAATGATAGGTCCCAATTCCACAAAAAGTTTCTTTAATCGTACTCTACTCTCCTTTTTTATCGATTTCAAAAGAATATAAATAAGAAAACAACTAACCGAATCACATCCCCAAAAATAAGGCACTAACAATCATGTCCTACTAGCAGCATAAATTATTCAAAACAAAAATATAACTAATAGGGAAAACTATGTCACCGGTCCCCATTTTAATTTATTTAAAAATTTATGAACAAAAGACCTAAAACAAAGCTAGGTTCCTTGATTTAAAATATATTTGATAAAAATGCAAAATATTTGACGAACAATCCACCAAATCTTAGGTATGATATCAGTAAACCTTGGATACTACCTATATGTTAGGTATAACCTTATAACTAAGAAATAGGACACTAAAAGTTAATTATTCAAAAATTTTAAAAATAACTATTTCAGTCTTTTCGGCTTATATATCATAAAAAATGTAAAATGCTAGTCTTTAAGAAGTTTGAATAGCATCTTATTGGATTTGAAATGTGAGAGGACATGATAGATGCTTTAAATAATTTTGGGTAAGATTTTGTTATTGCCCCCAATTTCTTTTCACACGTGGCTTGATGAATGCACAAATTGTTAATTAAATGTGAAAGGAATAATTAATAAGATGGTTAAAGATGCACATGTTTGCACCCAATAATTAAGGGTGAGTAGAAGATGCTGAATTGTTAGGGTTATTTTATTTTATTTTTTTTAAGAGAACTGTTAGGGTTATTAGTAGCCCAATTGGAGCATTCGTAATCGAACGGTCCAAGTAAGGGATAAGAATTAAATGGAGACTTTCTTACCATCTAATTATTATTCTAACAAAAAAAAAAGGGTGTTGCAATGGTTTTTCATGGTGAAAAATATCTTTCTTTATACGAATATCTTTCTTTCTCCATGACGTTTTGTCATTTGATAAGAAATAGTTCCAAAAAGGTTCTTGAGTTATAGATGTTTTTTAAATTATTGTGAGACTATCTACACAAAGTTCCTCTTCAAGTATGTACCAAAGATTATTTTAACAATTTGTCTTTAGAAAAGAGAAGTGCGTGATAAAAACATTTTGAAATTTTACTTACAAATGGTTCTCTTTGTAATTTTATATATTCTTAATGTTGCAAATTATCTAAGAAGTATTCTTATACAGAGACAAACTTCTGAAAGTATTGTCCCCATAATAAAAAATTGAACACAACTCAATTTCCAATCTCAATAACAAAATATCAATGTCTAAGTAAAAGATTCAATTTAACAAGAGTTAAGAGTTTTTATTTTATTTTTTATGACGTTTATTCACTTTGTAGAAATATATCATTATAATATTTTATTCTTATTAAAACTTATTTTATTCTTATAAATACTTGAGCTCGGGACCTCCTATGCACTAATCCCCTTTTTATCACTTGAATAGGGCTTTAAGGCATCTAAGAGTTAAAATAAACTAGGATTTCAAAGATACTTCACAAAGTGGATTCTATATTAATTAAAAAGACATTATGACAAGATAAAGTACATCCATCTTAGCTTAAATTTAAAATGAAATAGAATAACATTTTTTTTAAATAAGTAAAATAATAATGTTATAGTTCACCAGTAAAATCTAGTTTATGTGGTTAAGAGTTTAACTTACATAAGAATTGGAGGGATGAAATTTAGATAAATTTGTGAGAAACAAAATATTATGCGTTAATACAAAATGAATAAATGTAAAAAAAATAATGTTATAATTCAAAAAATTTTAATCAAACATTTCAACTAAGAATTGTATTTTATAGACGATTATTGTACTTCGGTGATGTCCTAATGGTTTTTGAGTATCACCCCAACCAAGGAAAACGAGTTACATTCTTTAATAATCTTTTAGTATGTTTTAAATATTATCCGATTTCAAAAGAACACCTTTTAATAGAATGGGGCTTTTAAAATATATATGATTTTCAAATTAGTATTTTTTTTTTTACAACTATATATTCATTCACTTTACATTATAGTATAATATTATATTCTTCACAAATTTTTTTTTATAAACACTTGAATCATAAACTCTTCTCCTCCTTATACTAGTATGAGCTTTTACTCATTTGAACTAAATCTTATTTCCAAATTAGTTAAATAGAGTTTTTCATAAGTCCAAAGATCGTGTCTTTCTATGTAATTTACTTTACAAAATCAAAAAGGAAATTAGAAAAGATGAACAACTTGACTTTGAAAAAGGTGCTAAAGATTTTGTTGAAAGAGATATCGGACAAAACCAGGGAAACCACATTGATATCATAGGTACCACCAAGATTTTGTTCAAAGAGAAACTTGGGAAGAAATTAGGGCAACCGCATTGATATCATGTGTACCACAAATTCTTTGCCACATAATATTTTTTACTTTTAACAATTTCCCTACTTGTTATAGCATCTAACCCAGATTCATCATTCACTACAAAGTCCAAACACAAAAATAAATTAAAAAATAATAACCATTTTCATGTCCATCCATCCATGCATTATCCATTATTCATCATCTATATTATATATTTCCAAACTGAGTAAGTTAGGAAATGTGAAGAAATGATATGCAAAATCCACTCATGACAGCTACACCTGGGGAGGCTTGTCAGTGGCCGAGGGAGAATAGGCCAAGACCCAGGGGGGGTTCCCCCCCTTAAAATTCGGAGCAGGTCATTAGGTATATGAGATTCCCTTTTCCAAAGATACGAAATAAATAAATAATATATATATATATATATATATATATATATATATAATAAAGCCCTCCCTCAACCCAAATCCACAACACCACCCAAGAAAATTCTCCGGTGTTCTCACCTAAACATAAAATCATTCCATCATAAGAAGTCCTCTTCTTTGTTAATGTATTCCATTAGAATCAAAGTTATTCCCACTGAATCTTTTTTAATTATGAATGTCAAAAACTTCTTTTTTCGGAATTACAAAAATCATCCTAGAATTCTTGTTCTGACATGGTTATTGACCAGTTAGATTTGTTTTTGGTTACCGAAAAATTGAGATATCATTAAACTTACTCCTCCTGGTTGTGCAGGTCCTAATCAAGAAGAGGACAACAAGTCTCTCTCTTTTTCTTTCTTTCTCTCTCTCTCTACTTTCTTGGTCTTCTTCTACTAGTCACCCTCAAGGTAGGACGTTTTCGAGGTCCCAAAAATGTCCAGTTCAGAGTTGAGTAGAGCAAGGTAGCTACGCTGCCTGACATTGAAAAATGTGAAGTAATTAGGTTTAACACCTTTTCACCACTGTCTCTTTCTGAGGATTGGAAGGCCTGAGGAGACATACACTTCTTCCCCCCATTGCGTGTGTCTGAGACCAAACCCCAGAGAGAAACAAAAAGGCATGGTGATGATGCAGTAGTTTATTTTCTTGGGCAAAACTATGATATGGTCCCCATTTCCATTTATTTGAAAAATTAGTATCACAAATCTTGTATTCCCATTTTAATTTATTTGAAAATTTAATATTAAAAATTTGAAATTAAGGTTAGATCTCTTAATTTAAAAAATATTTGATAAAATGTCAAATAAACCTTAGATATGATCTTAATAAACCTTAGTTAAGAAGTCGTATCTAACACATATAGTAATAATCAATGTTTACTGATATAGTATCTATAATTTTTTAGACTCTATCAAATATTTTTTAAATCAGAGGTTAATTTCAGATCTTTGACTTATAAAAAAAGCATAAAGAATGTAAAATATATAATTCAATAGGATTTTATATAAAGTAATTGTGTTTCAGATATGATAGTACTTAAATACTATCTTAATATATTGCAAGAATGAACTTAATAGCTTAAGTACTATCATAATAAACAGTATCTGGATAGTGAACCATATGTTTTTGCAATTCTTTATGACTTATTTGAGATTATTCCTAAATCATGGATTGAAACATAGTTTTTCCAAATTTTCTTATTCTCCTCCACCAGGACCAGGGCTGAAAGCAAATTAAAACAAGAAAAAATGATATCATCATATATATGATTTCTGTCTTGTAGACTGCTGAGTTACCATAAGCCTACATCTTCACTTTTCACCTACCGACATGAGAGTGATTGGACATGCTCTGGAGATCTTCTCTTCTCTTCTCTTCTCTTCTCTTCTCTTCTCTCCTCTCTTCTCCTTGAAGCTACTCTCTGCAAGTTCAAGCTAGCCATACCAACTCTGACTGCAATAACCCATTTTGATTTTCTTAGGAGTTATGAAAGTCAACCTGGGGAGTAGAGTCTTTTTAATTTTTTCTTTTTTAATTATTCTTCTATTTAATTCTCTAATGTACAACTTATATATTCTTGAATCCAGTCGTCTTAAAGTGTGATTGGTTGATTGTTTTCCTATATATATATATAAAAGGTATCACATTTTTTTTCTAAAGGCTATCACTTGAAACTTATTATTGAGCATTGAACTTTGGTCCTCTACATTATACATATTTGTATGTTTTTATGAGCTTCACTCAGTTGTTTCTTTTGTGCATTTGTGTTTTTTAATCAGTGCCTATTTGGCTATTTATGATATACTGGAAATATTGCCAAAATTCTGCTCATAAAAACTACTGAATTTGTAATTAAATGGTGCAACTCCATTCTAATTTCCTTGTGGTAAGTTGTGTTTATTTTATAATTCTCAACAAAAACTTTTTTTGGTGAGCATGATTCTCAAGTTTTGAGCATAGGTAACTTAAATGAAAAAATTAAAAAAATTAAAAAAAAAAAATTAAAGAAGAGAAATTAAGGGTATGTTACTATGAAAATTGTTTTTTGTTTTAAAATTTAAAGAAAACAAGGAAAATGTTGAGAACACATTTGGTTATCATTATTTTTTATTTTAAAAAACATGAAGAACATGAAAAATATAAAATTTGGATAATAATAAAAAATTTCAAATAATACTAAAATTATGTTTTTTGTGTTTTCAAAAATTGATCTTAAAAATAGTTTTCAAAACTAAGAACCAAAGAGGTCCCAAATATCATAGAAAGATAATACTTAATTTAATGTGTTTCTACATATAATCTTCCATATAATAAAAATATGATTTTAATTTTTGTTTTTAAAATTGCCAAACCATAATTACACAACTACTTTTTAATTTAAGTTTAAACCTATAATTGATGAATATGACATTCATCCTTCGAGAAAAAAGGTTGAAGTCACAATCTTCAAATGCGATTTCAAGTTTAAATTGTAAGTCATAATATATTATCGCGGTTTTGATCATTTTTTTTTAAAACAAAATTAAAATCATAGTAATGAGCTTCAATATTATGACTTGGGTTGCATTGGGAATTATTTTATAATTATATCTTGCTTTTGGAATTCTTTTAAATGACCATTTTTGGTCAAAACTTATGATTCTCAACATAAATTTTATGACACTTGATTTGAGAGAATTATCTTAAAAATGACATTAATAAAATTATTTCTATTCATTTGACAAAATTTAGTATAGAACTCGATTAGTTGGTGCTAATATAACTCAACCATAGATCTTAACTTGATGCCTGATAGAAAAAGGATACTTCTTTTTAGTGTATATATATATATGGGATCGTAGAATTATCTAATTGAAGCAAGAAAAGAAACAATTGAATAAGAATATAGTAGTTTCATAGTGCTTAATTAGTATAAAATTGGCAACACTGGCACCTGAATATGTGCGGTCATTGCAACATCTTTGCTAAACACACCAAACATAAACAAATTTGGCTTTTTGATGTGTGCCAATGCAACAACTTTACTAAAGGCACCTTCATAATTTAACACAAGTCAGGACACATTAATATATATCTAAGCCATGGTGCAAATTCTTTTTTCATCTCCAAATAAAAGGGATCTCGTACTAAGCCATTGAAAAATAATAATATATTGCTATAATTTTTTTTTTATAACAATCATGCATGGTCTGGACCAGCTTGTGTGCATCTCGACTATTAATCTTATGGGGTCTTGAAGTTAACAATCGGATAAAGCTTCCAATGACCTTGATGAGACTCGAACCAATGATAAATTGTTATAATATAAAAAGAGAATATTTTCCAATTCTATTAATTAGGTTATTAAAGAACATAACTAAGGACTTTAATATTCATGATTGTCATGGTATTCATTAAACAATAAAAATAAAACATTAGGCTATTTATATGACCTATGATTTTGTGGTGAAAACTTTCTAGAACAATATGAAGCTTTGAAATTTTTATTTTTATTTTTAAGGAAAAAGAAAGCAAAAAATGTGAAGTGGCATGTGCATTGTGCTTTCAAGGTTGTAGACTGCCAAGTCTCCACCTGATATTTAAGAATTATAGTAGTGTACATTCATACTTGGGCAAAACATAGAAGATAATGTTCAACTTCACCTCCCTTGATATTGATCTCTTGCCCTTGTTTGTGTTGACAGATAGAGTTGCAATGCATGATAAGATTGTGGACTATGTTGTATCCCTAAGGCATTTGTTTTGATTTATTCATTGTTTAGCTCTCCAACAATATAAAGCATTAAACATTCTTCCAACTCTATTTGAGTTTTATCTATGATCAATTACTATGCATTTGGAAATTGAAATTCATCCCATGAAGTTTCATTTTCATCATTTGTCATGCGCATTAAGGAGTTTTAGTTTTATTCTTTGGTATGAATTAAAATATTTCTCTTCCTATATGGAAAAAAAAATGATACATTCTAACTTGACTCTTCTAGATTTATAATGTTGTTCTTGCAACACCGATCATCAATTCCATGCCTTTTGAATATCTATCTCTTTTTTTTTATTAGATTCGCTTTGAAATAGTTTTGTAGATCAACGATCACACCTAAAGTTTTGTCCATCATACTTTAAATTTGACAAGTTGAAGAGTTTTTTATTTTTTGCTTTTATATTATTAGTAATGTTTAGTTCTTGTCTATGATATTTCAAGTTGCATTATATTATTAATTATAATAACACAAAAAAAATTTAGCTCATTATAAGTGCCATCAAAAGTCAAAGGTCATATAGATACAATATTGTAGATTGTTTATCACAAACCTTAAGCTACAAAAGATTCATTTATTTACATATCAATCTTTTAAGTATGAATAAGTTTTATTACTATTAAAATCTTCATTATAATGTACCTTAATATTAATCACTATTATGTTTCTCAAAGTTTCTCAACACAATTTTTTGTCTCTTCATCATACTATACATTTGTCAAATTTAAATTAAATATGAGTGATTTACCACAATTAAAACTTAGTTCATCCTGCCATTGCAATAGGTCCTTAGTAGCATTTTTTTACATTTTTTCTATGTAAAATTAAAAATTGATGACAATAAGTTCATATGACACAAACAAAATTACCATAATAAGTGTAAGTGATAAATTTTAAAATAGTTATATATAATTATATGACTCGGAAAATGAAATTTGATAATTATAGAAAGAAAAAATTGTCATCAAAGAATAATAGATGTCATTGAGGAGAAATAACTAGAAGTAGCAGACTTAACTAACTTCATAGTGAATATGTTTCCCTAGTATCCTTTCCTTTTTTTTTCTTGTTGGGAACTAATTAATATTCTAGTATTAAAATTCATAAATTATAATTTGAACAAAAAGGCAACAGTGCTAAAACATATAAAATTAATTAAACAAACCACATCAATGCTTAGAAAATCAAATGTATACTGTTTATGAACTGAAATGTTGCCCTACATGCAGAAGGATATATATAATATGTTAAGATACTTATAATAAACTGATTATTTTTTCCCCTTTCCAAGGAAGATCTATATAGAAGAAAGGGTATGAAATCTAGACCCTAATTATCAATACTATGACAGAAAATGAAACAAGTCTTTCAGGAAACAAAATAGTTTTTTTTTATGCCTACAACAGGCCAGATGTGATGAATTCTCAGGGAAATTAACCTTTAGGAATGGCTAAAAAGGCTGCCCAATCAAAATTCTCCAAAGAAAACAAGTGTCATTATTGGAGGCTGAGTAGATTACCATGAAATTAAAGTTCAAGTTTGAAGGCTTCCTACCTAGCTGATGAATAATATTTAATGGATTTTCAAGATAATATTTTAACTCAACCAACACTAAATGTAAGGGGGATAATTGTTTTCTTAGCCCCCATATGATAATCTCCTGCATGGACAGACAAGAGGTTATAGAGACAGATAAGAGAAAGAATTCTCTTAGGATTCACTGAAACCCTTCCAGAAAAAAGGACTCAACTGATCATATATATGCATATATAAGACCCACTATATATTTGACCAAACATCAATTAATAAAGATTCCGTAGTCAGAAAATTTTCAAGAACGAGGGAAGAGGGTTTTTGTACCTTCTGAAACTTGATGTTCTGAGGACCCTAATTGAACTTGCCTTAATTTAATGGAAAGATTTAGATTTGGTAGAGAAGAATAGAAAACTATAGCAGGAGCACATTCCAAAGAAGAAGTAATTCAAGAAAGTCAGCTTGGAAATTAATGTATTTTATATATGCTGCTAAGGCACCCAACACCATAATCTCCATCAAACAAGAGGAATCCCCAGTCGAGGAAAAAAAAAAGCAGCTTGTTCTATTCATTTGTATTTATTGTTTCCTGAAAACAATGCAAAATGGACACTAACCCCATGTTGATTTACTCAAAAACACTTATAACTGGAAAACATTGTGAATGGTGAATAATGTAGACATGAAAGTGTTGATCAGTAAATTAAGCTTAATATCCTCAAACCATTTCTTATAAAGAAGAGATAGTTGGAAGAAGAAGAACAACAAGAAGACTATTTCCAGAAATCAAGATACAAGAAACCCAAAAAGAGAGGAGGTAGAAAAAACCCAAAAAAGGAAGAAGAAGAAGAAGAAGAAGGAACAAGATGGGAATTAGTCCATGAATTTGCTGACCTTTTCTTGTGAGCCAAGAACCCTATCTTACCAAACTGTTGCCAAATCCATTTTACACAATTTAGCTTCCATTTCTCCACCATCAGAATGGCGGCCTAGCTCCTCCGGAGTTCCCCGCCCATCCGTCCACGGGTAACTGACAATTCGGCATATTGAGAGGCAAATTGAAGAAGGGAAGTCCAGCTGATGGATCGGAAAATGGGTTATTCACACCGCTGCTTCCACCGCCACCGCCACCTGAAGAAGACTGCGGCACCTGCTGCTGCTGCATCTGAAGCGGCTCTTCCTCATCCAACGGCAATCGCTCATAGGCCACATTAGTAAATGACGCCGCGATCACGATAACCGGCCCCGCCGCCGTCAGCTCCCCCACCACGCTCCCTCCGACGACCTGCCCTTGCCCTCCGGCCAGAAATATAGTTAAGCTCGTTGCACCCGGCGGCGCTGGCGGCGGCAAGAACGATCCTGATAACGACAGTATCTCAAACCTCCCATGCAGCGTGAGTATCGCCCCAGCTGCCGCCGGCTGCCGGATGCTGACATTCGTCACGGTCCCGCTCCCACTCAGAACACAGATCCCCCGCTGCCGTCGGCGGGCGTAGGTGGCGACGCAGTCAAAAACATCACACCCACTTCCCACTTCCAGAATATGAGCTCTCAGCGTGTTTGCACTTTCCCTGGTGATAATCACCGGCGGCTTCGGCTTGTTCTTGGAGCCGGGCGGCCGCCCTCTCGGCCGCCTCGCCACGATGTCCCCCGGTCCGGCCGTGACTAACTCCAGCCCGTGGTGGCCCATGTCGTCCGGATGGTCGCCGGAGAACTGAGCGCCGCCGCGGTGGTTGTTGTTATTGTTGTCTTCATCGGAGTCTTGCGGCTGCCTCTGGAGGTGCAAGTCCTGGCAGTAACTGATAGATATGTTTGAAGCCGTCCCTAAATCGGAGACTTCAGCCTTGCCCATCAAAGAAAACAACTAGGGAAAATATAAAATACCCGAAACAAATTAAAAAAAAAAAAAAACCGGCGCCCTGTTGGTTTTTCTGCTTTTGTTTATTTCCGCGAGAAAATGTAAAAGAAACAAGGAACAAAAAAAAAGGAAAGCTCCGGAAGTAGAAGATTTAGAATAATAAAAGATCACAGAGATTATTAAGAAAATCAAAGACAACAAACAGCAAGAGAAGATCGAGTGCAGAGAAAGGGAAATGAAGAAGAAAGAAGAGAAAGAAAGAAGAGAGAGAGAGAGAGAGAGAGAGCGAGGGAGAGAGAGAGAGAAGACAATCACTCTAAATCGCGGTCATTTTTCTCTCATATACCCTAAAGTTTAAATATAAATATGTTTTTCCTTCTCGGTTTTTTTTTTTTTTTTGACATTTCAGTACTGCACGCATCAGCTTACAATTTCCCTCGCCCGTAAAGCGCGTGCTCTGACTTTCTGTGCTTTGATTGTTTTCTCCCTTCCCTCTATTTTTCACCCATAGGACCCCCCCCCCTCTCCCTCTGCCTGACAAATTTTGTTCAATTTTTTATTGTTTTTTTTTTTTTTAACCTTTTGAAAATAAAAATAAATATTAATTTTCTAAAGTCAATATGTCACACAACTTTACGTAGAATCAGAAAATATTTATGCTTTGAATCTTGATAAGGATGCCTAGTTATAAATATACAATGCACATTTATATAATTTAATTAACAAGAATCTGAAGTCAAATATCATATTGTAGTGAAATTAATGTTGTGATTACGGGCATGTGGCATGTTATGATTGGTGGAGTAAGGGATGTAAAGGTAAAAAATAATTATAATAAGAGGAAATAAATGAGACATCAAGACTTGGCTCATGTAATAAAAATGAGAACGGGTGTATCGGAGATCCCAAATTTGAGTCTAGTCCTATAAAAACAAAGTATTAAAACGTTGATAAAAAAGAAAACAAGTGTATGAGAGATCTTAGGTTTGAGTATAATCCTATAAGAATAACGAGAGTAAAAAAAAAAATAGATGTACAAAAAATCCCATATTTGAGTCAGTCTTATAATAACAAAATACTATAACATTGTGTTGTGTATTAGATATAAAGAAAAAAAAAATGTAAATAAATGAAAGTGATTGTGTGGATGGGGTTAGATGACATAAGGGTGAGAGGGAGAAAGAGTAAATGAAGGGTGAGATGTGTGTGGGTGGGGTTAGATGGGAAGAGTTGAGTGATGGTTAACCATGGTTAAGTGGAGGAAGAAGTTGACCAAGTGGGGTTGAGGAGAAACTTGAGAAATAGACAAATATTATTTATTTAATTTAAAAAAAAAAAAGAAAAAAAGAAAGAAAGGTGGGACGAAAAACAAAGGGAGGGGAAATGATAGAAAAATATAAGAATAGGCAAGTGGGGGATGGTGGTGCGGCGGGTGGGCCCCGCCTTGGACGGCCCTTCTCTCCTTGGCAGCCGTCATCTCTTGACTCACCCCACCTCCACGCCCCTAACAAATATTATATATAATTCATCAAAATTAATTTAAACCCCTCATTTAATTTAAAAAACAAAATAACTATATTTTAAGAGGTATTTCCCGATACTATGTTTTTATGCGTTCAATTATGTTTTTAAAATAATTTTTTAAGAGTTGAAAGTTGTTTTTTAAAATCATATTTCCTCATAAAATAATAATTTCTAATTTTGTTTGAAATGAGGTTCTAACTGTTAATAAATAAATAAATAATAGGGTTGTTGAAATTGTTTGCATTGGCCACCCAAAAGATTGGAAGTACCTTCATGGGATTGGGGGAGCACCATTGAATTACTAATTTACTATTAATCATTGTTCATGTCTGAGTTAATTTATTTTATTTTATTTTTTTACAATATTGTCTTTAGACTGTAATGTATATTAATTTTATTATAATGTAATATATAATGATGAAATTTTATTTTGAAATTTTGATAATTTATCATGATCCCAACCATGGGCAAAGTTGGATTATGTAGCACATGGGTCACTTGCCCTTATTATTATGTATCCTAGCAAAACACTTTTGACATATCTATGTGCAAAGTTAGATATTTAAATATGTTTTCTATAAGTTAATTTAATTTTTTTATTATTTTATAACTTCATTTTAATCGATGGTCAATAAAATATGTAACACCAATATGATAATCAACTGTAAGAAAAACATAAAGTTGTCAAGAAATTAATAAGTTATTTAAATAAAAAATAATTATACATATATTATATCCTTGAATCAATGAAATGGATAAGTTTGTTAATATTACATATGTTTTCAAGTTCTATAAATTATTGTTAAATGTCACTTATGTTTATCATATTTATATCAGTTTCTTTAATAAGATAATTTTAATATGAGCATTATTCTTTATTTGTTCTTTTTTTTAGAGTTTCTCTGATATTTCTAAGTTCGGATCAATTTTAATACCATCAATATTTTTTTATCTTTACGTACTTTTTAATATTTTTAATCCTTGTTACAAACTCATTTTTATGTCAAATAAAAAATTGTTTCATATTTAATTAAACTTTATTTTGAAATTGGTTTATAATGAGGTAGGTTGGTTTTTGCTAATGGAACCTATGACTTAAACAATTAATATAGAAAGTAGGATAATAATGCTTCTTATACAAGTTTTTTTTTTTCGATTAAAAAAGCATTCATGAAGCTTATTTATATTTTAATTAAAATTTTATTATATTAAGGTTGGATTTGAAAATTAAGACTAGCTTCATCTTCCACTTAAACCAAAATAAGATCATTGTTGGCTATCATATTCAACATTTAGCTAAAATCCAAAAAGTGGGGAAAAAAAACTATATATTCAAAGCATTTACTAGTAGATGATTGCTTTTCCTTTTTGAATTTATAAATTTATAATAGGTTGAAATCTATATCCAATTTCAATAAAATTCAATGCAGATCGTGTAAAATTAAAAATTTTGATATATTGGAATTCAAATTAAGGATCAAAAAAATAAGATTTCACTTTTTTTTAAAGAGAAAAATAATTTTATTGATTAGAGCCCAACGATAAATCCAAATAAAATATATAATCGAAATCGATAAATAATAAAAGCAGCGTAGAGTTAATAACATAATGAATTGACTCAAAATCTATACATTTTATAATTAGAGAAAGCTTCTGGCGTTTAAAATGTCTTATTGTGATTGAGATACATGACTCACAGTTACGTAGCGTATTGGTAATGAGTGATTTGATTTTTATCGCGATTAGATAAAAACTTTGCTCTTACGAATCGCCAGCCCTTAAATAAAGCGTTACCACCCAACGATGACAAGTAAACTTCATCTCGAGATCAAACAATAGTGCGATAAATGCTTAGAGAAGGCGAAAACCTACTTGCCGTATCAAGATGGCAACTGAATTCTGAATAATGAAAGCGCAGATATACGTGTAATAGCGAGAGCTTTATTGAAGAAAAAGCAGTAAAAATGTGTAGATAGAAGTGATTTTAGGCGATAATTGGCCGTAAAAATGCTTGTCTTCAACAGGAACCAATGTTAGCGAATAAAAGTTGAGAATGATCTGTAGGTTTTCAGGAGGATAAGAGTATTAATTTTAGTTGAGATCCACTTAAAATATTATTAAAACATACTTAAGTTCTTATTTTTGAATCCACTCTAATTTAAAGGTAGCAAACTGTCTCCACTGAATTCAAACTTGGGACTCCCTCCCTATGTCATTTTACTTGTTTTAATGGTGAACGCTAACTCTACCACTTAAGCTAGGCATAATAGACAAAGCATACTTAAGTTATTAAAACCTTAAAATAATAATAATAATCTCAACAAATTCAAAAATCAAAATATTTTAAATTTTAATTTTAATTCCAAAGGAAAATAATGGTGAAAATATGAACATGAACATATTGTGAAAAATGTAAGATAACTTATATATGTATTTAAGATTTTGATATGATTAAACTAATCATATATAATTCCACATATAAGTCCATAAAAATGTTATGTAAAATAAAAATAAATATAATTATTTTTTATTACCATGGATGTTCGAGTCATCTTGCACGTATATCGATTAATCCCATGATATCCTAAAATTAACATCCGAATAAACCTCTAATAACCCTAAGGAGACTCAAACTAGTTACCAACTTAACAACGCATCAAAATTAAAAAAAAATATAACAATTAAACTTTGTATATTCATCATAAAATACAAATTAGTGGTTTTGTTCATCTAAGTATCTTATGAAATATGATCCTGTAACGGGATCTTTGTCACCATTTTCCCCCTAACCTAAAATATATATATACAAAACTTTTTCCATAAGGAAAGATATATCAATTAAAAAGTTATGACAAATTTGAGATATATTCTATTTTTTTTAATTTTTTTCTCTTTCTGAAAACTTATTATCATTCATATTTCTGTGATTAATTAAGCTTATCAATTGATAAAATATAAATGGTAGGGCTCACAAAAATGGTCACTGTTGTTCAAAGTAAAAAGAAGAAAAGAAAAAAAACCTTAGCCAGGAACCCTAGTACTTTCTCTACAAAGAAATCAAAGCTTGTTCAAATCACTAATGAACCGACACTTTGGTCTTATGCATGAAAGATTTGTTGATAATGAAATAGATATGAAAAATGAGGTTCATAAGATAAGGGTCAGACCAATAAAATAATCCAAAGATTTCAAAAGGAAGAAAAAAAGGCTGGCTAGGGTTTTCTTTCCTCCCTCGTGAGTTGCTAAATTGTACTTGACCATCACTTACCTAACATAAATTATTTTTAATTCCATTCCGAATAAGAAAACGATAACCACACATTAATATAAAATCATATTTTCATTGAAGAGCATCGACATTGCACCAATTGCCCACCAAATTTCCTTTCTTTTTTGAATGAGACTGCCATTCTTTTTATTTTATTTTATACTGTGGGGGGTAATTAAACTAGCTGGTGAAGGTTCAATGGAGGCAAAAAGTTGAACAATTTTGTAGGCTGTGAAATGTGAATGCTTTCACCAAATAAATGGAAATCTAATGGTTGAAATCTTGAAGCACATGGGTCCATTTCTAGAACCTTCCAATATTTAAAAGATTAAATAATATTGAGTTTAACTTATAAATATAATTTTAGTAAATAGTTAATAGCTTTGCATGCATTACGTAGTACTTTAATACCCACCAAAAAATTAAAAAAAAAAAAAAGAAAAAGAAAATTATCCATTGAGTTCATTTTCAAAAAGTAGTAGAAGTATGGTGAGTAGAGACCCCATTTTGGTATATTTTTATATAAAATTGTCAACTTATTTAAAAGATTTAATTACTTTGCTGCAGTGAACAAGTATAATTAATCCATCCCAAAAAGAATTAATTTATTAATTATATTGAATTTTTGAAGAAGACTAATCTAAAAATAAAAGGGTTTTTGCATTTAATTTTCAAACGGACTCTATGTTTTAATGGGTTGACTAGTTTGCTTTTTAGGAGTTTTTTTAATTAAAAAAATATAGTATTGATTAACATGCATTAGAGAATGAAGATTAAATTAAAATTTTTGTTACAGCTAAGAAAATTGGTAGCACATGCACATGTGAGACCATTATTGTTATCATTATTTTTTAAACAGTGCTTATCATGTTTTATGGTAACACTGTCATCACCACTTGCCTTGTGCCCAAATAATAATAGTTTTCAAAGAGTAACAACACTTTATTCCATCGAAATAGCTATTTAAAAAAATATATGTACCATTTGAAGCAACACAAGTTGATGCAACATAAATAAATAAAATTGAAAATTTTTAAGGAAAACAGAAATAGAATTAAAATAGATGAATTATTTTTATTTGTTACTTTAAACTTATTTTATTTATTTAAGTTATTAATATAAAAATTAAATCCTTAAAGAATATATAAATTTTAATTAATTTTAAGAATCATTTTTAATACATATATATATATATATATATATATATATATATATATATATATATATATATATATATATATATATATACTCTCTCTCATATATATATATATATATATGTGTGTGAGAAGCATTTATATCAGTAGTCTAACCTTCCACCATATCAAATTTCAAGTGAAAAACTTGAGTATATAGTCGTGATGATATGTTAGACAACAAAGTTGAAAATTTTAGCTGCAATTAACTGATTTACTATTTAAATAATCAAGAACATCTTATAAATGATACAACTTTTTAATGTGTTTTATTGCAATTAAATGTGAATCAGATTTGGAGAAGTTTATGTGTCAAGTCAAAAATTAAGCTGGATTAATGTTGGATATCAATCACTTGGTCATCTCCTTCCATTATTAGGTGATCAATCTACAAATTTCATTTATATTTTATAAGGTTTTTTTTGCTTTTATACTTTAAAGAGCTTCGTGTTATATAATTCATTCAACACTGTCAAGTGATCATTCAAGATTTTATATAATTTGACGTTTTAGAATATTTGCATTTTTTCATAACTAAAAGAAAATTAATATTCTACTAGTAGGGCCCTTGGAATCTGACAAGTGGGTTGTGTCTCAAAGAGTCAAATGCAATATCATTAACATAGACGTTGGAGTAATTGATTATGTTAAGTATGTCTTGAGAAGTGTATATATATATATATATATATATATATATATATATATATATATATATATATATATATATAATTTTCATTGGCAATTTTATAGCATTTAAAATTGGACATCATTGAGCAGCTCATAATTGGCTAAGTGTACGGCTTCCTCATGTTTTTTAATGTAAAAAAAATAAAAATCAATCCACTAGTTTAATTTGAAGATGGATCATATATCTTGTGAAATTAAGGTTCTTAGTTGATTTATTTATGGATCTTCCTTGCTCAACAATTGGCTGATTGATCTTGTTTATAATGTTAACAAGCAACAAAGCCATTTGATCTAGTTAATTTGAAGATGGATCATATATCTTGTGAAATTAGGGTTTCTTAGTTGATTTGTTTTTGGATCTTCCTTGCTCAACAATTGGCTGATTGATCTTGTTTATAATGTTAACAAGCAACATAGCCATTTGATAATTACTAGATTAACTATTGATTGATTGGTGATCGTAAGTCTAGATGATATTTTACGACAAATCCTTAATTATCTAAATTATCGATATTTATACTTAGCTATTAATGGTTAGCATTTTATTCACTCCAAGAAATGGACAAAAACCTACACTTCAAAAAGACCATGGAAATAGATCCAATAACATGTTTTTGCAAGTAGTACAATCTATCATCATATTTGAAATTTGCAAGCATCTTAATATATAATCCATTCAGAATTTTCTTCATAACTCATATTAGCAGTTTTGAATCACCTATTCAATTTATTTTATCCTCAATTTAATTTAAAATTGTGTTTGTGATATTATACTTAATGTAATGTTTAAGTTCCATTTAAAGTCATATGATATACAATTTTATTTACACTCCTTGTTCTCTTTTCTTATAGACAATATCACTGTTTACCAAGTTTTTTATATTTTTGGAACATTTATTTTCTTGTTTTTTCTTTTTAACGTGTAATGACAAAGTCGATGTATTTACTTATTTATTTTAACAATTTTATCATAAATATTTCCAAATCCTATATTATTTTATGCATACTCACAAAAACAAGCTTTTTTTCTAATTATTTTATTGTTTTATACTCTTTTTATAATTTGAAATGTTGTGATGTGAAAAATAGTAAAATGATTTCTTTGTCCATCTAATAAATTATTTTAAACCCAATATTTAACAAAACTTTATTATGCATATTTTTCCAAATTTCAGTACCATGACAATAATTTTATCTTCTAAATATAATAGTAGGTAAATAATCAATGTTGTTGTTGTTTTTTAAAAAGGCATCAATAAATTTAAAGAAAACTTTCGATTCTCTTTGCGGTTGAGGCTTGACTCAAATAATAAAGGGGTTGGACAGACATTGGCGAGTACCAGGATTGTATCCTTGTAAAAAATAGAGTATTATGATATAATATATAAAAGTGAATATAAATTAAAAAAAAAAAGTTTCATTTCTCTCTCTCATGATCATGTATATATGTATGTGTATTTTTTTTAAAAAAATTAATTAGCTTCAATTTATTCTATTAAAACTAATTTGGTTTCATATGATAAAATAATCTTAAGAGGAAAAGGAAGTATTACTAATCTTGTTTTGAATTGGAATACATTTCAAAATCATAAAAGAAGACACAAAAGAAAGAAAAAAAAAAAAGGCAAGACACTCGCTATTGGGACGAGTACAGCAAATTTGTGTAATGCGTGAGCAACGTCTGACATAGTTTGCGAGTTTGGTTAAGCCCTCATCGTGTTTAGGTCTTATTCGTGTTGACACGCTAACATGTTATGTGGGTCATATTCGTGTTGACTTGCAGCCTAAATTTGGCCCGGATTTAATATTATATTAATTAATTAACCCAATAAGTTATGTATATTAATATAGATTGATAATTATAATTCTTATTATTTTAAATAATAAAATTAATAAACATGTTTAATAAAGATTATTTGTGTTAAACGTGGATGATTAATTATAATTCTTATTATTTTAAATAGTAAATTAAATAGGTCATATTATTGATAGTAGGCTATGAATAATAAATAGGTTGGGTTTTAGGTTAGTGAATATTGACACATTTGTGTCGTGTTGGGTTTTGGTTTAGCGAATATTGACCATGATCAGGTATTGACATGTGAAACCTTATTTCGCCCAGGCAATTCTGGCTCCTGGTGAAACCATGAATCAACATACAAACCATAAGATAGAAAAGGTCCAAATTAAAAGATAGAAAGCGCACAAAAACTAGCTAGCATCCCATGGAAGGAATTTGAAGCACAAAAAGATTGGTAAAAAAAATGTTTCGAAAAATAAAGATTGGTAAAAATGGCACAAGTCAATCCCAAGATTTTTCTTACCGAATGCATTTGCTATATGCACCTGTTTTGTAGTACGTAGATATAGATTTGAATCTATAGATTCATCACTTTCTCAAAACAAATCATCTCTACCATCCACATATCTCTCTTAATTTATTACCCAACTTAATTTATGCATAGCACCTATTAATGTATAGGATATTGATATAATTGTTGTTTTTAGACTTATTTCTCTTAAATATTATTTGATTATTAGTAGGGTTAAGTTACATCCACTAAGCCAATGAGGATAAGGTTAGTAAGTGGTTAAGGATTGGACATGATATAAGGAATAGACCAGGTTCGAGTCTCCTTAAAAACAGAATATTATAATGTTGTATTGCAAAGTGAATATATATATAAAAAAAAAAAGTTACATCCTCTAAACTAAATATTAATTAATTATTAATATATTTATTTATTTATTAAAAGTTAAAACATGACATTAAAGGGTTCTTTTGATTTCATTTATAGTTACTATTCTTATCACTAAGTAATGAAAAAAATAATGTTGGTTTGATTAATTAGAAGCAAAATGAAGGAAAAGGCCTGTTTTGATGAAGGTGGATGTTTGTAAGAATTAGTAGATGAAAGGATCATGTATGAGGAGACACACTCACACAATGAAAGATAGAGAGAGGGGTTACCTTATAATATTTATTGATCATGGGGTACATTAGGAATTGTTCAATTTGCTATTTGAATTTTAGGGGTTCTATTTCATCTAAATAAAAATAAATATTTTCTGCATCCAAAATATTTTTTTCTTTTTTTCTTTTTTTCTTAGTCATGTATAATTATTATGAAGAGATTGTGCAAAAAAATGAGACTATAATAATACCTCTCACCCTCTTTCAAAAAAAAAATAATAATAATACCTCTCACCCATCATAGTGTCATATCATGTCTCTATCCTCCCATTTTACAAATTGTTTGGACCAAGTGTGACTTACAAATCCTAAGAGATGGGAATGATAATAGTGCACATATGCAAAGGCAAAGGGTGGAGTAGAGATTTATATTCTTGTTCTAAATAATAGGTTGGTTGGTACTTTGCTTAGAGATGAGATAAAGAAGATGGGAATGGGAATAGCACTAGGGATACCATGTCATTCCATATCCTTAAAAAGACCTAGAATTAGGGTATGGCCCCAAAAGTCATAAAGGTTAAAGAAAGAAATAAAGAAATAAAGAAGGGAAATGTTAATGTGTGCCTTCAAAAACAAGTAAAAATCAAAGAAGTGAAGCCCTCTCTCAAAATCATAACAATGACCTGTTGATTGAACTTGCATATATCCTTGTCTTGCATGGATCTTTGAAAGATCCACCAAACCTTTCTCTCTCTCTTTCTCTCTCTCTAGTCATCTATATGTGTTGTTAGGTTATGATTTGTGAATTATATATGTATATCTTCAAAGTTTCATACATCCTCATAGACAAATTTGTCTATGAGAAGTTTACCTACTCACTTTATCGCTACTCTCTTCTTTGTCATCACTCTTCCGACTCTTTTCATAATGTACTCTAGTTTTTCCACCATTAGGCTATCTTTCTAGTAATATGATAAGAGTACACATCCCCCTATAAATAATTCCTTAACTTCTAAAGTTGTATCACAAGCACAATTATATATTTTTGCCTATTTCTTAACTAGGGGTGCAACTCAAGCAAGTTAATCATATGTGATTAACTACAAAATATCAAATGATTGTTTAGCATGTTGCAAACATATCACCACAATACTTATATTTAATTTCAGTTCACAAAGCTACTTTTTCTAAAAGACTAAGGGTAAAAAAAAAAACCTTATTTGTGCATGCCTTATATCATGGAACAAACAACTAATCAAGTAATACTCACATAAGCAAAAGTAATATTATGTTCGATAATATCAAAGTACATATTTAATTGAGTTTTGAATAGTCTAATCAATAAATTCAAACCCCAAAATTTACAACCTCATCTTGCTAAATTTTGATTAGGTCATATTTCAAAATTTTCTTATCTCATGTTCATCGATGATAAGTGTGGTCAAGTCAATTTAGGGATAATTAACAATCATATATAAAAGACATAATGACATGTCAATATACTTTGGGGTTACAATATTTTTAGTTTATTTTTATTAAATGACCAAAAAACAATAAGATTCGTTATGCGCATGACTAGAAAAAATAGTCATAAGACTTGTTTAGTTATAGTTTTTGAAAACTATTTTTTATTCTAGAAATTACAAGAATAAGAAAACATGAAGAACATCCTTCAATTTTTATTTTTTATTTTTGTTATGAAAAACACATAAAATAATAACTTCAAAAAATAAAATTAGTTTTGAAATAACACCATGTGATCTTCTCATATTTTCAAAAACAGGAACCAGAGACTATAATTATTTTCATCTTAATTGACCAATTCAAATAATTGAAAGCACTAGCTAGGCTCATTGTGATTCTTCCAAGTAAGTGCTCTTAAGTACATGCGCTAATTTGTCGTCTTGCTATATATAAAATTAGCAATATCTTTTTGGTAATCTCGATGACAACATCATGTTCGACCAATGATATCCCGTCTTCGGACACAAGAGAAATAATTAATTTCCTCTAATTTATGCTTAAATCCGGGGTCCCCCCCCCCTCCCCCCTTAGCTTTTGTCATTGAAGAAAGCAATCGATTATAATAATCTTTTTTTTTTAAGTATCAATTATAATAATCTTGGCCCATTGTAACATTTGGTACGTCATATTCGGATTAAGGCGAAAAAATTCACGGGGAGTGGAAGAAAATGGGAGTTTCCTTGCCATCATATTATAATACACTACATGACAAAAACTCTTTGTTTTTTTTTTTTTTGTGTTATCACAAGAAGGGATAGGTTTTTTTATTCATTGATTTCAAAACTTAACTACCTTCATTTAATTAATACATCATATTATGTCTTCTCATTTTCTTAAGAAACAAACAGAAAAATACAATAACATGAAGACCCTTTTCTCTTTTTTCTTTTCATTGGATGTGGGCTATATATGCTTGTTGAGTTAGATGAATTTAAAAGCGAAGTAGTTCTTTTATATTATGTGTCTTTTCCATCTCGATATGAAAGACTGAGATAAATATTGAAATTAATTATGCCTAAACCTTGGATTATTTTTTTTTTGTCCAATCATATTAGGGATGAACTCTACCTTGAGTTCTTTAAAAATTATATATATAGAAAGGAAAATTGCAGACTTACTTGGATCTGCTACTAAAAAGTAACATATTCCCTCCTCTTTCTTTAATTACTTATTTTCCCCTTTATATATTATATTTTTTTCTAAAATATAATTATAATTAAATGTAGTCCACTCACAACAAAAAAAAAAACACAGCCCCATTTGATATATAAATATATCCATAGACAGAAGAACATCTGGGTTATAATCACTATTAATTTAAAGGTCAAATATTAGAATATAGCATGATGGCTTTGCAAAAAGTTGTTTTGTGAAATATTATTAGTAAGAAAATGAAGATGTTGATGCTTCCACTATAAATAAGCAATAAAGTTAGGACAACACATTGCTAGATATCAGTAAAATCTTTCACTAGATATTGTAAAATACTTCATTCTTTTAATAATTAGTCTTAGTCTAATCAAAGGCATGAATAATTTTCAACCAAAAAAAAAAGGAAATTGGATAAGCAAATGATGATGATCAGTAGATGCCTAGAGAATCATAATAGTGGATCAATAAATAAAACATTTGAATACCCTATTTCCAAAAAATCAGTGATCAGTTGTTAGAGAGAGGTAGAGGAAAAGAGAAAGAGCTGGAATGAATTCATGAGGGGTTTAACTCATCCATTGTTAGTTCTAGGATTAAGGAAATAGAAAGAAAAATTTAAAGGAAATAAATTTTTGAAGAAAAATAAAAAATATATTTAAATTTAATAAATTAATTATATATGTTTATTCAAACTCATTATATTTGTTTTTTTTATCATATAAGAAATAAATAAATTTAAAAATATGTAAATTTTTAAACAATTTTGATTATATTTAAATTTTTTTAATATTTTCTACCATCAAACCAAACATGAGAAAATTAGGGCTTGTTTGGTCTTTTTGTTTTAAACTAAATTCTATTCTCAAAAACAAAGAGAATAAAGAAAACAATGAAAACATGTTTGTTTCCATTTTTTTTTTTGTTCTGAAAAACAAAGAGAATACAAAAAAAAAACATTAAATCCAGATAATAAAAATATTTTTTAGATAACATCAAAATTGTGTTTTCTATGTTTTCAAAAACCGTTCTCAATAACAGTTTTTGAAAACATGAACCAAATAAACTCTTATTTTCTTTAGTATTTTTTTTCCTCCTCTAGTACTTTCCAGTTCCAAAGAGAACCTAAAAGAACAAGAACTTGTAGCAACCTTAAAGAAAGAAAGACTAATTAAAGGGCATATGGAACTCCAACTTTAAAAGGGAAAAGGTTATTGGAAGAAATCATTGCATTCCTTCATCTTTAAAGAGGGTTTGGACACGAAATGAACTAATCACATTCGCATAGAAGACTCACTATTTGATCACCAAAAGGCTACACCACTTTACCAATTCAAATGCTTAATTAGTAAGCAACAGGGATTTCTAGGATTAATGCACTCCAACAGAAATCATTTTTACCTAATGTCCCATCTCCATGTGACACTTCATGTAGCTTTTCCTTGTTTAATTTTAATTTTTCTTCAACACCAACACGTGAAAAGAGCATATAAAGAGGAATATCAACTCTAATTTATTCAAACTCCTACTTTCTTTTTTATAAACCCCCACATACATATTATAATGAAACTTGAACTACCTATAGCTTCTTTTGAAATGTCTATAAATTTCATACATTAAGAAATACTCGAAAAACTTAGGGTCCATTTGGTTTATATTTTTTAAAATTGTTCTTGAGAACACACTTTGCTGGGCCTATTTGTTTATAGTTTTTAAAAACTGTTTTTTTTTTTTTTTTTTTTTTTTTTTTTCCGAAACAGCAAGAATAAAAGAAAACATGTTAACATGGGAAAACATTACATTTATAAAACATGAACAGTTTTCAAAGAACGATATTATCTGTGTTTTCAAATTTTGTTCTCAATAACAGTTTTAAAAAACAAGAACCAAGCAAGTCGTTGGTGTTCTCTAATTCCACTTATTGTTATCTAAATTTAGTGGTTTCTGTGTTCTTCATGTTTTTTAAAACAAAAATAATAATATGAACCAAAAGTGTTCCCTATGTTCTCCTCGTTGTTTATAAAAAAAAAAAAAAATTCAAAAATTGTAACCAAACATCCTTTTAGACTATGTTACATGCTTTACAGGTCTTCATCTTATGTTTAGATCTCTTGTACTTTTGTATCTTTATTCAAATTTTCTTCTGATAGCCGATTTGTATGCGTGATTAGGGTTTCAATAATCGGAAGATTGTTACTTGTTTTTAGAGAAGTTGAAAAGGGATGAGCATCAATTTGACAAGTGCATCCAAGCTAGCTTTATGAAATTTGCTTACTTGTGACTCTTATTAAATATTCATGAAAATGGCACTAAAATATTGGTTATTGAAGGGGTCCATGGTATGGCACTTAAAAATATATATTAAGTCACAACCATTACAGCATAGATTCCATGGTATATTTGAAATCTTAATTAACAAAAAAGAAAAAGTTAATAAAAAAACTATGGGTATTAACACTATGGGCATTAGAGGCCAACTTGCCTGATAATGACTTCGTTGTTGTTTTATCATCATGTGTGTGGGCTGGCCTATATCTCCTCCAGCCTTAATTCTTCTTCAACACATAGCTTATCTGTTCCTAAGTACCACTAATTAAAGTAACTATAAGACAATGTCTTCAAGAAATGCCAAACGCCTGTTTGGCTAGTGGGAAAATAATTCCAAGGTTGCAGTTGGATGGAAAAGAAAGGATTCCACGGCTACAATGTTATTTGGAATTTGAACCTTATCCTTGAAGAAGAAAGAACAAGGGACATGTGTAGCAAATATGACAACTGTATTTGGGTGTTTGGATTGAGAGAAAATGAAGTTGAATTGAAGCACCTCGCTAGGGTTTCACATACTGCTAAATGCCTATCGCCCCTTATTCATTGGGGGAAAAAAAGAAAAAAAAAGGAGGATATGCGACATCTCCTATTTATGGCTTCTTATTCTTTTTGAGTTGATTGCTGTGTGATGATCACTTCCATTGAAGGTTGTTGAACAAAGTGAAAAAAGTATTGGGCTCACTTTTGGGCCCATTTCTATGAATCCATTACCTTATTCTTCTACACACAAATGCTTGTTCATTCACTGCTCCTATCTAGGTTTTTATGTCATTTTGGAGTCATAATTCACCCTCAATTTCACATTAAAAAGATAATCACTACTTAATTCATATTTAATATATTTCAAAATAGTATAAGGTAGTGCCTTTGAGGCCTGTCTCAAGCGGTATATGTAAGGGATTCTATCTCTTAAAGGTTGTTAGAGTAACAACCTCTAGTTTCAGAAACCATAAATGTGATATATTCCATCTATTAAGACTATCAGGGTAACAACTTTCGTCTCTTAAGACCATCACGGAAGCTTCATCAAATGAGGACCCGATTGGACCGGTCCCAACTAATTAACAAGAGTTGTGAGGCATAACTTTCGTCTCTTAAGACCGTCACGGAAGCTTCATCAAATGAGGACCCGATTGGACCGGTCCGAACTAATTAACAAGAGTTGTGAGGCGATCCAGCATAATCATGAACCTAGTCTGCCTTCCATTCATAGGTTGGGGGCTTCAACCAAGTAGCCGATCTAACAGCCAATTAAGTAATTTGACAAATGAATTCCATCATTTGTGTGTCTAATTGCCCCATATCGAAAAGCAAAGTTAGGGGTTTATTTGTCCTTCCAAAGTGATAGTTATGATATTACTTGCTACACCAATCACAAATGGACGCATGTCAAACAAGACTAATATAAAAAAACGGTCCTCGCCATAAGATAGATAAAGCAAAAAAATATACATTCAAAGTCCTAAGGTGGTAAAAACATACAAAAAAATCTCTTTATACTTTAGGCCTTTCAAAAGGGATGTTTGTACAATAGGTATCAACATGATACTTCAACGATATAATACAAAATGAATCGATGTCAAAAAATAAAAATAATATAAGATAGTTCAAAATACATGAAAAAAAAAATCACTAAGAGTCTATTTGCAAACGATTTTCACAAAAACGATTTTATCATACATCTTTTCTATTGATATATAGCATTTAAACGTTAATCGATTAATATATGAATATAAACTAAAAATACGTTTACTACATAGAATCTATGATAAAAACAGGTCATTTATGAAAAAGAAAAACAACTTCAAACATCATAAACTATTTTGAACGTTCTAAGAATCATTATGGAATTGCTGTAAAAAAACCAATTATTATGAATTGACTCGTAGACTCATATCACAGGTCACAGAATTTTAGGAGAAAACCCCAACCCTTGACATGTACGAGAGAGATTTCACACCCTAACATTTTACTTGAAATTTGACCATTTTAAAACCCTAGCCCTCTAGTCTGCAACAAAGTTTGATGAGACTCCCACAAATCAAATGTGGCTAGATGTTGATGGTGACTACTTTAATGATTATTTATGATAGATATATAGAGAATGGAATATGTAATCAATGAAAATCATATTTCCAAGGGCAATTACTGAAGACTTTTGGTACATTTGTTGGATTTTACTTCTATTCTGTATTAACTTTGGAAATGTTAACTTTAAAAAAAAAAAAAAAAAAAGTTAGGTGGTGAGGAAAGTGAAATGATTGAATTTCATGGTTTTTTCATATTTGTGACCACATTAGTTTGAAGTCCCAATGAAGGTCACGTGCAGGGAAAAATGGAGGGAGGATGAGATGTATTGACACGTGAGCACGTGCGGATCATGAGGCTCGACTCTCCATGGATAAATGCATGTGCAGAGATTTCATGATTTTATTCCTTCCACCACCCCCCCACGTGACTTCTGTTCAGATCTAGTGGGTCCCACCAACCCCCCTCTCTCTCATTCATTTTCACTTTCTTCCATTTTCTCTCTCCTATAGAGAAAATTTGGAAATCTCCAAATTTTCTGATTGAGGAGGTTGAATGACTAAGTAGTGGGGTTTCATGGAAGATGGAAATGATGAGATGAGAGAGCATAAGGAAGTAATGGTGGCATGCAATAACAATAACCGAAGAAGACCCACTGATTTGAACCATTTAAGAAAGAAATTAAAGTGGCCAGAAATGTGAATGAAAAAAGAAAAGCAAACTGTATATACATACATATAGGAACCACAAGGGCATGCCTCCCATAATGGGGGCACCATTTCCACACCTTTTGTGATAATAATTATAATGGTACGAGTCAAGTCCCAACTCCCAATCCTCCATTTGAGATGAGATTAAGGGTGTGGTGAAACTACTTTCTTTCTTTCTTGGAGGGAATAATAATAGCTAGGGAGGAGCTAGCCACTATTTAATAATCATAAGTGTTGATGGTATTGATAACTAATGAGGGGGAGGAGTTTTTGTATTAGAGAGTATTAATTAATTGTTAATTGAGCAGTTAGTGGGGGGTGGATGGGAGAGACAAAGGAGAAAGAAAGCATAGTTATTGGAGCCAAAAGAGTCCAAATAGGGAAGGAGGCTTTTTTATGCAAGTGGGGGGATCCGAGGGAGTGGGTAGAGAGAAAGAGAGATTGGACAAGCCGTGAGAACCGCTCTTTTGCTTACTGCATGGATTCTTCCTGTCTAGTCAGTGGTTGGGTGCCTGCCTTAGGGTTAGGGATCTCGGTTCACCGCTACTCCTATTTTCAATCTTGTCTTGGACCCCGTTGGTGTCGGTAGCTGATTAGCTGGTATCGGTGGTCAATGTTTTAAAAATTAGACCAGTGATTGAATTGAAAATGTTATCGGTTCATGATTTAAGGGCTGAATCGATGATCGAACCGCGATCGAACCGAAAAGGTCAATGGTCGACGATCCAACCGTTTTGATCAGGTTTTTAAAACATTGTTGATAGGTAATAACTGATTAGTTGATTATAAATTACTTGGTAAAGTAGTTTATTAGAAATAGTTGATTTAAGGTTAATTTCCTTATAATGACATGATATAGGGATATAGAAATAATGTATATATATATAGGAAAAAAAAGAAAAATAATAATAATAATAATGTGATATTATAAAAATTTATAACCATGAATAAAGAAAAAAAATATTATAAAATGTACCTTCGAATAATCTTTGAATTCCTAAACTGTCTTTTCCATAAATAAGGAGAAAATGAAAAAAAATTGATATTATAATAAGAGTTTATCAAAATAAGCTACAATCTTTAACTTTTTCCTCATCAAGAAGTGTTTAGCCCTAATCAACTAAAGAATAATTTTCAAATAACCTATAAGTTCAACTATCAATTCCCACATTATTCAGTTCAACTGAGCAACCCCAAAATATAACAAATTTATTATCAATGTTAAAGTCCACTAACCTTCTATTTGATGCATAAATCTATGTGTTTGTTGTGTTCGATCTCCTTTTATTATTTTTTTTCTTTTTTCTTTTTTCTTTAACAATTTGATACAGAAATTAAGTTTAGTGATAAAAGGTGTGGGTAGATACTGAGTATCATGTTCTTTCATTAATTTCAAAGGGCACTTCTTGGCCCCTCTAGCTCTAGTGGCCACCCTCCAATAGTCAACCCTCTTAAAACTGATCCATCAATCCAATTCACGGGCATATCCATATATGTGCTCAACCAGTCAAATAACAACAAAATACCCTTTGAAATCCATGGTAGAATAATAAAATATGGAAATAAACAAAAACATCAAATTTATGTTAAAACTTATGTTAAAAAATTTATGGAAAGCAGTAAAAGTTTCACATGAATACGGTAATAATTATATAATATAAATTAATACGCGATCTAATATTAACCGTGGTGGCAATTGCCCCCACCGAGATTTTGAAAAAATAAAATTAACTATGACGCATTCATCGCTGTGGGTTCCTATTAGAATATAAATTAACAGACAAATTCTAGCATATTGATACGATGGAAATATGAGCAGAACCCTCTCGCTACTTTTTTTTTCAATTTTTTCTTTTCCCAAAAGTCAAATTTTTGCCTTCGAGTCAAACATATGCCCAAAATCAAATTCGGGTTACAAATCAACATCCCTAATACCCTTAAACATATGCTTGAAATTGGAGTAAACAAAAAACATGGACTAGGTAGATGGATAATTTCCTGAGGAGATCAATGTGATTATTTGGGCCAATTAAACTTCATAATTAGGTCTTGAAATTTTCCCAAGAGGCCAAAATTTTTTGATGTAAGAGAACTATTACATCAAGTTTCAAAATTGCGGTCCAGATAGTATTTCGATCATTATCTCTGGCTGCTTGCATGTAGGTAATTCATGTCGACGTGTCATGTTTGGGTCGTGTCATCATATAGGTATTTTACTCGAACACAATGCAAATAATAATCGTATCAAAATTAAAAAATTCAAATATTACCCAATTAGTAATTAGGTAAACACGGCACGCACAACCCTTTTATTAATTTGGTTATTTAAAATAATATAATTTATAACTAACACATCAATATTTAACACAAATAAATATATTGGAACGAAGTTAATTTCGTTAAATATTGCTTACATAATAATCGAACTGGGCCAATTTCAGACATGCCATCGGACAGAAATACAACCCGCTTATTAAACGTAAGTATATCGGATCAATACGACCAGACCCAAATAAAATTATACTCAAGCCAAATACGCAAAAATCGTGTCGATAGATTCTCAAGTTATATCAAATTTTGACAAGTCTACATGGAGGCTTGACAAATGGTATTATTATTCAGTAAATTTCAGTGGGCTGTTGTTAGATGCTAGTTATTGACTCATAGCTGGCCTACAGATTTGATGAAAAGGCCAAAACCGCATTTCTTATGCAGATAACGACACATCCTAGCAAGCTCCAACTCTATATTATGCCATATTTGGATTTCTGACTCTTTCTTTTGAGCATAGAATTAAATCTGATTATCCATGGTTCATTCATGTTGGAATCAATATTAAGCAGAAGCTTGAATTGAGACTGAACAAAGTATATGATAAACTTGTGCCATCATCCACAGGGTTTATTAACCTTTGTGCAGGACCTTTCAAGTTATTCTTGTCGCAACAGATTTGTTTGGGTAACACCTATTTGCCAAAGACAAGATGAGAGAAAACCCGCGTGTTTTTTACTCTAGGGATGGGGTCTATTTATAGACTCCAGCAAAAAAAACTGAATTATGAGGAAATATGTATACCAAAATAGCTTCATCTTATTGCTAAAAATCTGCTAATAATAGTAAATTTAGTCTACTTCTTCTGGCCCACTTTGAGGCAACCAATCTAGTCCCATATCTTCTTTTTGGTTTCATGTCAAACTGTTGAAACAACTTACAGAATTAGCATGTGTGGGGAAAATGGGGGTAATTGAAAGAAAAGAAAAGAAAAGAAAAGAAAAGAAAATCAAGGGAAAGTGACATGAACATATCTTATCATAAAACAGCAGAACTCAAGAAGTACAAAATTGTATACCATGGCCTAAGCTGCTTCCTCTTTGATCCCTGGAAACTCTGTGAAAATAATTAAGAATGACTTCATTGAAATTCAACTTAATTTTCTTATTGCCAAGTTTGGGAGACAGCACATGTCTCTGACCGGATATTAGAATAAGGCTTAGCTGAGTCTAATTTATATTAGTAATTAATGTAGCAGAATTCCTGAGTGATCAAACAAGCTAGGATAACCGGGCCAGTAATCATATGATAAAAAGATGAACAGATAGAAAATAGTAACTGATATAGTACAAGGATTATCAGTCCTATTTATCCATATGAACAACCTTCAGGTCCTTTCTTATACCTCAAAAATCACTTCATCCAACAACTTTCAGATCTTAATCCAACAAATGGAAAACCCATGTATGATTCTTTAGATAATAAAATAAAAAACAAATGATAAATCCTTTTCTTTTTTTCTTTTTTTCTTTTTTTCTTTTTTTCTTTTTTTCTTTTTTTCTTTTTTTTTTTGGTTTACTGTGTTTTGATGATCAGTGCAAGTTTGAAGTGGAAGAAACAAGAGCAAATATTATTGGGGTCTAGCATCATTAGATTTCTTAGGAAAGAGTGATTTGATTAAAAGGCCTTTTGAAAATTAAATTTTGGAAATCTAATCCTTCATCAACGTTTGACATCATTTTGATAAAATACACATTATTTTCTTGTAAAAATAACCCTCTCTTTTTAGATAAATATGTAAATACATGAAATGACAAAGGGTGTTTTTGTCCATAATGAATCATTCTTCGAGAAAAAACATGGAGAGGGTTTTTTCTTCGATGTAATCCCTATAAAAAAAGTTTTTTCATTAGCTTGCTAAAAGTGGTGGGATCGTTAGATCTTAGTTTTATAAATTTTGAGTTATTTGAGGTCTTTAACCAAATATTTCTAATGTATTTAGGCCATCATTTGTGTTGAACTAAGTTTGACCGGCCATGAGCCCATATATTAGGTTATTTAATATTTAGGTGCTCCATAAGCCCAAATTTAAATAGTATTAAGGCTTTAAATATTGTTAGAAATAGGTGAATTAAGTGATTGGGAAAATAAAACGATTAGGGTTGTTGAAAAAAAAGAAGTCTCTATAATATAACTTCCTTCTAATAGGTGATGGATTTCTCATGTTTTTTTTTTAAGAACGGAAACTACAAAGCCGAAACCTTAAAAAGGCAATTGGATAAAAATCTGCAATAATCTTCAAAACTAATAAAAGATTGATATATATTTTGATGGATGTCTCATGTCAAGGATTGCTATATATTTCTATAAGTTCTCAAAGTGAAGAGACAAGTGAAGACTTATATATTATATCATTATTTCATCCAAAAGGAAAGAAATTATCTTTGTGGTTTTCAACCCCCATTTGGAGGGGTTTTCCATATTATATTTGGTATCCCTTTTTGGTTGGATATTCTTAGATTATTATTGTTATCTTTTAACTTGTAAATGTGATCTTGATCGAATTCTTGTTCATTCATGGGGAACTTATTCTTGAAAGAGATGGAAATAGAATGGAATTGAACAACCATGGTAAAAGTCAACAATTCAAATTGAGTTGTATGGAAGTCTATGATGGATGGAGCTTTTGCTCACCATTAAATATTTGTTGGATACTCTGTTGAGAGTGAAGAAGCCAAACTAAGATGTTCCTTATTTAGAATGGTATAAGATGACAAAAAAAAAAGAGCAATTACCCATATTAGGCATGGATTAATACATTTTAATGTTATCATATAGCAAATGAAACAAATGCTCAAAATCTATATTATAATCTATGGATGGAATTAGATTCATTGTTTGAACAAAATCTATAGGGGATAAAATTTCCAATGATGTATATGTATAGAAATTATGAAAAGAAACTTGTTGGTGATGTGTGCTAAGGAAATAGTGTAATTATTGTTGTTTTTCATTTCATTAAGAGGCATTTTATTCAATGAATGTTAATTCAACTTATGAATAATAAAAGGGGGCGGCTGGGTAAATGATGAATTTTAGAAGGAAAATTTAGGGTATATTTGGTTATAATTTTTGAAAAATAAGAGGAACAAGGCAAACATAAAGAATATGTTCTTTTTTCTTCTTTTCTTTTCTTTTTTTTTAAAAAACATGGAAACACAAAAAACACTACATTCAGATAACAAGAATAGTTTTCAGATAACACCAAAATAATATTTCTCTGTGTTTTCAAAAACTACTCTCAATAACAGTTTTCAAAAACAGAAATCAAGTAAGCCCTTAATTTTCCTAAACACCTAATGCACCATTCGACAGTTCAAGATGTGAGTATAAATTAAAGAGTAAGTAAATACGCTGACCCATTCATCATAACACACTGATCTGCCAAAACTATCAGATCAGAGAGTGTTATAAGACAAGGTAACCTTTTGAATTTGAAAAGAGTGTTTCAATAGCTGCCTTCAAATATTCAAACCGATTTCTCAATAACAGGTGAGTATACCTTCAACAATAATTAGCCAGATAAGTTTTCAAACCATATTTTACCAACCACTTTACAGTCTAAATACTCCCTCCCTATTCTGAGTTCACAAAATCCAAGATCCTTTTTTTTTCTGGATATCGCCACTTGCGTTGGTACCAATTCCTACTTTGCTTCCCATACCACAACCCCTTAGAAACCAACATTACAACTCTACCTAAAGATTCACGCTAACAAGCCCCAATCAAATGCTTTTGCAAGACAAACTGACAACCGAAGTTTAATAAAAATTTTAAAGCTTTAAATAATTTGTACTTTTTTTTTTTTACAGATTAATGGAGTCGTCAAAACAATTTCCAAATTGAGTTGTGCATTTCCTAAGAGCCATATCTTTACACACTAGAGAGACAATTTGAACCTGGCAAGTGCCTTTAAGACATCTCTTGGAACCTGGCAAATGCCTTCTTCTGAATGAGAGTTCTGTAACTATCCCCAGGCTGCACCTCAAGGCTTGGATCCACCAACTTCTTCTGATGATTCCCGAGCCCCGCTCTACAGTCCATCGCTTGTGCTTGGACTGGCTCTACCATGCCGCTCCCATCCTTTCCTAATCCCTGTGCCATCCAAAACCAACAGGAACACAATCCCCAAAATGCACTGTTAGAATAATCCCACAGAATGCCTTGCAGCAAAATTTCAATCTAATACATGAGACTTCCATTCACAAATATAGCCCACCAAGGATTAATGGATCTTAATGGAATTTAAGTTTGAGAATGAGTAAATAATAGAATGGACCTTTTTTTCAGGGAAAGGAAGGGCAAGATGTTGTTTACTTTCATAACATTTAGGGAAGATAATGAGAATTTTAATGGCTATAACCAACAAATCAATATTTGGAATGAATAAAAAGTGAAAGGAATAGATGGTACCGAGCCTTCCTGCCAACCCATGTTACGAAGCATCCGATTGCCTACATTGCTTTCATCAATCGCTTTGTCTGCTGTAATTACATCATAACTCTGAACATTGCCATTACCATCTCCCATCCCACGTCCTCCCCCAACACCAGGGGGGAAAGGCATTGAATCCAGGGAACCTTTTTTGAAAGGAGAGTCACGGGCTTCAAAGTGCGGGCAAAATAAACACAAAGGACGCCTCACAAGTTAATACCAAATGTGTAGAAGATAAAGCAAGCAATGGATCCATGTACTGAGATTAACTAAAAGATTTTCCAGCGACTAAATTTTGCTTCTATCCCAGGGCTACTTAAGAGAAGGTTGAACCGTAAAAGCAGCCGAGCGCAGTGGCTCCTAATATTTTGCGGCTTTTTCAGTAGGCTACAATGAAATATTTTATATAATAAAATTATAACACAATCAAGGGGATGCCACTCAGAAATATTGTGAAGTAGGCTTACTCGAGTCCCCAATCCCAAGGTCAGACAGGCTGTCCCCAGTAGAGGATGATGAACCATACAAGCTCCTCCTCTCAGCAGCACGATCCCTATAAGCAGTATGAGGCTGTTCCTTCTGAGTAGAAGCCATCTGTGCTGGCATTTCAGAAAACCTCCTCTTGCCACTCCCAGCAGCCACAGGTGGAGTATAAGAACCTAATGCAGACGCATCGGTTCTGAAAGGGGTTGAAGTTGTGTCTGAATTTATTGATGAAGATGAGCCTCCAGTGTATGCAGTAGGAGCAGAAGTAGAAACTCCTCCTGATGACCCCAGATATGATGTATCTGACTTCACTACACCTCTTCCAGATCCCCTTATAACTCCCATCACAGTTCCTCCTAAGCTGTTACTGACAGGCCGTGGCTTTACCTGAGACTCCAAACCAACAGCCAGGCCAGGATTGCTTATAGTAAATCCTCCAGAGGCTGCTGTATTCTCCTTTGTAGTTACCACCTCAGTTTTGAACTTGCTCTTTGGGGATGGCCCGATAGAATTCAGTCTGTCATCAGCTGCAGAAGATGGCTGGTTGTCATCAAGAGCCACACGGGTTGCTTGCCCTTCATGACTCCTCTGCTTCCACATTGTCAGTACATTACTCATTTTCTTTTTGTTAGCCAGAATGCTGCTCTTGGAAGCTAGTTTTATTTCTTTCATCTTCTCTTTCTCTTTCTTTTCTGCAGCCATTGCTGCCGTTGCTGCAGCATGGACAGCATCTGGCAGGGAGGCAGCTTTCTCATTTGATGTTATGGTAGCAGCTGGTGCAGAGATGACTATTTTTCTACTATTAGAACTATCTGATGCCTTAGAAGACTCGGATTGTTTTCCAGATGTCTTAGTGTCATTCTGATCAATGCAAGAGACATACTGCTGAGTTTGGTGATCATACGAATACCATGTTCCACTGTTACCATCATAATACAGGCCTACCATAGGTGCAATGATGTATGAGAATATTTAGTAAACACACCCATCAAAGGAAAAATAATAAAAATTATAACAGCATTTCAGGCAACAGGGATAGATATGAAACCTCAAAACATTTTTCTCAACAATAAATGATTGTACAAAATTTAAACTAGCAGACACATTATCCAACTCGCCATTTCTAACAACCGTGATCTTGTGTGCATTCTTATAGAATCAACTCCAGTAAATCAAAATGCAACTATATGTATGTTCACATTGCCTAAGTCCCAGGAGAATATACTGTTCCATTAAATCTCTGTTTCTTTCCATCATTATAGGCTGTTGACAAATGCTGGACTAGACTATTAACACAAAATCTTCACAAAATAATGGATAGATACTTTCAAAGATTCTCCAAGTATTAGATGCTCACCAAAATTTTCTGTGCCACATTTTCATTCTAAAACAAGTCAAAGGCTGATTTATAATATGATAAGTTATCAATATGAATTTAATTCACAATAAAGTTTGGTTGCTCAGCTGCTACATACACTAGTTAGAGATAAGGATGGGAAGAGATAGTTGTTCTAACAGCGCCTCAGAAACATCATCCAACCCAAAGGCACAGCTTTATAAGATGTTAAATGTTTTCTTAAAAACTAAAAAGTATAACCACAGTTAAAGTCTGTATGCAACAAGAGCAGTATAATTTTGAAACTTCAACTCATTGTCAAGCATTAAATCTCTACTTCAAAAGTAGGGTTGCAACCTTGGTGGGTTAGGTCAAGTCTAGAATAAACCAAAGTCCATTTGACCTTAAAACCTGAGCACAGAGACTTACTTCAAAACTGATGTGTTCAATCCGTTGTGTTTTTTCTCAGCAGAAAAGGAGAACATAATAAAAAAATTGAAAAAACAACTGAAAAAATAAAACAACAGAGGACAATAATAAAAGGGGGAATCAAGTAACGCTTCATACAAATACCAAAAAAACAGAGGAAAACCCAAAAAATCATAACTCTTTAAGCCTGTTTAGGAACTGCTTTCCAAACTCAAAAAATATTTGGTAATTCTTTGACAGAAAAAAATAAAATAAAAATAAAATTGAAAACTAGTGTTTTTTTTCAATAGCTAGCATTGATGACAGAGTACTTATGGAGAACATATTTTAATCGTTTTAAGTTTTTTTTACTTGTTCTCAAAGGGCTATTCAAAAAAATAATTGTACAAATATGAAAAAATATTGAAAATAAAGTATTGCATAAAAGTAACTTTTAACAAATATTTGTGTGTGTGTGTCTATCTATCTATCTATCTATATATATATATATATAAATATATTAAAAAAGAAAGGGGTTAGGGGCTTGAGAACATTCCAAGTTCTCAAACATGCATTTGTTTTAGAAAACATCAGTAAATTATTTTTTAAAACTGTTCCATGACATTTTTTCGAAAATGTTCCCAAATAGACTCTCATACCCTACTACTGTTTTCCACCAATCAAACAAAAAAAAGGAGAGGGGAGAAAACAAAGATTCAATTATTAACGAGTCAATGACTTTTTGGTCAGTTGGAAGTTCTTTGATATTTTCATGAAAGGAAATCAAGCTTTTGCTGATCTGTGGTGCATAGGCAGAGAATGATGTGAAAAGAGGAAAACATAAGGTAGTTGATGACATGGAAGCTCAGGTCAAGAAGATGAAGACCTTGGTGGAGATTCAACATGGAAATAACAGCAGTGGGTGAAAAGAGAGAGATGAATTTTTGAGGATTAGGGTTGAGAGCTCCAATTTTGACTTTCAAGATAGAAATTGAAAATTTATAAAATACATCAATTTATCAAATAATATTCAACATCATCTATCAAACAGGTACACCAAACATGCCATCGCATCAAAAGGTAATATAAGACATCTTGTTTATAACTTGTGGTCTTGGTCTAGAGTGCATAAAGATATTTTTTTGATAAACATAGAAAAACATAGATAACAAAAACAAAGATGCACAATATACAGGATATATACAGCCAACAAAAAGAACAAGAGAGCAGGCATAATAAAAAACCTTCACCACCCATCAACTTAAGGCCACCCACTCCAAAAAACCTAATAGTGAAGAAACCTCTTCACCTAAGTACAATCCATTCCAGCTCCACAAATTATAAACAAAAGTAAGCTTTAATGACTGTACAACTAAGGACCCGTCCCTAAAGGCTATGCGGTTGGTTTCTCTCCTTCCAAACTGTCCAAAACATGCAAATAGGAACTGACTTCCAAATCTTTTTTTTCTTATTGCCCACAAAGGATCCCCTCCAGCGAGTAAAGCCTCCTTGACCGTCTCTCAGGAAAGACCATATAAACACCTACCAGGGAGAAGATGATTTCAGGTGCATAAAGATATGAGCTCTTGTTCTCCTGTTTCCTTTATAGATTAGGTCAGTTCTAAGAAAGGGAAGATGAGATTGTTTTTTTTAGCTCCCTCTCCCTCTTAGATGGATTTTTTGGCTCCCAGTGTATACTTCCTGTGTACATCTCCTACTTTTAAATAAATACACAGTTTCTTACTTACCAAAAAAAAGGGTAATAAGACATCTTGCAAAGTTTGTGAACAGAGGTAGTGAATTTGCATTTGCAACTATGCAACTTTTTCCTGGTAAGGTTGGTTTAAAATGTTAATACAATCATAACTTGCAAATTGCAACATGTATATCAGCTAACTGGCGACATTGTTCCACTTGGAACATGACTTTTACAAAGTTTTATTGTGAATTTACCACTCTGTCCTGCCCTCTTAACAATGACTACGGATAATGGATCATACCATCACCAACATATTAGAAGGCATAAAAGAATTTCAATAACTAAAAATAAAGTTTATATTGATATGGAAAGGATAGCTTCTCAACTGCTTTAAGGAAATACTACTGCATAACTAGATATCACAACCCCAGGAAGACAAAAAGCAGTCAGAAGACAAGGCCTTTCCACCTAAGACATGCAAAAGGTATTATGACCACAGATAGTTAACAGCAGAAAAAACAAATCAAGGAGCGCTGCAAGAAGTGAATAGTGTTCAGTGATATATATATTAGAGAGAGAGAGAGGAACCGACTGGAACTGCTTATTATACATATTATTTCCTGTTACCTATCAAATAAAAAGAAGTGAATGATGTGTTTGTGTGTGTGTGTGTGTGTGTGTTATAAATTATTTTTCATTGCATATCCAAGAAACAGTGATTGCATGGTGTGCAGAGAACAGATCTGAGTAGCCTTGTTCTCTAACAAAAAAAATTAAGTCGATGGTGTAAAGAGAACAGAACTCAGTAGAACTGATTATTAATAGGTCTGCAATACATGCAAAATTCTTTAGTTTCACACAGGAAGCTTTCAAATAAGCAATCACCTAAGACACCGACCTGTATTTCCATCGTAGTAGAACCCAGAAGCAGCATCATAATAATAGCCAGATGCTTCATCCCACACAAAACCAGACTGTGGAGCTGAACCATCCTTTTGACCTGCAGGGTCACCATTTCCTCGATCCTGCCCACCAGTAGACTGTTTGTCATCTGGATTATATTCTTTAGGAGCCCATCCAACAGCATCATACTAAGAATGAAAACAAGGGAGCATAAACATCAATTTTTGCAGTCAGGTAAAAATAGAAAAGAAAGACTCTTTGAATTTAAACAGCACAACTAATAAGACATTGAAGTCAATATGAGAGTATAAATCTACAAATATCAGCAACCAGATAGGTTGACTGCCATTGGATCAACACTCGTCGATCATATGAATTTCAAGCACAAGAGGATCATAGCAACTCTCATGACCATTAAAGAACTCATAAGAAGGGCATTAAGTTGAGTTGCAAAATATGGTGCAGTGGGGTATTGAAGAAGCTTAAAAGGACCGAATGGAAACAGTAGCAAGTTTAAAACAACTGTTGAGGAAATGGAAATGTGGATAGAAAGAAGAAATTCAAAGTTTAGATCATTAACTTGTTGAGCAAATGTAGCTGCCTCAATTGCAGCTGCTGCAAGGCTGCTTGATTGTGAAGGTCCTGATGTGCCTGATCCAGGACCCATAATGCTTTTTGCATAAGCTACCCTTAGAATCTGCCCATTTTTCTCCAGTGTCGTTCCATTTGTTGCTTCAAGAGCTTTGGTGGCATCCTCTACCTGGAAGAAGAAAAAAATGTCAAAAACCTTCTTTCAGCTTGAGAAAAAATTCAGGGCAAAATTAAGCTACATAGATTTTGTTCGTGCCAAAAAGATAAAATAATAGCAAGGCATGCTACAAGAGTACATGACATTTACAGTGGACATGGAGTTATCAAAGTACTGTTCAAAAGCAAGGAGCTCCCTTATTTGGAGATGGCATCTGCATCTTGATGAGCAAACCACAGCACCAAATAAAAGAACAAACAACAACAAAGAGATATTTGTCATTCTCCTAAAAGATTGGACAATCTGGAAGGGGACTTTATATCATAGATATATAGGGGAAATATGACATCCAACCACCTTTAGTCAGGATCAATTTGTTTCCATACAATAATTTCAATAAAAGAGAAATAGATAGAAACTTATATGTGAGCTTATATGCCATCCTCCCTCATGTTTTAAGACTCAGATAGGTTACTAATTCTTGGTGCATTTCAGCTTGAAACAATCAACCATCATGTTTCACTCATTATCTATGGCCCACCTCTTTTGCTCTTTTCCTTTTCAAGTTTGTATGAATCTGGGATGACTCCATATTAGAGTAGAAGGGCATGGCTTATAAAGACTTTTCTAAGTGAAATTATCATATGATGCGAAAACACTTTTTTTATAGATAAACATAGATACAAAAACAGGCTACAAGGTATA
This sequence comes from Tetrastigma voinierianum, assembly GCA_016808115.1. NCBI lineage: Eukaryota > Viridiplantae > Streptophyta > Magnoliopsida > Vitales > Vitaceae > Tetrastigma > Tetrastigma voinierianum. The sequence continues at coordinate 192,628 of JAEQBH010000789.1, forward strand.
AGGGGGCGTATGCAGACAGCCGAAAAACAAAAAACAGCCTGAACAAAAAACCTCACCATCCCTCACCTTGAGGCCATCCACTCTAGAAATCCTATAAGAGAAGTGACCTCACCTAAGTACAACCTATTCCAGCTCCACAAATTAAATACAAAAGAATGTTTTAGCTTCTGTACAACTAAAGACCTATCTCTAAAAGCTATACAATTTCTTTCCTTCCAAACTGTCCAAAATTTTCATAGGGGAATCGACTTCCAGATCTTCCTTCTCTTCTTACCCACAAAAGAAACCCTCCAACTGATTAAAGCCTCCTTCACTGTCTTTAGGAGGACCCAGTGAACACCTACTAGGGAGAAAATGCTCTCCCACAGCGAGCTCACCACAGAGTAATGCAGAAGAATGTGGTATACTGAGTCTTCTGCGCATCTTATTATCTGGCTTTTTGCTTTTGGTATCCCATATAGCTTTCATTTGTGAAAGGATTCCTAATCCTTCTATTTAACTTCTTTTTTGATGGATCTTTCTATTGAACTTCTTAATATTCAATATATCACATTGTTGTCTCTCATCAAAAAAAGCTAACTCTAGATCTCATCAGTGCTATCTCAGTTTCTAGCTTTATGTATTGATTCCATATATCTATACATTTTACAAGTTACTTAAAACTTCAAAAAATGTTCCGCCATGGGGTTCAAAGTCCAACAAAAAAGAAATTCAAACTGGAACAAACCACTTAAGCGGGCATACCGAATGAAAATGTACGAATGCAAATCCCCTTGATACATGAGTGAATTTATCCCGAACAAGTCGAAGATCCTGCAAATAAAAATTAGTAAGAGAAACTTAGAAGCAGCAAAATTGAAAATCAGTATTTACAATATAACTGTACTTGAGTACCTTGATCGGAGCATGTTTGGAAAATTCATAACGAAGCATTTCCTCATCAGCATTTTCATCCAAACCTCGAACAACCAAAACATGGATAGGACCTGATTACATATCAACTTAACAAATTACAATGAATATATTGCCTTAGGCATGCCACTTAAAAACAAAGGAGAACACCAACCTGCCTCTGATCCTTTCTTTCCAACTGATGGATTTGATGATGCTATATCTGCTGGTGGAGATTCATCAGTCCGGACTTCATTACACTGCATTAAGAGGGAGCAAAATCAAATTCAGCAACTTGAAGCACTTGACACCAATCAAATGTAGGGTGGTATATTATAACCCCATTTAGGTTTAAACAAAAGGTTCTTCTCTCATGCTCATGCTCTATATATGTAGTAGGTTGGACCAAAATGATAGAACCTTTTATCAAAAAACAGTGTAACCATGAGTAATTATGTCTAGCAGACATGCTGCTCTAGCAGCTCTACTATCCAGGAACAATGAACAGCCAAGTAGCAGGCAAGAATGAGACAAAAGGTGAAAGGCCAATAGTCAACATTCTTATGGGACATCCAACATGGAGAACATAAATTTGCAACAAAAGGTTGTGGCACAGGTTTTGGCATCCAAATTGGTGCTTTGGACCAGCCTAGATTGTCACCAGCTGGTAAAAAATGCTAGAGCGGGAGAAATCTGAGGTACAAGGTAGGGGCCTCCCATCCCATCAGGCATATAATCTATCTGGCTCATCACTCAGTTATTAGAACAGTGAAAGCTCACAAAAGACCAGGCCTATGAGAAGATGGTAAAGAACAAACTTACTAATATTCAAACTTTTCAATGCACGATTCTTAAAAAAATAAGAGGCATACAATCAAAATGCCAGGGGCTCTAAATCAGGGAAGACCAGGACTCTACTTCTCATTATGTTCATAATTTCCTTAACTGAAGTATCCTGTGTAGTATCGTTGCAGCCTAACCAGAATACTATACTTTTAGACATTATGGGAAATTTCTGGATATCCAACTAAACAAGAAAATATTTGTGTAAGGATGGTATACAGAAGTGAGAAGAACTCACTGATAATTTCACCAAGAAAGAATAAAGGTAACATTATAAAAAGACGGGCTATAGCAAAAGGAGATAAGAACAAGCACAGAACCTGAAAGCAGGATGTACGCCGGGCAAAATTAACACAGCCACATATGATGCACATCCAGTCTGATGGTACCGTCATGCCTTTATGGTTAATATGACCTGATCTGAATGTATTCTCCTGTCCAAAAGATCCACCTGCCCCCCCGGTTGGCTTGCTACTGCAACAAAATAAAGTTCCAACTAGCAATAAACACACTTGCAGATAAAAGTACTATATAAGAGTAGATGTACCAAAACTACTCTTGCACAATTTCATTGCATAGAAGAAAAAAAACAGATAAAATATCCCTGCAAATCCCAAATGGCAACACTAAAATACAACATTGCTCAGATCTTATCACCCACTGAAGTCTAGACAATTCCAACATCATGCAGTGTAGAGATTGTTTACATGAAAAACCAATACGATATTACAGCCATGTCTTCTGAGTACAAAGATGGCAAGGGAAGTTCTAAATTGCATTAAGATAAGAGCAGCAGGGAATCACTATTTAATAGGAACATAAAAAAGAAAAGGAATAAGATCAAAAAATCATATATGTAACTTTTTTTAATCAGACATATGTAAATCTTATGATCACAATAATAATACAATCACATGTAAAATGATAAATGGGTGCACTGAAATTATCCTTTGTATGCCTCTATCTCTCCAAGGATTAAAATTTTTGTCACTAAATACACGCGAACATATAAAACATATGCACACAGTAGATATTCAATGGGCCACAAATTATCACATCTGTATTTTATATTTCATTTTTATAGAAGTTATCACATCTTCATTCCCTCTAAGGAATAAAATATAACTATGATAAAAGTGATCAAATAAACAAGACCAACACTGAATTATTTTAGTAAATCAAGCTTGTAAAAGGAATATATATACCTGTACTCGAAGAAAAGCTTCCTGCCATCCACAACAAGGCCATCATCTCCAATTCTATCCATCATTGCACGTGCTGCTCCCTATTTCACAACAATGAGCTTCTTACATGCCATTCATATAGCCAAAACACCAACTATTAAATGGTTATGCAAAAAAGTGGTACCACAGAAGGAAAATCAATAAAAGCAAATCCTCGAGAGATTCCAGAACTTCTTTCTTTTATAACACGAACATGCCGAAGGGGTCCCCATTCAGCCTAATAACAGTAAATGTTGAAAGAATGTTATGAACATGGCAGAGGACATTCCGAATGATATCCAAAGTAAAAGGATGAAGTAGAATTGTACAAGGATCTGGTACAAATCTTCCTCAGTAGTCTTCTGAGATAGACCCTTCACGACAACAGTAGCAGAGGGGGCCTACAAAAAACAATACACTTTGAAACTCTTTAATTTGAAGAAAATTTACAGTAATAATATGAAAAATCAAAGTACAAAACCTACCACAGAATAATGGTCATGCTGACGTTTATCTTCACGATCCTTCCGCTTTTCACTCCTTTCATGCCGACCATCATCATAGCTGTCCTCTCGATGACTTCGACCATGGCTTCGACTACGAGGAGACCTTGACTTAGGGCGATCTTCGCGTCCACGAGACCTAGATCGCTCATGCTTTCTATGAGGGCTCTGATCTCTTTCTCGACTCAAACCTCTCTTATCTCGCTCGCGATCACGTGATTCACGCTTCCTCCAATTACTATCTCTCCTACTACCTCTATCATAATCAGAATCATAACTATGCCTGCCATAATCATAGTCCCTCTCACGACTATCTTCCCGGTTTTGATGGGAAAGGCGAGGTCTATAGTCATAATCATCATATGCATGATCATCTCGATCACGTGCCCCAAACCTAGAAGGCCTATCAAATCCATGATCACGGTAGCTGTCAACACCACGATAGCTATCCCGAAATTTATCATATTCTTGAAATGTATCAACTTCATGGTACTTGTCCACTTCACGAAATGTATCTATTTCATGGTAAGAATCCAGGTATGGCTTCTCATGTCGTCTAGATTCCCTCTCAAGTGAATATTCCTCCTCATAGCTTCTTCTTCTTGTTTGAGGCCAAATACCAACTGCAGATGGAGGAGGAGGGTAGTCCTCCCTCTCTAGTATATCTCGATTGAAGGCATTCCTTGGATAGACATTGTCCCTTGAGAACCTTTCATCCAGGAACCTTCTATCGTCATATGAACCACCAACCCTGCCAAAAGAATGTAAGGTGGGATGGAAGAAGAAAAGATATGTGGTACAACAAAAGTAAGCATATATACCAGAAAAACTAAGATTCAGAAAGCCATCAAGTCTCTCATACAGAAATCACATAGCAAAGCAAAATCAATGCATATAAAAAGCAAGCATATTGCAAGATTGCATGAAATACATACCGCTGCAACTAAAAATAAAATCTGTCAAACAAATAATTTAAATACACACTTTACCCATGAGCAACTAAATTACCCTTGTGATGATAATCTGATTCAGCACTCACCGGAAGTTTGCGTCATGAACAGCTCCATACCCCTCCAAAGCCTGTGGATTCAAGAGAATAAGCTATGTCAGCAACAAATAATCATGGTACGAGGTAGGCAAATCCATTCCATATCCTCAATGCCCCACGGCTTTCTCTCATTGTTCTTAAGGATGAGATGCCATAAAAAATGGACAATCAGAAGAGCCCTAATTCTTGTATTATCATCCCATATAGGTGATTAAGGAGGAAACCACAATTACGCTGTTATTATCCCATCCTTGCTGGAGACCATAGCGACCAGGATCCATTTCTTGCCAGACCCGTCAGCGATACCCCTGCAAGGCTCTTGATGATCTTTCAGAAGTTTCAGGAGCAGAATGATTGGAAACCTTTCCTGTAATGGATGCACAAACAGATATAGTTATGCCATGATGGACCAAGAACCAACTCTCATGACATGGCCTCCTCTTTTACTGGAATCCTCAAAAATCAAATCCTTTCCAGAAACACCCATCTTGAAACCCTCTAAACATAAAAAACAAATTTTCCTGATAGTAGAAACCACCAGGTAGAATTCAAGAACATTATCACAAAGTGATACTGCGAAAAGAATATTATCTCTTGCTATTAAGCAAAACTGAAAGTTGGTAACCAAGATGTTCCGTGTAAGCAACTTAGCTATACTACCTAGTTGTCACAAAAATCCCTTTCACAACGAGTTTATGGTTTTCAAATGAATATAACCATCCAAATATCAATATTCTAATTATATGCATCTAATAAGTGTGGCCAACATAGATCCATATTCTGATTGATGGACCTTGGCCTTGCAGGACTTATTAAAGAGGAGTAAACATTAGATCCACAAGCAGTGTAAGCATTTTTTTTTTTTGATAGGCTGCAGTGTAAGCATAATCAGAAGAGCATATACTTTTCTTCCAGTTTCTCATAACAATTTTCTACATTACAAGAGAATCTTAACCAAACTGCTTGGATAAACTCAACTATGGTCCATGCTTAGAGACTCAAAAGTGACCCAGCAATAATTCATACTCTGCAGGCTAATACAATAACTCTTTCACTACGCTTAAGCTAGTTGTATAAAAAGTAATGCAATGGTTCGGGCAAAGAAAATTTAAAATTTTTAGGATAACCATCTTTACGTTGTAGAATAAGACAGAATTATTAAAAAAATTAGGGCTTCGCCACATCACAACCATTTCTGAATCAAATAAAGGAAGATTGTGCCAGGTTGATAGAAAGTACCAAACCTTGACTCTGGTCATGTAATAGGAACTTTGACTCAAGTGTTTTATGTGCATGAATCAGCATAAAGATTTGTTTCAAGATCCATTGGTTTTTTAGTCATATGTCGCATCTTTTTTCAAATATTAAGAATTTATCATGTATAAACTTCTATAAGTCATGAACTTATATATGAGACTGGTATGCGTTATGCATCGACCAAGGGGGGCTGGATACAGGGAATATACCATTTCCCATTGTTGCAACTTTCAGCGAGCAGTTGTATTAGCAATCAGTACATGCAATGACTGATATTTTCTTGCTTACTTTATCAAACAATAAAGTGCCCTTTTATTCTGGCTTCTACATCTCACACTCCTTCAGTTGCATTTATTACACATTTCTAATTCTTTGGCAGATGTAGAACTCGTTCATAACACAGGAAACTTTGTACTATGTTACACCTTGCACTTCTAAAAGCATGGCTCGAATCTATAGCCTATTTATAAAAAGAGAACCATGCAAAAGATAGAGTAAAATAATAGATATTTCCAGTTTCTTAAAGAAAAATCGAAGGAAATAGAAAGCACCAAAAAATGGTCCTCATATTTTCTTTCAGTTTCCGCACTTCTCAGCACCCAAATAGTAAAACATAGAATATATAGTTGTTTCTGCACTTCCATTCTTCAAATTTCTTATTAAAAATTGTAATTCTTTATCATCACATTAATTTTTGCTTGATTCTTCCAAGAACTATATCTTTTGGTGGATGATTTCTATTGCTTCTTTTAGTTTTGATCAAGTTCATTAAGAAATCCAAACCAAATGATCCAAAATCAATTTCTCATTAAAACAATGAACATTTACAATCAAATGCAGCCATTTATTAAATTAAAACACCTTAAAAAATTCTCCTGTTTGACGATGTAGCTCGAGAAAAACAGACCTCTAACTAAGTCCCCTAGTCAATGACATTCCCAGCAAGCACATAAAAAAAAGCAAAAAAAAAAAATTATAGGCAAAGGCAAGCAAGTATATTAATGCACAAAAAGAATAGAGTCAAGAAGCCCCCAAGTATACAGGGAGTATACAAAGCAGCAACTATGACAGCAACGACTATGACAACTATGACAAGTGTATGATAAAATACTTGAAATATGGTAATCCCATCCACCACAGTTTTCAAGCAGTTGTATGAGTACAAAGAAAATCCATATGGCAGCATCTAGGGTAAAACTCCATGCATCTAACAATGAAATAGAGGAATAACAGGAAAAGGCGTCGGACTTTGAAGCCAAATCCAGAAAATCAAGATTTAAAAATAAAAAGGTGTTGAGGCTTAGAATCTTAACCAACTAAAACACACATCATAATTGTAACATCTTCCACACAAGAATGACTAGAATGCATGATAGGCACTAAATATCATTGTTGATCTAATTTGAAGGAAAATATGCCAAATAAACACAACAGCTTATTAGATACTGTCTTGAGTCTGGATCATTTCCACTGAAATGATAAAGGGTTACTCATAAATTCGACATGCCTACCACAAAAAATGGTTTGTGCGTCAAACAATAAATCCTAAAGATCAAAAGATCAAGGAAACAAAAGTACAAATAAGATAATTACATGCCCATTGGAAATATTTCACTACTCATATCACCCATCAAAGCTAAAATAATAATAAAACATGAAATAAAAAAAAAACAATAGAAATGATAGCTGATTTCGGGAGCCATTCGGGGATAATTCATAACTAAATCACGCCCTAATTAATGTTTCAATTGACAAAACCTCAACAATGCCGAGCATCGTCCAAATTAACTACTTTCATATCCGTAGAACCTCTGAATTTACACTATTATCACCAAAAGTTCAAAATAATACATGAAGAAAAATCGTTTCACGGAAAACCCCGATCCCAAAAGTGAATGTTCCATCATTATGCAGTAGAGCTAAAACCAACAACACCATAACTATAGGGCTTTTACATGAACCAATTAGAATTGACTAACACATACATCAAAATCCGCCGATCTCCTCAACAATTGAATGAGAATAACAAGAACCAAAATCAAAAACAAAAATTGGAACCGATAAAGGAGAAATTGAACCGATGAATGTGTGAACAACAACGAAGCACTCACTGATTTCTAGGGTTTCGGAACCGCAGAGTCCTCTTTCTCCGTCCACCGTTCGCCGGACAGAATGAAGATGCCGGTAAAAACCAATAGAGATGGTAATATTGATTTGTTCAGCTATAAGGGTTAGGGCAAATACAGAAGAGAGAGACAGAGAGGAGGAGAGAGAAGGAGAGGAAGGAGTTGATGGACGACAAGAGTGTCGCGGACCATTAAAAGGGAAGTGATTTTGTAGACCGGAGTAAATAAACCCTAACGACTATAGAAAATCAAGTGTAGGCGTGGCATCCTCTGCCGCTCACGTGCCATACCAATGAAAAACTAATAAACTAAAATTACTATTTAAAAAAAAAAAAAAATTGGCCATTTTGTTTACTGTTTTCAGTTCTTGAAAATAAAGAAAATAAAAAAACAGAGAATTCATGTTTTGTTTCCAATTTTTTCCTTGAAAAACACACAAAAACATTAACATTTGATGGTACTTGTCTATCGGTATGGGCATGAGCCCTCTTAAGCACTCAGGGTTGATCACATTGACCTCTTGCGACACAGACGCAGCGTAAAGGGTGGTCCGTGGTGTGTTGAGCGCCATCTCCGTCTAAGTCGATTCTTTCTTACGACATGGAAAGAATCAGTGAATTTTATTTTTATTGCATCTACCTTTCTTCGGTGGAATTGTCTTATATTTATAGTGGGTAATCACTTGATAGGCTTCCTTGTTAGAGACGACGATAGGTATCTTCCCAATTGGTGAGAATCTCCTTTTGCCTTATCGCTAGCGGAATATTATATGGAATAATTAGGGGTACATGTCGTGGGGATATTAACTTTCGTAATGGTAGATATTAGATCATGGAGATGGAGTGCTTTCTTTTCCCACATCTCAACTAGTGGACATTGGTTTATCCGTCACTGTCCGGCCTTCAAGACTGGTTCAGCCTTGGGCTCACGCCTTTATGGAGTAACAGGGGCGTCGTCGTGGGCGAGTCACCGCGTGAGAGGCTCTTAAATCGACCGGGGATGCTGACGCTTTAAGCTTTACTGATGATTCGTTTCCTAGGCATGCGTCCTAGGCCTATGCGTTGATTTTTCAGGCACCATCAGTTGCCTCCCAACCCTTGGCCAAAGCGAGCTTAGGTAGGGGCTGAATCGTTTCTTGGATCGAGCAGCGAATTCCACGTGGCCGAACAGGGTTTGTTGGTCGACTTATCATGTCGTGTTAGCGATAATGATGGCTTCTGCCGACTTTCGCGTCCATTTCGGCTTCGTTTTGATGTTTTAAAGCACCCCATGGGTGGCCCAGAGCCGTGTTGCCAGCCTGAGCCGGGGTGTGCAGTGTGCCGTCGGCCTTGGAATCTTAGTGGATGTCGGATTCTTGGCCCTTGGCCTCCGTGAAAATGGGCGAGTCTCCGCTTTGTATGAGGGCTCTACCCACAAATCTGATATTTGTATATAACGTCCCTGATATACCTGATGACCCTGTGGTCTCATATACAACTATACTGAGTAAAAATGACCTCTTAGGCCCCTGCATTTTACTCACAACATATATCCAATATATCCAATTGATGAATACATAATTGAGCGATGGTGCCATATATTTAAGCACATTCCAGTCACACTTTGTATTTGCATGAGGATAGGTACTTTTAATTGCTTTTGTTTTCTTGAACATTCGGGTCTTTCGGAGTTTAATGCATAATTGTACAAGGATTTATGTCAGGAAGCAAATGGATCATTGAGGAGGTTGGCAAGCGGTGGTGAAGTTTAGGGAAGCGCAACATGGCGGAAGCTAGAGGGGCGAGAGTGTCTTAGGTACACCCTCAGCGTGTACCCGGTACACTGACCAGAGAAAAGTGGTAGTAAGCTGAAGTGTCTGGGGTACACCTTGACATGTCTGTACTTTTGTGCAAAATTAACATGTCTGGAAATTTTGTGTAGGGAACTACATGAATTGGTTGGGAATTCGATCCTAACACAAGGGCACACTTGTCAATCAACCTTTAATGCGAGATCACATTGGAGAGGGGTATAAAAGCTATAGGATACAAGGAGCAGCTTTTGATTTGGGAGGATTAGGTTTCATAGAAGATGTTCTTCTCCATAGTTTTGAAGTTGAAGTTTATAGATCAGTTAGAAGACTTTTTATTCTTTGGAGATTTTGGATTCAAGCACCTGTAATCTTTCAGTAGGAACATACATTTCGTTTTCAATCCCAGTATTTCATATTTTTCATTCCTAGGTTTTGCAACTGAATTATGATTTTCTCAAAGTGTTGTTTTTATGAATAAATTCTCTTCAATTATGATTGTCCTTATACGTTCCATGGAGTTCTAACCTTCTTTCTTTAGGATTCCAGTGAAACTCACCATGATCCGCGATATTCCTCAATTCTCTATGAACTCAAGAGATTGTGCGATGTTAATTGCTTTGTTTAAACATAATAAAACCTGGTTGGAAGATATCTTAATAGCGATGAGCAGAGACATTAATTTTCGTTGTGTGATAAATGCAAGCTAAGGCGGAGTAATTGGGAATAAGTGACTAACATCATTGATATCTTTCTTTTCAAAAGAGCATTTAGGATAGATCTTCCATCAGACCATTATCAATATTTTAGATGAGTTTAACAAAATAAGAGGTGGGATTAAATGATGGAAATGGTGGAACCTAAAAATTCCGACAATCATCTTTCTATTTAAACTCGTCTGCGATCAATCATTCGATCAAGCGACACGACCCATTAATTCCCTTTTAATTACACTTTTGTGGAGAATAGCTCCTGGGGTCCTTGATTGAACCACTCCTGTGGAGATGACACAGTAGATTCCCACTAGTATTCTAATGCTGAGCGACCTTAATTCCTACGCTTGGGAATAGAATTCAGCATCTGAATAAGTCTGAAGCGATTTTGAAGCGCCGTTCTTGCAGGAGTGGCGACTGACAGTTGATCACGAAGAGAGAGTAGAGGTAATTTGCAATTGCATTGCAAATCCGGTACATTCTCCACTTTTTTTTTAATTTGTTTTTAGTAAGCAATCTCAGTGGGTGTTTCTTGGACGGAGTAAGCGTAGTGCATGTCGGTTTGGGCTGCCATAGCGAGCCAGCGAGCTTGTAAGAATTATACCTCTGAGAATTAAAGGAATCGGGAATAAGTCGAGTGTTTCAAAATAACATTTTGCCTCAAATGGATCATCCACGGGAATCAACAACTTATTCTATTTCTTGGAACATACCCAGAGAATTCTGTTCGCCCTGAGACTTAAATGAACCTCCTGACATGGGTGATCTTTACCTCCCGATGGCACCGGTAATAGGAGGAAATGGTAACTTTCGGTAAATCAGTATAGAGACTCTACACTGACTCCTTTACAATGTGGAAAGAACCGTGATTCTACAGCCTCGGAGGGACCCTGACCAATTCGTGTATTCGCCTTCCAGAATTTAATCAATTTCTAGTAGAAGTCGAAAATGATCGAGTCTTCTATATGCTCTTGAGGTTTGAATCGAGAATCCTTATTCATTCATGAGAGATTTTGAGGATGTTCTGGTTACATTTCTCTCTGGCTCACCTCTCCTGTCTGTTGGTTTTATTCCTTTACTTTAAAGGGCTTGGTAGTTTCATTCTCTTGCACCTAGTGAATTTTACATGGGAAAATATGCGTAATGAGTTCCTCTGACAAATTTTCCCTCTGCGTCTGATGCTCTCATCACAAAATAATTCAGAACTTTTTCTGGCAAGGTGAACCTTTTGTTGCGGTATGGGAGAGATACAAGGATCTCCTCCATGCTATCCCTCACCATGGATTGGATGTAGAATGATATGTGCGTACTTTCATCGAGGCTTATCCTTGAATAATAAACAATACATCGAATGATGTGTGCGATGAGATTCTATGAAAAGTGCTAGGGAAGCAATTCAACTTTTTGACACCATAGCGGCGGCTCGAACATGGGAGATTAACGCCCAGTAGACACTTTGCTAAAGGAGTACATAATGCACACATAGGGGAGGAATCCATCATAAAGAGAATGATGGTGCGAGCAAAAATGCCTTGATTTAACAAGAAAGTTGGAGTCCATAGAGATGAAAAGGTGAGCGAGGTAACTAATTGTGCCTCAAGTACCCTCTCACCTATTGGATCAGTGGAGGAGCCATGCATAATATCATTTTCACACACTATTTATCAGCTGCGAGCCTTCCTCGAGTTAAGGGGCTTGATTGAATGAAACGAGCTAATGCTCTTAACTACCAAAGAAAGCCTTTCAATTTTCCATACGCTGACACATATAATCCAGGATGGGGTAAGCATCCTAATTTTAGTTGGAGAAATGAGGGAGTTTCACATAATCTACCAAACAACCAAGGCCCCCATTACCAGAACCACGGTTTTACAAGTACATTCCCATATTTCGAGAATCAGGCCCCCGAGGATTTCTGTGAACCTGATCGAGGTTTCCATCCATCGAATCAAGGGACTCAGTCACCCACGGCCATATCAACCTCCACGTAAAGAAGTGCGGAGGATATAGTTACCGCAGTTCGATCCTGAGCCGACAATCGAACCTGAAGGTGACTACTTTCGGATGATGTGAGATCCCAATAACCAATTTAACCTGGATACATAAGTAGCTTTCAACAAGAAAAGGAAACTCCCATCGGCCATCAAAACCCACAAAGGTCAAAATAGTGTAGAGTGTCGGTCCCATTAAGTACTTTTGAACATTGTAAGGTACATTCTTACTCTTTGACGATGGAGTAGTTAATGAAACCATCCCAGCCCGAAGAACCATCACAAGAGTACTAAAGTGAATGGTCGAGGAGATGATGAGGTATCAGAATGACCTTATGTCCCTAGGACAAACGTTATTGATGGTGAACCGGGAGGAAAATAAGGTTACCCGTATTCCTCCGACTCCATACCTCGTAGAAATTTGAGAGCACAAGAAAGTGAATAACCATTAAGAGATACATGAGTTGTTGAGCAAGTGAGAATTGAACATTCCTTACTAGATGCCATTGTGAAATTCCATCGTATGCTAAATTTTTAAAGGATTTGTGCACAGTCAAAAGGAAACTAGGTGTTAGTAAGGAGGCATTCATGATTGAAGCGTCTACTCGCCTAATTTGAAGCAAACTTGCCCAAAATGCAAGATCGAGAGGCTTTTACTATTTATAGTAGTAGGGAATTCAAGTTGGGACATGCTCTAGTGGATTTAGGGGCAAGTGTTAATTTGTTACCCCACTCAGTCTATGTGGACTTAGGGTTAGGAGAATTAGAGCGGCCCGATATCACTCTGACTAGGCGTAGGTAATTAGCAAAACTCCTAGAGGGATAGTGAAGGATGTGATGAATTATAGTGACAAGTTCTACTTCCTGTGGATTTTGTTGTGCTGGCACTCGACTGTGGTGAACGAGGAACTCAGTTCCGGTGATTCTTAGTAGACCTTTCTTAGCATTGCCAATGCATTATACATTGTAGAGGCCCCAATGACATTATCATTTGGTAACATGGCTGATGTCTGAATATCTTTAATGTTATCGAGGGATGGGAGATATGAAGATTTAGTGGTAATGAAAATTCGACATGGTTGATTACGTAGTGCGAAATACTTAGACAATGTCTTACATGATGATCCTCTTACGTCATGTTTGGTAAGCCCCAGTTGGAATGAGAGTGACCACAGCTAGAATGGGAGTTTCTCGGCTCCATAATTGAACATAAGGAGTCTTGGAAGTGAATGGGTGGGTCCACCAGAATTTGAATCATTACCCTTAAATGAGAATGAGCATTGCCTTACGAAGAGGAAATACCTAAGCAGGTTGAAACCTTTACCATCACACCTCAAATATGCTTTCTTAGGGGCGGGAGAAACTTTTCCGGTAATCATATCTTCTTCCTTAGAGATGAATCAAGAAAATCAACTTTTGGAGATATTGAGAACCCATAGAACTGCTCTAGGATGGACAATTGCAGATATTAAGGGAATTAGCCCTTTGATCTGCACACATAGGATTCATTTAGAAGAGGATGTTAAACCCTCCCAGGCAGCCACGAGCGATTGAATCGATAATGAAAGAAGTGGTGAAGAAAGGAAGTTTTAAAACTCTTGGATGTGGGGTTATTTACCACTATTGCCGGATAGCAAGTGGGTTAGCCCGACACGGGTAGTTCCTAAGAAATCTGCGGAGTCCTTGTAGTCGCGATGAAATAATGAGCTCATTCCTACTCGTGTCACTTCGGGTTGGAGGGTGTGCATGACGATAGGAAGCTTAATGCGGGTACTAGGAAGACCACTTTCTGCCGGTTTGTTGATCAAATGTTAGAGAGTGCATGGGGCATAGATTATATTGTTTTCTTGATGGTGCCTCGAGTGCAATCAAATTGAGATAGCTTTGGAAGATCGAAAAACTACGTTCGCGTAAACTTGGTGCCTTTAGGAAAATGCCGCTTTGGATTATGTAATGCACGGAACTTTCAACGGTGCATGATGGGAATTTTAATTGACATGATAGAAATCATTAAAATCTTCATGGATGATTTCTCGATTTTTAGTGACTCTTTACGGTGTGCGGAGGGAATCATGTAGTTTTGGAGAGATGTCGAAAAACCTTGTGTTAAATTGGGAAAAGTGTCATTTCATGGTAACCTGAGAGTTGTCTTAGGCCATATAGTGTCAAGCGGAATTGAGTTGATAAGGCCAAGTTAGGCGATCTCCAATTTTCTCCCAAGTGTGTTAGAGACATCGGATCATTTTTGGGACATCTTTGGATTTTTATAGGAGATTTATAAAGGATTTTAGTGCGATGGCTAAGTCACATATGTACTTTGCTTGCTAAAGATGTTCCTTTGCATGGTCACGAGCGAAGACGCTTTGTTAAGCTGAAACTATGTTAGTGTAGCCCCACATCATGCGGTCTCCCCAATTGGAACCTTAGTTTGAGATCATGTGTGACGCTAGTGATTATGCTATAGGAGTGTTTAGGACAAAGGGAAGACAAGAGCTTTGTCATCTATTATGCGTGAACAGCAGACTCAGCTCAACCGAACTACCTGACCATAGAAAAAGAAGAGTTTTTGTTTATTGTCGTCTTTGCCTAGAAAAGTTGGTCGTACATTGTAGGCTCTCCTGGCAACCATTTCACGGATCATGCGGCGGAAATGCACTGCTCTAGCGGGATCTGGCTTCGATTAACTAGGTGGATTTCTTATGTCGAATTTAATCGACCATTAAAAGATAAAAAGGGTCGAATGTGGTAAGTGACCATTTATCTCGATTAGTTAGAATCCATTTCTCATGGCGTACCCTTAGGTGACAGTTTTCCTGATGAGCAACTTTTTGCTCTTGTTCATTGGCCATGGTATGCGGAAATATTGTAAAATTACCTAGTCAGCGAAATTGAATTCAATACGATGGACTTCTCAGAAAAAGAAATTTTTGGCAAATATTAAGAAATATTACTTTGATGATCCATATCTATTTAAATCTTTGTCACGACAGGTGTGAGAAAATGTGGTAGCGATGATGAGCATACGAGATCCACAACCTTTGCCATTCAGGAAGCTTGTGGAGGGCATTTCTGCCAGAAAAACAGATAAGATTTTAAAATTGGTTTTTTTCTTGGCCTACTATTTAAAAGATTGTTTTAATTCTGCAAAACTTGTATTCGATGCAGCAAAGATGGGAGGGTCCGCAAGCGAAACATGATCCTCTTACCCCATCTTAATCATTGAAATTTTTCACTATTTGGGGTATAGACTTCATGGGACCTTTTCCCCGCCTTGTGGGTATCTTTACATTCTATTATACATTGATTATGTGTCTAAGTGGGTTGAAGCTATTAAACGAATTGATGACCATAAGGTGGTTTTGGGATTTATAAAGGAACACGTTTTTCTCATTTTGGAATACCTCGTGCAATTATTAGTGATTGTGGACTCCACTTTTTATGTCGATCTTTTGAAAATGCGTTAAAAAATATGGAGTCACCCATAAAGTTCAACTGACATACCGCCACGGACCATGGTGGTGAACTAGCTAATGGGAGATAAAACATATTTTTTGGAAAAGCGGTTGCCCCCAGTCGCAGATTGGTCACTCGGAGCTTCTTGCAGTGCTCTTTAGACTCTTAAGTCTTGCCTTTAAAACTGTTCTTGAGTATATTCTCCTATCAGCTTGTTTATGGAAGGCTTGTCATCTGCCAGTGAAATGGAACGCCAACTTGATTTATTAGAACTTTTAATTACGATTTACTTGTAATGATGCGGCGCTTGTTCGCATTAAATGAAAATTTGGATGAATTGCGTGAGAGTCGTATGAAAGCTCAGAGATTCTGAGCGGCTCGAGTTGTTCCATGGCAAGACTATTGCTTTCGAGCGTTGAACCAAACCAAGGTTACATTTGTCTGACTCAGGTTACACTTATTTTCGGAAAACTTCCGCTCGTTGGGTGGCCCGTTTGTCGTTAAGGTAGTTTATCCATACGGGCCAGAGTGGAGATTTGGTCGGATCTTTGGAAAGTCCTTGAAGTCGATGGTCAACGCCTCGAGCCATTCTCGAGCATTTCCAACCTTGAGAGACTGAGTGAGGGACTTGGTCGATCAAGCTCTACCGGGATCACCTTCAGATAAATTCGTTCTCAACTTGTTGTATATAGTTTTGATTTTGTTTTATTTTCGTTCTTGCATTTTATTTCTCTTGTCTTTACTTCTTTTGCTTTGAAAAAAAAAAAAAAAAAAAAAAAAAAAAATATATATATATATATATATATATATATATATATATATATATATAAATAAAAAAATAGGGGTCCTAGTTTCTATGTTGCCTTCCACTCTATTGTGGGGGTACCCTTGGTTTCTATACATTGAGGACAATGCTTGTTTCTATTATGGGGGTGGGCGTACACTGGTTGACCCTAACTATGCGCTTGTTACATGTTCGATTGTATGCGAAATTTTGAATTGTAGCTCTTAGGTATAATACTTGACCTGCAATGTATATAGCCACATTATCTCATTCACACTCCACATCATCTCAATGCATGTACATTTTAACTAGCATGCACAAAAATCTTTATATTCATCTTTGGGCTTTATACCTTTGCATTGTGCCCTTATTACTTACGAGCCACATCTGCGGCCGTACTCTTGTCTTGCACAGCGTGCTCTCTTGTGCATTAATTTGGCATGTCATGTTAACTTTATGCATCATAATCTTTGAGGAACATCTTGCATAAGCGGAAAATGATTAGAGGCCATATTTTCTGAGTTACACTTTGTGGAGTCGTTTTGTCACATCCACTTTTCCTATTTTGAGCCTTAAGTTGCAGGATTGGTTGAACCACTAGGAACCGTCATCAATCTGATGGCCCATGGAAAGATTGAAAGTGTTTAAGAAGGAATGCGGTTGAACTCCATGGAAAGCAGTCAGGTTGGGTAGAATATGAAATGAGAAGGTGACTGTCTGATGGAGCACAGGATGAAGAGGCGGTGAGCAAGACAAGTTTCACATCGACACGGCTGTTCCCGATTTTAAAAAAAATTATATAATTAAAAAAAAAAAAAAAAAAGAGCAGGTGTAAGTCTACCTCAAGTGTCTTAGGTACACCTCTTATGAAGGGACAATTAGGTAAAGTGTCTTGGGTACACCCTCGAGTGTCTTGGGTACACCTGTAAAGAAGTGATGGCAGAAGTGTACCGATCACACACATTACTTGCAGTGTCTGGTACAGCGGCCCGATTTTGGCGAGATAGGGTTTGCTTAAAATTTTGTGCCTTTGATATTCCAGACCCTCACTCCGCTCTCTACAAAGCCAAACCCTAGCCTTTTGCCCTCTCACCTGGCTTGCATCCCAAAGTTCGTTTGTTACGCCGAGGTTTCCTTATTCGGGCCGGGGATTCTCTGCATTCTTCGTACGGGACGTGGTAAGCCTCTTGAAACTCCTTGAGAATAACATTTTGGTGTTATCCACTATTATACATGGACTTGTTTGAATTGGTTTAGTTGAGTGGTCTTCTCTACTTAGTGGTTTTTGGGGTTTTGGTAGATGAAATTTGAGAGGAAATTTTATCTAATGCATGAGGCCCGACCGTTATACGGAAGCGAATACAGGTATATTCTATATGTGTGGGCCATGTGTTACCATCATTGCCATCCTTCTTTGGCCAACTATGGCGCGATATAAGAATATTGGGAGGGGAAAAGCGCCTAGCTCCTCTGTGGAGCAGGCCGTGAAGAAAAGAGCTCAGGCTCCTCACGGTGATTAAAAGGGACGAGGAAGCCGAATAGAGGTCATCTTCGAGGAGAGTGAGGACGTGTCAGATAGTGACGATGATGAGGAAATAAATTTATGTTTCTGCGATGGTTACAGTCGAAAGCGGGAAAAATGGGCGGTCAGTGCGGTGATTTCATTGCGAGAGGCGTGAAGTTGGAACATTTCTTATACTCTCATCCCATCGGGAATTATTCGAACGAATATGCGGTTCGTGTCTGCAGTAGGGTTCAGGGATATTTCCCTACTGTGGTTCGGGAGTTTTATACCAATATGAAAGAAAATCAGCGGGCCGAGACCTTATTAGAGACCACGGTGATGGGTAAGCAGCTACGGATCACCCTTGATTCGATAGCTCAGTCCTTACAGTATGTCAGCCTCCACACCTCGTAGGCCTTACCCGCAAGAATTTATCAGCTTTGATTTTGATGCTTTCAGTTGTTCATGAGGCTATCAATACTCACGGTGACCATGAATGAGCTAGCAGAAAAAAAATTTGTGCAGGAAGCTCAGCGGGAATATACATTGATGAATAAGATTATTCACTGATAGAATCGGACCCTGGGCAATATAGAAATCCCAGAGAACAAGTGAGTTCTTATATGAGGTTATGGCCAAGGGAAACTTATTGATTATGCTTTAGTCATATGGTGCGTGATGAGGATTTTTGCGGTTCTCACATGAAAGTAGGCGTATTCCGTTCCGTCGCTTGTGTGAGTCTTGTGGAGCCGCGGGAATGGGGGGGCGCTGGGAAAGGGTGTTACCTAGGGTGGGACTGTGCAAGCAGCGGGGCCCGGGAGACGAGCGCTCTCTGAGACCCCGGTCTTCACAGTGTAACACCTGATCCCAGAGAGGTGTACAATACATGTGAAATCTTTGTAGGGGTGTATAAGAGTACAGTGTAACATTGTAGTATTTTGGGAGACTAAAGTAGGAAATGATAAATTATGGAACCCACAGGGAATTGTGTATGAAACAGAAATTTTAATGGTCATTTAGCAAATAGGATATAAATATGAAAATCATTAAGTGTGTAGAGATGGGCCGTAAAATCTCTGAAATAAAATGAGATTCTGATAAAATTTAAGAGATGAGGGCTAGTTACGATTATGATAAGTTGATATTATAATAATGGGAAAAGTAAAAGCAAAATTCATTTGGTCTCAAAAAGTTTGCTTACTGCAGACGTAGAGGAGAGAGGCGAAGAGCGAGAGGAGGAAGAAGGAGAGGAGAAGCCTAAAAATCGAGTATATTTGTCTTAGGAATCGGAATATATTTTGGATTCACAGGGCTTTGGTAAGGAGAATTGATCTTTCGGCTTAGTGCAGGTTTGTCAGAAACGCGTAAACCTTTGAAATTGTTGGGGTTATGAGAGTAAAACCACGATTGGGAAGAAAACAAACATATGGAATCATCTCACATTTATGTGGTTTTATAAAGAATTAGTGGACCTTAAATTTAGAATTCTTGAGTTTAAGCAAGGTTTTGAGGTTTGAGGTTCAGACCACCGATTTAAAGAGTTGTGAAGTGGTTTTTGGATGAATTCCATGATGATTCTTGAGGTATATGGATTATAGAAGTTGTATGATGTTGAATTGGTAGCAAAGAGTGGCAAAGAAGGAATGAATGCGGGCAGTTTTCGGAGTGTCTGCCGTCTGTGAGCAGTGGTGTGCCGTGCGCTGGCAGGAGACGAGTGTGGAGTACATGTTCGGGGTGTCTGGTACACACCTGTTCTACTTTCTGTTTGACTCATATTTTAACCATAACTTGCTCATTTCTTATCCCATTTAATTGATTCAGTGGCTACTTAAGTTAGACGAGAACCAAACAAAGAAATGAAGCATTAATCAGGTCGATCTTAAGTGGCACAAAAAATTCACTCCAAAGGAGTGGGGCCATGTCTGAGCAAAATTACAGTTTCGACTTTGGACATAGAGTAGTACGGGTTGTTTCGGACGTAACTTGAGTTCGGTGCTCACGGTGGGTGATTCAGTTGGAATAGAACCCTTAGCACCTTAGGCTTTAAAAGAGTCTGAGATAGTGACTAAGTATAAGGAGTAAGTTAAGTTATGTGATTACATAGGCGATTAATTTGTAAAATGCGTGTTCGGTTAGTGTGTGTAGGTTAAAAAGTGTGAGGCGGGAAAGTGTGGAGCGTAATACCGAGTTTAGCAGCGAGAGGTGAGTGTTACAAAACCATTTCCAAATCTTAGTGTATTATTAATATTATTATAAACTGTTTTACACCGGTATTTCATGGTTCTTTGAATGCAAACCATTTTCAAGAAGCAAGAATGAGATAAAAGCAAGCAAATGGTTATGAGTTAACCATTTTGAAAAGTAAAGCATTGGTTTTAAATCAGAAACCATACTCAAGGTAAGCAAGTAAGTAAATGGTTTTGAATAATTAAACCATTTTTCAAGCAAGCAAGCAAGTAAGTGAATGGTTTTGAATAATTAAACCATTTTTCAAGTAAGCAAGCAAGTAAGTGAATGGTTTTGAATAATTAAACCATTTTTCAAGTAAGCAAATGGTTTTGAATAATTAAACCATTTTTCAAGCAAGTAAGCAAGTAAATGGTTTCAAAGTGTAAAACCATTTTACAAAGAGCAAGCAAAGAAAGTTTGAGAAACAAGACCTTCCCCATTTCAAGCAAGCAACCTATTGTGAGGTATTCCGTACGTACTATGGTGCTAGGATTTCATACATGCATTGTTGTACCTAAAAATAACTTCCAAATTTTTTTTTTTATTATTTTATTATATATCTCGCATAAATCGAGCCAAACTTGGGTTTTTCCGAAAATTGTTAAATGAATATTGATTGTTATCTGATAAGTGATTTAAAAGATTGAACACGGAAATTTACCCAAGTGTCAAGGGCAAAAGTGGAAACTTATAAAATCAGGACATAAAGGTCACGGTGAATATGTTCGCCTATTATTTAATAAGTGGAAAATTTGAAGCCAAGCAAATAGAATGATGTATGGGCTATACAAGATTGGGATAACTTAAGTTCAAATGGGCTTTGTAGGTCAACCAAGGCCTCATATGAGAGTTGATGAAAAGCACAAAATTTGGTCTAAAAGACTTAAGTCTAAATTTTTGTAGTCAACCAAGGCCTTATTTGAGTGAGTTTGACATAAAGACCAAAAATGGTCTTAGAACACCACACTTAGCAAAAACGTATTTGAGAAAAGGAGAGAGCAAAAAGAGGAGAAAACCTAGGGTTGTATAGAAGAGATCAAACTTTTGGTGGACAATCTTCCATATTTGTGCAAGATTTGGCAAGATTGTTGAAAGAAGAAGCTAAGGCTTGGAGAACAAGTGATTCAAGGTAAGAACACAAACCCTAGAATTTTCTTTTAATGATGTTTGAGTTGGGAAAATCCTAAATCATCCATGGGATTTGCTTGTGATTTGGTTTAGGAAATGATATTAGGATGTTATTAGGAGTGATTGACATGATTTATTTTGAGTTTTGAGGTGTTTTGGAAGAAAATCACGAAGAGGAAATTATGGTGTTTCAAAGGAGATGCTGTCAATTTTTTTTCAAACCAATGTTTTTGTTTTGGCCATAACTTGGTCATTTCTTATCATAATTGAGTGATTCAAGTTGCTAAGTACACTAGACTTATAGTAGAACAAACTTCATGAAGTATGGTACCCGAATTTGGACCCAATTGGACCCAGAAATTCGTTGAAGTGATGCCTGTTTCGATAAATTTCTGGTTCAATTCTGAAACAAGCAGGTGTTTTGAGTAGTTTTGGTACTTAGGCCATAAGTTGAGTTTCACTCATCCTAATTGAGCGACTCAAATTTATGGTAAATCCAGAATTCTAGAGAATAATTTACTTTAAGGAATGGTATACAAATCTTGTAACCCAAAGTGTCCAAATCCTTCAAAGGGGAAACTATGTGCAAGAAAAATCTGCTTCTGTTTTGCAAATTAGAGTAATCTGAATGTAAAATTCCATAACTTGAGTTATATTGATCCAAATTGGATGATTCCAATTGGAGAATAAACCTAATAACCATAGCTTCAAATGAGTATAAGGGACCATTACCAATTTATGGAGTTAAGACTTTGAAGCTGAGAAAACAAGATAGGTAACCGAGTGAATCAAGATATCGAATTGCTTGGCATAAAGATGCCATAACTTGTGTTTGGGTGATCCAAATTATATGATTCAAATTCCTACTAAAAATAGACTCACAGAGCTATAATTTTTCGTGAAGGATGTATGAGCAAAATATGACTCAATTATCCCCATAAAATTTAAGGTATGAGGTGTATTGCAGACATCAATCCTAACCAAAAATACTAGAATGCACAAATGATTTTCTTTGGTTATTCTTTGATTGTGAAATATGTGTGGATGGATTAGGGGATTAACGAGGAGGAAAGTCCCAGTTGAGGTCGACTCGGCGGGATGCGAATTAAATGACGACAATCTTATTGTTTCAATCGACTCTATTTCGCTTCAAGCTTTTCAGATGTTTGTTCTACTTTCTTATTCTCGCTTCAATATTTGGAAGTGGTTTGTTTTAAATGCATAAAGAAATGTATATTTAATCGCTTTTTTAATGATTTGAAGAATTTGATTGGAAAATGTTTGCATATGAAAATTGCATGACTATTGAAAGTGAACTAGTTATACAAATGTATTGTACTTTGCTATAAAATATTTGGATGCCCTTAATAGAATGTTAACCGTTTAGTTCGTATTAAGGATAGATTGGTATACCAATAGGGGTCAAAATATCAGTACTGTGAATGATTTTATTGATGTGTCAATTCGATCGCAGTTTCAAATGACTGTGACGGTAGTGTTCATTATTTGATTGTTTATAACCAAATAAAGAACAATGGACCTGCATCGTGTTATAAAACGTTTATACCGGGCCGCAAACTAATGACCATACCTGACTCTAATATCCCAGATAACGAAGACATAGGTTAAATTTGTTAAGGGCATAATCGAATTGATTGACATAACCGAATCTGAATTGCCGTAATCCTAATCAATTTCAAGGCAAGATATTCAATCGGGATTCGAGATTTTGAAATATTGAATATGAAAGAGTATTTTTGGGATGATCAATGAACTGTAACTGATTGTATATATAACAAGTATACGTATTGTATTTACATTGATCATCCATAAAGATTTGAAAGTTTTGAATTGTTAAATTGCATGATTTGATTTAAACCGAATCGCGAATGGATTTAGATAAACTACTCAAGCATGAAAATGCTTAGCGCATTGTTTTACCACGCGCAGGTACCGAGGATAGATAGCGAACAGAAAGAGGCAAGATCGAGAAGCGCAGAGTCACTCGAGAAAGAATTGAGGAGTATGCGCCACATATGCATTAATATCATTTTGAGTAATGACTTTATCTTCAGATTTTAAAATAGTAAATTAATAAACAATGTTGTGTAATATTTTGAAAGGCATGGTATGCTATTTTGTAAGTGAATTGTTTAAATGTTTATGGGCCTACCATTTAGTGAACGAAATGCTTCAGATATTTGAAATGGTTTGAAACGAAATGTGTTTAAAATAAGTTAATTGTAGTTTATTCGGCTCAAACTTAGGACATACACTTCATGCATTTAAAGGAGACCGTGGCAATTTTACAGAGTATAAGGTCATGAGCCCTAACTAAGTATACATGGCGACACGAGGTCATCTCCACCATATTCAATTCGAATAAGGTGATGCGGACAAAGGTCCTTCCACCAAAGACGGCCAGCACGTTCCCGTGGTTCACTAGGTATGATAAGCAAAATAGCCTCTAGTGGTTGATGCTTTACGAGCATGATATACGCTTTTGAAAAATCAACCATTGATCTCTACGCCTGTGCTTTTGGAGAGTTTTAAAGCAAACGGTTGAGCCCAAGCTCCCGTTTAGATTTCAAAACGATCGGTTGAGCCAAGCTCCCGTGGGATTTTAAAGCAAACGGTTGAGCCCATGCTCCCGTTTTATTTTCAAAGCATGCGGTTGAGTCCAGACTCCCGTTTTTATGAAAAAGTTTTGAGAAACTTTTAAAGTAAAAGGTTGTGAAAGGTTTTAAAAGACTTTTCAAGCAAGATAAAGTAAACAAGCAAAAGAAATCTTGAGAAGTTTTATAAACTCTAAGCAAGCAATCGATGGCAGCTAAAGAAAAGAAAGCAAAGAAAAGTTTTGGAAACTTTTAAAGCAAGCAAAGCAAAGAAAAGCTTCGAAAATAATTGTAAAAGAGAGTTTTACATTTTGAGATGTTTCCTAAAAGCAAACCTTTATAAAAGCACACTCACCGAGCTCGCTTAGCCTATTTTGTATTTAAAAACTATTTTCAGTGCAATTACGCAGGCTATTTGGAGCACAATAGGATTTGTCCTGACATTGTACAAGTGTTGTAAATTAAGAATTATATTGTAAGAATATACTTTGAATTTGTGTAATGGAGCATATGTATGTACATAGAGTAGTTTTGGGAGAATGTGTTGGAATGCTGGTTGCCATATTTGGATATAGTGTAAATTGGATGTATACAGGATTTGGAATTATACTATGTCACGTAGTCATCTTCTTAGAAGTTTTATTTCTTCAAGATGTTACCAAATCTAAGTTATAAATAAAGAAAAAAATTTTATAGGAGGTTTGCCAAGCAATACGGCTTAGCCACGGGGATTTCTAGTCGTTAGAATTGCTTGGTGAGGATTCTGTGGGTGATCGGCTTACCGCCGCCGGAGGAGAAGTGGGGGTGTCGCCCTGACCTCCGGTGACTATTCAGGGGTCCTAATCTCGACGTACCGGCCTTTACGAGCACATCCCCATTGAAGAGAATGGAGCGTCGAATAAAAGGGTGGTTCAAGTGCATTTTAGGGAAACAGAAGCAGCTTGACCGTAGGCTCTCTAGGCTCGAGAGTCATATTTTTCGAGGAGAGCCTGCATTGGCAGATGCCACTTCCCCTGACCTGGAGGGAGAGTCAGAGGAGTTAGATGATTGCATTGATGAGGATGCATTTTCTTCTGCAGATGATGAGGAGGACGCTGTGTAGTTGTTTTTTTTTTTAGGCTAGATTAGGGTGGTGTTGGCAATTGGGTAACGGACCTCGGCCGTATTATGCGATACCACATTTGTTCATTTTCCTTTTACGTTCGACCTATGGTCATTACAAACCTCTAAGACCTTTTTGATTCCGATTTTGTATTCGTTGTTTTCTTTTGATTTTGTGCATAGTAGTTATGTGTTTTATGTTAAATGGTTGCTTTTATAATATCGATCATTTTAGGTTCAATGTTTGCGCGAGCCACCTTACTTTTCTTCAATTCCATGGTCCCTTATTTGAATAGTGATTTTGTATTAGCTTGTTGTTATGTTCATTTGCTTAAGGCGTGGTTAGTTCTAAATGAGTGTCTTTGGTGCATACTAACGTAGGTGAAGTATTATGTTTCATATTTGCTATTTTGAGAATCTTGCAAAGCAGCATGCAGGCGCACTTGTTGGGTCATAACCGGTGGGTATACAGTCTAAATCTTGCTAGGGACTAGCGAGATGCGAGGTTGGGGTGATGAATACATAATTGAACGTAATTAAGCGAGAATTTAGCACATTCAGTCACACTTTGCCCACACATTTATTTGCACTGAGGATAGGTACTTTTGGTACTTTGTTTTCTTGGACTTGTTCGGGTCTTTCGAGTTTAATGCATAATTGTCTGAGTTTATGTCGGAAGCAAATGGATCATTGAGGAGGTTGACAACGATTAGCGGATTTCGAGAATTGCAACAACGCTAGAAAAGCACCGGAGTGAGTGTCAGGTACACCCCTCCAAACGTGTGCAGTGCACAGCGAAAAGTAGCGTAGGCGAAATTAATAGGTACACCTTCGACTGTCTGCCGGTACACTGTACTAAAGTGTGATAGCCAAAGTGTCTTAGGTACACCGCTAACATGTCTGTGCACGTGTGAGAATACGTGAATTGGTTGGGGTCGATCTAGCAGCGAGAATGTACACTTATTAATCGACCTTTAATGCGAGATCACATTGGAGAAGGGTATAAAAGCTATAGGATACAAGGAGTAGGCAACTTTTGATTTGGGAGGATTAGGTTTTCATAGGAGAAGTGTTCTTCTCCATAGTTTTGAGTTGAAGTTTTATAGATCCAGATTGAAGACTTTTATTCTTTGGAGATTTTGGATTCAAGCACCTGTAATCATTCAGTAGGAACATACATTTCGTTTCAATCCCGATTATTTCATATTTTTTTCATTCCTAGGTTTCTGTTGAATTGATTTTCTGAAGTCTTTGTTTTTATGAATAAATTCTCTTCAATTATGATTGTCATATACGTTCATGGAGTTCTAAACTTCTTTCTTTGAAGGATTCACGGTGAAACTCACTACCATGATCACGGTAATTCCCTCAATTCCTCTCTTGAACCTCAATGGATTGTGCGATGTTAATTGCTTGTGCAAACACTATTAAAAACCTTAGTTGGGCATCCTCTTGACAACGTGTGAACGAGAGACATTCGGTACACGTTGTGCTTGATTACAAATGCAAGCTAAGAGACCGAATTAATTGGGAATAAGTGACTAATATCATTCAATCATCTTTCTTTTCAAAAGAGCATTTAAGGATGAATCTTCCATAAGACCATTTATCGGTAATGCTAGATGAGTTTGTAAAATAAGAGGTGGGAGTTACGTGATCGAGAAGTGAGTGGAACCACAAATCCAACAATCATCTTTCTATTTTAAAATATTCAAAGCAATCAATCATTCAATCAAGCAAACCACATTACATAATTCCCTTTTAAATTACACTTTTTTGTGGAGAATAGGCTCCTACGAGATCAGCAGTTTAGACCACTCCTGTGGAGATGACACAATGGATTCCCACGATTACAATGCTAGATGACCTTAATTCCTACGGCTTTGGGAATAGAATTCGACATCTGAATAAGTACGAAGCACGATATAATCCATCCACGGCCAAATTAAAGCATTCACTTGGCCCCATAAGCGATACTCATAAAACATAATACTGACTATATATCCTTAGTTACAGAGTTAATGATGTACTCTTGTCTGACACGTATATTAAAATTAAGATTCTAATACATGTAAAACCACCAAAGCCACATTAAAACTTTCTTCTAGCTTCGGCCTACAGGACGAGGCGTCTCCTCATACGCTCCTTGTACTGTAAATAGTATCCTCGACGGGGTGGGCTAATGCTTTCGATGGTGGAATCACACAAGTGGGATCTTCTCACGCCTAAGTGCGGTCTGATGCTCCAGAAAATAAACGCCCATCCCAACGAATCGTGATCTACTTGAATGTCTACTGTACAACTCATACCCAGGAGTCCTCAGGCTCCTCACACTGCCTAAGCCTCATTGTAAGTATTAACAAGAATCTTTGTTATGATTTGTGGACTACCCTCCGATATTAGTAGTGGACTGTCTTCGATGTTATATTTAGTAGACTACCCTCCGATGTATATCAATTGGGCCGTCTCCGACGATTGATATTATTTATGGACTACCCTCCGATGTATATCAATTGGGCCTTCTCCGACGATTGATATTATTTAGTGTGGACTACCCTCCGATAATTATTATTTTTAAACAACCCACTCCTGACCATTTTTCTCTATACTCACCTCATGCCTTCATCTATCATCTAGGGTGCTCCTAGTGCATATAGATGCATGATGCAATTCCATTCAGTTTATGTCACATGTAAATATATAAACATGCATATATTCACATAATTCAATCACACAATCATGTTATGTAATTCGCATTTCATCACATCAAAATTAAGCTCACATGGGCTAATGATCGAACCACGAGCAATTCGACTTGAATCACTTTCGATGACACATTGTTCACAAAAAATTATTTTTGTAGACACTATTCTCGAGAATAGTGAAACCCTCGGTTACTATTCCCGGAAAATCACCAATCATAGGTTCACTTTGTGAACCCAGGGTTTCTGACCATTCCAGGCCTCATACAAACAATACATGATTTATTGAACAATTCCTCCACATTTAACTGAAACGATCATAAGCGTGATTTGTTCGTGGGTCTCAAAATCAAGCATTTCGAGTTCCAAAGGTTGGGCGGAGTCAAGCTGGCTGTGAGGCCTCAATAACCGAAACATCAACATAGCTCTTAAACCAGCGTAAAACCAATGATGGGAGAATCCCTGCCTCGCGAATTTTGTCGAGAAGCTCCTCGAATCAGGTGCTCACGTGTGGCTCGCTCGCGATAGAACAACTTCCTTCTTGCCTGGCCAATTTCGGCGGTCGGATCACTGCAAATCTAGAAGCGGAATCGTCTCTCTCTAAAACCTCCATTTACGAACTCCCTGTATCTCCCCTGCCCATTTCATGTTTTTGCTTCTCTTCATAAGGTAGAGGAAACGAAACACTTATTTGTGTTTTTGTCTTTTCTAACTAAGCAATTCAAAGTAACAATTTGTCATTCTTTTCCCAGTTTGACATTCGACTATCTGGTAGTCCATTTTCATCATTTCTCTACTCATGCAACATGACACATGAGTACGTGTTATATGTGACTTCGTCATAGCGAATCGTTCTGACACGACGCGATGTCTCGAAAAATGTGCTAACTCAGAAATTTGTCTCAGATTAAATGAAGGAATTAGAAGCGTGTTTGGCTAGATTTGTGAGACGATTCCAACGGTGCAATTCATTTCGTCATCAGTTCGAAGAATTATAAATTTGGATTTCTTGATACAACCGACATTACGATTTGTCTTTTCCGTAATTGGAATTTCTGCCTTACATTCTCCTCCTTGCAAATTCCCCTGGTCCAAATTCAGACAATCACATCACTAAATGCATATGCAACGACTCTACCATGCATGTAAACTCGTCATTTTAATTATTAAACGACTAAATCACGTACCTTCATCCCTAAACAAGAAGGGATATGTGGCCCGCATCGTATCCTCGCGCTCCCACGTTGACTCCTCAACTCCATAGTGCTGCCATAGCACTCTCATTAGCCTCACGGTCCTGCGTCGCAAAACCTGATCACGGCTATCCAAAATGCACACTGGTCCCTACTCAAAGGTCCCATCCGTGTCAACCTCAATCTGTCCCCAATCCACCACATGAGCAAGATCTAGAGTATATTTCCGGAGCATGGAGATGTGAAATACCTCGTGAACACCTGACATGCTGGGTGGTAACGCCTAACCAGACGCACGTTGCCTACTCTCTCGAAAGTATCTCGAAGCCTAATAAACCTCTGCGATAACTTCTCGCACACAACTCGACCACTCCTCTCTGTGCATCACCTTCAAGAAGACATGATCCCCAACCTCGAACTCTGGCTGGGATTTATATCAAGATAACTCTTCCTCGTCGCCCGAGCCGTGAGGAGACGTTGTCGTATCAAGTTCACCTTTCCTGAGGTATCTCTTAATCAGATCGTAGACCTCGTGGATGAGCTCTCTTCCATCTCAGCCAACATAATCTGGATCTATAATGCCTCCCATACAATGCCTCATGGTGCCATCTCAGATAATCTCGCCCCTCGATAACTATTGTTGCAGCGTAATTCCACTAAGGCAATTGTTCCTCTACCCTTAAACCCAGATCGATGTCTCGGCCGTGTCCTTCCGACACCGTATATAATCCACACAACGTGTAACCCTACACAACCCTACTTTGTGTAACCGACCTTCCCAAGGTCACAAATCGCTGACAATCTAACGGACCATCAACCTAGTCCATGTCATGGCGATATCTATTATACTGAGCCCCTTGCCGCCAACAACACCCAATGCAATTTCCAAAGGCTTATCCAAATTTCGAGTCACTCTCGACTCCTATCACCCAACTCTAAGTCTACATGATAACCATGTCCGTGTGTTTTCATCTCGATTAACTTAACTTCCTTTGCCACGCCCGAGCCCCACATTCACACGTAAATTTGTGATATCTCCTGCCCTTACACCCTAATCCTAGATTCTCACCTTTCTAAGGGATTAACGACTTCGCTTTCGGGCCCCCAACACACTCTAATTACTCTTCATTTACTCGAATCGAATCTCATAGCTCCTCATCGACTCTTAGTCCTAAAAGACAAACTCAACCCACACTCACCAAGAGTGGTGAATGACCATACTGTGCACCCACACCTGACTCGAAGCGATGCTATCGTGCACACGAACGCAATAATGCCATACTATGACACCCAATCCCAAACCACTCATGAGCAGACCCGTAGATCTCTCACTCATAATCCCGACCTATCAGGTCACCTCACCCACATCCCAAAGGGAAGAACATCTATTCCCGCTTCTCTTAAAGCGCCTTAACCTCTAAGCCCAAACTAAGGCCGCACCCGCATGACAACCCTACTAAGGTCCACCACACTCCTCGCTATGCGAACTCCTCGACCGCCCCCGACTTCACTCCACACTCCGCCCTCTGCCTATTCGTGTCGCTAGCGTTTCATAGCACCCCAAAATTAAACTGGTTCCTTTCAATTCGCATTTGGGTAAGGCTGGAGGAATGAACCGTGATACTCTTCTTGCTCTACGGCCACCTGGACTCGTGATTGTCCCAAAGTCCCGGGATCCCCACTTGTGGGCAATCCCATCTCATACGCCAAATCTCGTCCCGGTCTTGGAAACTCTGCGGTGAAGCAAATCTTCCCCGGCCTCTTCCCGAAACCAGGTGCAGGCCGATCCTCCCTCTTGCTACCAACACCCGTATCCCGAGTGTTCCGAGCATCCTCGATCTCTCTCTCTATGGTCAGGGCCGTCCCAACCATGGAGTCCACATCCCGTAGGCGAAGTCCTATGATCCTGCCCCGAATGGACAACTTCAGCCCATTCTTGAATCTCCTATAATACCCAGCTAATCCCAAGAAACTACGTATCTCAAAGATTGACATTCGGTCTCTCCCAACTCATCATCGTCACCTTCTCGTCGACCGACACTCGACACGACATCACGTTGTCCTAAAATCTCACCCAAGAAGCCAAAACTCGAAGACCATCGATCCCATGATAAACATGGTCTCAACAACCCGTAACATCTATCCTCGCTTATGCCACTCACGCCTCCCACTCATCGAGTACATCAAATGCCAATACAAAGACACGACAAATCGATCTAAATTAGTGGTCGAACACCCTACGCATGAGGTCTCATAAAATGTACGCTAGCGCATTCGCCAATCTAAAGGGCATCACCGTGAACTAAAGTGCCCATACGCCCTAAATGCCGCCTTAGGATATTCGCCTCCTAACCCTCACCGATGTGGTAACCAAAGGCGAAGGTCTATCTGCAGTGTATCGACCCTTTCTTCAACCGATCAACAAATCGTCAATCCTCGCACGGGCAAATTTCCATTCGATCGTAACCTTTTTCTCACTGCCTCGTAGTCACTGCACAATGGCGGTTTTGTCCTTCTTCTTCGCAAGTAGAACCGAGCGCCTCATGGTGAAGTGCTCTCGGGGCCTTAATGAACCCCTTTATCCAAGAACTCCCGGTGAGCTAGACTCTGAGTTCCTACAACTCAACCGGTGTCATCCTATGCGGAGTCATAGATGGGTGAAGTACCGTGGTGTAACTCACAACGGGGTCTACAACCCTCTCGTGGGAGGTAGTCCGTAGCTCATCCGAAAACATCCACATATTTCCGCACACTACCGAGGTGTATCTAAGTCCTGTCCGTGACGCCCCAAACCCGGGGTCCGCTGATCACCCGTCAACCTTCTAACAGCAGCGGATGCTCAAGTTACCTCGACGCCTCACTGCAAATCGCGTAGTCTCCTTTTGTATGGGGAGCTCACCCAAATACAACACTGTGATGAAACCTCGTCCCAAACAAATTAATATAATCACAATGAATAAAACTACCACTCAGCTCCATAAACAAATACCCATAAACATACCGACTATGAATCCAACTATATTCAATAGTTCTAAGAGTTCAAATGTTTTACTTTATACAACACATATACAAAATTAGAGAATTCTAATACATGTGTATAAAATCATCAAAGCCACAACCCAACTTTCTTCACAAACTCGGCCCCAAAGATCGAGCCGTCTCTCGCGCACGCTCCCCCGCACCAAAATAAGATCCCTAGCTGCAAGAGCTAATGCTCAGTAGTGGAATCACCATAAGTGGGCTACTCTCCACCTAAGTGTAGTGCAATGCTCCAAAATAAACACTCATTCAAGTAAATGCATGATTATACTTGAATGTCTAAATTATCAATTCAAACCCGAGTCCTCACCGACTCCCTCACACTCGCCTAAGCCTCGTATGAGAATTTTTTACGTTTATTCAGGACAACCGATGTATATATATAACAATCACCGCTCGAATGCATTGATATTATTTAGACTACCCTCTCATGTATATATATCAATCAATGCCTCTCGACGCATTGATATTTTAGTATGACTACCCTCCGATCATTTTTAGTTTTATTAAATCCTCCCGAAACATTTTTCTGCATCATCTCATGCACTCACTCCTACCGCCCTGGGGTGTCCCAAAGGCATATGGAATGCATGATGCCAATTCCATTGATAGCCTATAACACATGCAAATATATAAACATGCATATATATTCACATAAAAATTAAATCACACAATCATGTTATGTAATTTCGCATTTCATCGCAATCAAAATTAGCTCACATGGGCTAATGATCAAACACGAGCAATTTTACTTGAATTACTCTAATTAAACACATTAATTCACAAAATTTATTTTGTGAACACTATTCTTAGAATAGTGAAACCCCTTACTACTATTCTCTAGTGCTCTACCACAATCGTCGGCTCACTTTGTGAACTCACTTCACTGCCATTCCCTTCGACCTTTTTCATATCACATACATTTTAATGCATACTCTCAACACAAGCGTGTACCTAACAGTGACTCGAACCGTCCAACCGAGTCTTAGGGCTCCCAAAAATTTGGCCCCATGTTTTAGATCGATCCAACTAGTCACGCCCTCATACAAACCAATACATGATTTAAAGGCATTATGTGCTATCATCAACTCCAAAAACAGCTCCTCACGATACGGATCGCACAATATTGTCTAAGAAATAATCACCTTGGCCCCAAGCTGATCGATCAAACGGCCGCTCAAGGCCTCAAACCATCCGAAATATCAGAAACACTTAAATAAAAGTGTAAAACCCAAGTAGGGAGAAACTCTACCTCAAGGAAATTGCCTAAACTCCTTAAACTGCACCACGGCAAGCCCCTCCGCGCAGGCAGCTGCTCTCCCTTCGTCCCAACGACCATGCCTGATTGCTCTATTCTGCAGGCCTTTGGTTCTCTCTCTAAAATCTCCACTATAACCTTCTCAGAATTTTTCTCCCATTTCACGTTTCTCTTTTGAATTTTGAAGGAGACAAACACTATACACATTTTGTCCTATTATCCAACTTGGCTACTAAAAACGACGCTTTACGTCCTTCTTCCTAGCTTTTGACATTCTAAGACTATCTCGGCCGTCCATTTTCATCATTTCTTTACTCATACCACTTATGGCACATAAGTACTTGTTATATGTGCCTTTCGTCACATCGAAATTCATTTTACAACACCTAAACCGCGATGCCTCGAAAAACGTGTAAATTCACTGATTCTGACCACCAAATTCGATACACGCTACTGGGGATTTCGCGAGACCCATTCCAACCCGGTGAAACCCGCTTTCATCATCCGAGATCTAGAGAATAAATTTTTGGATTTTTAACCGAAATTGCAATTTTGTAACCGAAATTACTATTTTGCCTTTTTCTTAAATTGGAATTTCTGTCTTACATGGTTCTCCGCCCCCAAAGGTGCGCCCAGCCGTCCCGCTAATCGCCCTCGACACTGACTCAGATAACGCCTGTGTGGCAAATATCATGTTGCCCCCTTGAAATACCACACGAGTACCGCCTCACAGGCAGAATCTCCTACGCCACAATTGATAAATAACTCGGTAAGTCGTCTAATCCATCCCCGTGATGACATCAACTCGACATGTCCATGATCCTCGTGTCCATCATGAGTAGAGTCCCCGATCTCCAAACAAGAACCCCGCCCCTATCATTCCTATCCCGCCTAATCCCAGGGTGAGATAACTCACATACCAAGGCCCTCTAAGGCCCTAAGAGGTCCTCGCCCATTTCCACCATATCAGCCTCACCTCAGGTAGAACACGCCTGAAGTCTCAATCCAGTCACGTCGCAGGTAATTTCACAGCCTCTAACACCTTCGATTTACATGAACAAATGGCTCCACACCATCGATCTCCCTCCCTCGTGAATGCCTGGGAGATGATGCGCCCTAAACCTCCGAGGTTACCAGATCTTCCCCGTTACCCATGATACTCACTTCCCATGCGATACTCGCCATAGGCTACTCCATGTACCAAGAAAGCCTCCTCGTCGATCAAACATCGTGTGCCCATCAGCACTGCGGACGTCCCTCTTACATCCTTCGTCCTCGACTAGCCATCTATACAATTAATATGGCGCTGGGGTCTTCAATACAAGATTCCCGCATAAACACAAAATTTCGTAGACACTAATCATACACATAAATCACAGAGAGCACATTGTCCTCGTGATTTACTAAAAAATGCAAGGCAATTAATTTTGCATTTAAAATATTGTTTTCAACAAATTTTATTAAAATTCTCATTTGAAAATTTTATTTTTCAAAATTTTGTCTAATTTTATTTGATTTTATTTCATTTTTATTTAATTTAAAAAAAAAAATTTCGAATTTAAGAGGAATGTTGTTCATGAACCTGTTCACTAACAATGTCCAAAAATTGACTCGTAAACAGCATCTGTCAAACCGGAAAGTCAAAATGGGGTCGAAGGCATCATGGGCCGTACTGGCCGTCTTAGTAGCACGCTCCAGGCCGCGCGCCCAACGCTGCGTTCACGCGCCCCAGTCAGGCTCCCGCGCGCCACTCTGGCCACAGAGCCAGAGGTGCAAAGGGCTTTATTGCAATACACCCTCGCTTATTCCTCAATTGGTCACATCAGCACCTATTGTATTGCGATACAGTCTCAACCCTCTTCTCTGCAATACAAACTCCTCCCTTCCAGCCACCATGTCACAATACAGTCCAGTGTATTGCGATACACTCAAATTCAAATAGCCTCCCACCCGCAATACAAACCAATATTTTTCTACATCACACTTCCACCCATCCAAGTCGCCTATAACAGAATACACACCCTCAAATTCCTCTTTCTAATCCTCTCTTGCAATACGATTTCTTCCATCTCAATACAATTTCTTTTTTTTTTTTCACAACATAATTTGGGCAGTAGCCCAAATCATTTTCTACACCAAATTTATTATTATTATTATTATTATTATTATTATTTCGTTTCTTTTCTTTTTCTATTTCTGTACCATCGGAAAATTTTAAAAAATATACATACACCTTTTTTTTCATTTTCCATAATACTTCAAATAAATTTATAAAAATTTCTATTTTACTCCATTTTCTTCAATTTACAACTTGTAAAATCTAGAAATTTATTTTCTTTCACTTTCATAAATAAAAATAAATTTATAAAATTTATTTTCTTTAATTTCTTTTTCTAGTTTTACACTGTAAAAAAAATTTCTCCACCTTATTTATTTATTTTTCTCATTTCTCAATAAACCAAATAAATTGCTTAAAATTTATTTTGTTTATTATTATTATTATTTTTTATTTTTTATTTTTCATTTAATTCTGGAAAATGGTCCAGAATTTCCTCAAAGCCTCCTTCTATAACACTAACCCTAGTGTTAAATCTCAAATTTATTAAAATTCCGATTTCATTATCCAAACACTCAAATAATTTCTAAAATTTATTTCTTTTATTTTATTCTTCAAGTTTTACTCCACTCAGAAACTCAAGCCTCATGTGCTAATCACTAAGCACACAACATTTCACAACACATAATTCATGTTATAATCATCATTCACACAACAAAAAATTCATCCAAATCCTAAAACACCAAACACATGCATGCGATTGTCTAGTTTTGTCCAGTGATTTCCCTCTGGAAGTAATCCTCATTACCTAAACTCAGCATCGAACCACACTGAGTGGTGATGTTCTTACTGTATGGCACAATGAAGCCGCGTCTGGGTTTCCATATACATCTTCACATCAAACCGCAGTGGTGATGGATACTGACAGAGCTCCACTAGGTATTCATATACCTAAGCTCGTGCAACATGGCGCTGAGCCAGTTGATAGTTGTTCACGCGTCGGCTGCGGAATGCTTAGTGGATGTCGGGTTGCAGGCGTCACTCATGAAAATCGGCGAGAATCTCGCTCTGCAGGAGGCTCTGAAATTCAACACACACAATATATAATCATCCCAATATACACAATGACCACCACGGGTCTCATGTCTGACTATCTTGAGTAAAATGACCTCTTGGGCCTGCATTTTACTCACAACATATATCGATATGTATCGATATGGTCGATCGCATGAGTAAAGCGGCCACTTGGCCCATAAATAATACTCGCCAAAACATACCAACTATATATCATAGTTACGAGTTCAATAATCTACTCTTATACAACATATATTAAAATTCTAAAAATTCTAATACATATAAAACCACAAAGCCATATTCAAACTCTTCTAAAACTCGACCTCTAGGTGTCTCCTCATATAGCTCCCTGTACTGTAAAATGGTATCCTCGACGGGGTGAGAAATTTGTGCTCAGTGAGTGGAATCACTTTAAGTGGGCACCTCTCAGCCTAAGTCACGGTCTGATGCTCAAAATAAACACACATCAAACAAATCGTGATCTACTTGAATGTCTACTGCAATATGACTCATACCCAGAGGTCCTGCAGGCTCCCTCACACTTACTAGCCTCGTGAAATATTATTTTTAAAGATATTTGTTATGATTTGTGGACTACCCTCGGAGTATTAGTAGTGGATGTATAGATGTTATATTTAGTAGACTACCCTCAGGGTGTATGTCAGTTGGGTGTCTCCCAGGAGTTGATGTTATGGGCTACCCTCGTGTATATGATTGGGCCTTCTCAGCGATTGATATTATTTATTCAGTAGATTGCCTCAGATAATTATTATTTTTAAACTGACCCCTCAGAGCCAATTTCTACAGACTCACCTCATGCGTTCACTCATCAAATCACTGGGTGCTCAGTGCATATGGAATGCATGATGCAGATTGATGGGTTTATGTCACATGTATAAATATATAAGCATTAAATATATTCGCATAAAATTAATCCTTATGATCGTGTTATGTAATTCGCATTTCATCGCATCAAAAATTAGCTCACGTAGAATTTAATGATCAAACACGAGCAATTCGACTTGAATCCACTCGACCAAACACATTATTTCACAAAATTATTTTTGTGAACAACATTCTCGAGAATAGTAGAGCCCTGGGATTCTTATTCACAGGAAAATCACGATCATAGGTTCACTTTGAACCAGGGTTTTTCACGAAGGCCATTTAGGCCTCATCTGAGCCCGATACATGATTTGTGAAAATTCATCACATTTAGCAAAGCAGTTTACCAAAAGCGTCTGGTGATCGTG
This sequence comes from Tetrastigma voinierianum, assembly GCA_016808115.1. Lineage (NCBI taxonomy): Eukaryota > Viridiplantae > Streptophyta > Magnoliopsida > Vitales > Vitaceae > Tetrastigma > Tetrastigma voinierianum. Next base: position 230,401 of record JAEQBH010000789.1, read on the forward strand.
GGTCTCGAAATCCAAGCGTTTCGATTCGAGGTTTGGAGTAGGTGACAGTTCAGGGCCTGACAATAGGAAACTGTCTGACATGGCTCTTAAGCCGGCTAAGAGCCAGAGTGGGGAGGATCCCTTTACCTCACGGATTTTGTAATGCAAGTAAATTTGGCCATTTAAAATTATTCACATAATTGTTTTAATATTTATTTGATTTATTAAAATATTAATTTAAAAGTTGATTAAAATTTAAATTGAAAGAGGCAAAACTACAACAAAACCACTTCTCTCTCTCTCTCACTCTCCACCTTGTAGCCACCACTCTTGTGGCCGTTCGGCCGCTTCCGACCCCTTGCGTCCGGCCGTCGTGCAGAGTGAAGGTAGCCCCATCAGGCCGCCCTTGTCTTCTTTGGTTTATGCTGGCTCTTAGTTCTCATGGGAATCACGCCGCGAGTTTCTCTCATCGCCGCTACTTGTGCTTTGTCACGGTCGGTTTGGCCACCTCCAGGGCTGTAGTTACTCTCCGGTCGCTACGGACAGGAGCCTTGACCACCCTTAGTTCCTCGGAAAGCCGCCCCCGTTCCTTGGGATGCTTGAGACAGTTCGCCCCACTTTCTTCTCCTAAGCAGCCGCTCCAGTTTCTCGCGTTTTAAGCCACCTCGACCCAGTGAGCCCGAAATGAATCCTGACCCTTAAAACCTAAAGATCGACCTTGAATCTCCATTTTCAGGTAGTTTCTGGGTGAGCGAGAATCGGGAGCTTCGCGATCTGCATTTGTTTGGGCGGTCAGACGCTCCGTGGCCCGCAGAAAACGGCTGTGCGATTCGGACTCCTTGGACCTGGGCCGGCGTGGGTACCCTCGAAATCAATTCCAGACCATGACTTTTCGAGGCCACCGTCGGCGGCGACGGACCGGGAAGCGTCTTGGGGACCAGACGTCCGTCAGTTCGATTAAGTTCCGTGGTCTGTCGGTTTCGCGTCGGAGGCTTCGGTAAAGAATCTATACCACTAAAATGTGTATGAACTCTAATCGATGTATTTGCCCGGAATGTCGATTTTAATTGTTCGATAATGTATGTTGGATATGTCCTTTGTATTTCGGACTCACGTTGAATCAGTTAATTGTATTGTATGATAGAAGTAGTTAATAGATTGATTGTGTATATTGCGGAATACAAATTGTTGATTTGATGGATTGGGACGAGTGAACGTAAAAATTGTGATTGTGTGGCCGCTCGATGTTTGATTCTTGTATATTGGAAATGTTATTTATGATTGGACTTGTTTCTGAGGAGTTAAGTCCGGTTTTGGGGAGGACCTGCTTAGAGATTTTCGATGAAGGTAGATGTCTTTTATATCGGTCTAGCACGTGAATTGTCTAGTCGAGTCTAGAGTTAGCCAAACCTCGATCTTGATATTGATTATGTCTTTTCTATTCTAGATTGTCCAGCCCATTTCCTTGAGAGGCCGACTGAGGCGTGAGCGACTCACAGTTAGATTCTTACGTGAGTTGATATCATATAGTTTATAACACCATCTGCATGAAATGCATAACGTTTATGGCATTAAGCTACACTCAGTCATCACGACATGATTATTAAGAAGTATTTATTTCTTATGGTAATTAAATTATTTAGTTGTTATAGTATATGCATATGGTAGATATAATGATGGATGTGAGTGTGTATTGTATTTGCGATAATTGTAATAGGAGCTATAGTAGGACCACCACGATGGGTTACGTGGGGCTGCGTGTGCCGGTATTGATGGTTATGTTATAGGTTATGGTTATGGACATGGGTTCCACTGGTTGAGCGTTTCTCTCGAGGATCTGGGAGTAAGGTCTCTGGTTGGCATTCTTTCTCGGGTAACTAGCATGGATATGATATGTTAGTTCTTGGAGTGGGATTCTGGTTGAGCATTCTCGAGAGGGGCGCTGACTATAGGTTATTGGATTAAGTGTCATTTGGAGTTAAGGACCACAGTCGAGGCATTCTCTCGGCGCAGTCTCATTGGTTGGAAGAGAGTCGTGGGGCTTTTATAGTATTGGAATATGAGGTCCTACTTAGTGTCTCGGATGATGTGATGTTGTGTTATGACATAATTCTCTTGTGTGCGTATACCACATGATTGTGTAGATTTCCTTATTAATATGATTTTCATTACCATAACATATTATGAATTACTATAAGTATATATAACATTTTGGTTGTGGATATGGTATGAATTATGTATGATGTAAACTAATCTCAGACAACTGGTCCTCGATTTATTTTGAATACTTGTCGGTCCTCCTTAGTGAGATCATGATAACCGTAAATTCTCTTCTTCACGAGCGGTTTATGTACTATTATGATATTGTAATCTTGTCACATTTAATACGGTGTCACGGTATACGAATATTCGTACATTTTGTAATTTAGATAATTCTGTTTTATTTTGTGTATGATGTGGTGTATGTGAGGATCAGTTTCATCTCTCCTATTGATGTTTGTCCCAGGCATATTATATAGGTATGTTGACATATTGTCAGGTGATCGCATGATAGTTGGTATAAGTATTTCAGTTAGGCTTACTACGGGTTTCGGTGGCTTTATGCCTTCCCATTCCCTAGCGCCGGTCATGATCCCCCGAGTTGGGTCGTGACAGATTTTGTCAAAACTCCTCAAATCCGATGTCACGCGTGGCAGCTCATGACAGAGCTTTCTTCTTGCCTGGCAATTAAACGGTCGGATCATAAATCTGAGAGAAGCGGATGTTCTCTCTCTAAGAGAAGCCTCCATTCTGAACTCCACATCTCCACCTTGTTTTTACGTTTTGCTTCTCTTCATAAGGTGGAGACAAACCTTGTTGTGTTTTGTCTTTCTAACAATGATTCCCAGATGACAATTTTGTCATTCTTTCTAGGATTTGACGTTCGCCATTCTATCGTAGTCAATTTTCATCATTCTCTGCTCATGCCACTTACCTGACATGAGTGCGTGTTGCTGTGTTTCTGCAACAAAAATCGTTTCACCTTTGACATGATGCCTCGAACGATGCCAACTCCGGCTGTCTCGAATTGACGTTACTAAGGCCAGATTTGTGAAACTGATTGCTGGTGTAGTCGTTTAAATCATCAGGATCAGAGAATAAATTTCAAAATTTTAACCGAAATTACAATTTTTTTGTAACCGACATTACGATTTTGCCCTTTTTCCAGAAATTGGAATTTCTCGGGTCTTCTGATTCATTCTTCAAACCTCTTTTCTCACGTGGTCTCTCATAATTTCTTCCTCGAAACTTCTCGATCATCGCTCAGGGAGCGCCCCGTAGTGGTTCTGTAGTTCTATGTGACAGAGGTCGCGTCTTTTGTTTTCTTCCCTAGTTTGGCACGTCTTCCTTCTTCTTCCCCTGTTTACCTTTTCTTGTTCTAGATTCCGTGGGTCCCTTATGGTCATTGTTCGTCTCCTCTTCCTCACTTTTTTGGCTGGAGTTATGTCGAGCGTCTTTTAGCGGTGGAGGGTTATTGTTCTAACTTTAGGGTTATTAGGGAGTGTTTGGCTAGGATTCCGCTTCTTTATCATTCGTTTGACCTTTACCAATCATGCCTACTTCCTCAAGATTGTCGTTCTTTTGGTCTGCAGCGTAGGAAGTCGCGGAAGACGTTTACATGACCAATTGAAGGGTCATTGATCGGCCATTGTTATCGGCCTGTCCCTTGAGCGGGCCACTCATATATTTTGTGAAACAAGGTCGGTGAGATCAATTACTACAGCGGTTTTGACTACTTGAGGAGTTGCTGTATAATCACCTAACAGGTAGTGTAAGACAGAAATTCAATTCTGGAAAAATGGAAAAAGTGTAATTCGATTACAAAGTGTATTCGGTTAAAAATTATAATTTAGGTTAAAAATACGGAATTTATTCTACAGATCTTGGATGATGAAGCGGTTCCAACGTTGGAATCGTCTGTGAAATCCTAAGCTAGCACGTCAAATTTCGTGAGATTCGAGACGATCGAGATTTATGTTTTTCGAGGGCATGAAGTTTGGTCTTGATAAAAGTGACACCGATCTTGTGAAAGTCACATATAACACGATACTCATGTGTCATAAAATTGGCATGAGTAGAGAGAAGTAGTCAGTGGACCAGTAGAGATAGTGGAATGTCCAAAGCAGGAGAATAGGGACCTGATAGGTCACTTTGGGTTTGGATTTAAATGATAATAAAACAAAAAATGGCCTCCTGATGTTCTTCTCGATTAAAGGAAAGCGGTACGGTGAAGTGGACGGGTTTGGGCAGCCAGTGAAAATGGACATTTTCTTAGAGAGAGAAACTTCTCTCAAAATATCGATCAGAGAAAGATTAATGGTGCCGGAATGAGAAGGAAGGCTGGCTTTACGAAGAGGGGCAGCGTGGTGCCAGATTTAAGGAGTTTAGGCAAGGCTCCTTGGTGAGAGTTTCTCCTTCTTGGGTTTTACACACTTTATTTAAAGTGTTTTCGATATTTGGTTAGCTTGAGGCCTTGAATGGTCGTTTATTCGGTCCAAAACTTACGGCCGGGTGGTATTGAAACCATTTGTGACGATTGGCCGTGAGAAATTTATTGGTATTTGGTAGCTAATTGTGCATTATGTATTTAATGTATGTATTAGTTTGGATATGAGTAGAATGGCCAGTGAAATGCGGAGTTCTAAAGTAGGCAAGTGAATGTGATTTCGGGAATAGAAATAGCAGGGTTTCACTTATTCAAAAGCAGTGTTCTCGAAATATGGTTTGTGAAGAATGATTGGGTGATTGAGTTTGGAAATAACGTGTTTGATCGGGTAGCTAGTGACTAATTTGGTGTATGAATGAAATTTGTGACAGCAGTTGTGTGGGGTTGAATATTTAAGTGAAATATATGCATGTTTATATGTTTTGTGCAGATTAGGCTGTATTGGAGTTGACATCGTCGTTAATACTTATTTGGGCAATTTTTAGGACTATAGGGTAGTGCATGAGATGAGTCTAGAAAATTGTTCGGGTTGTCTAAAAATGTTAATTATAGTTAGTCCAAATTAAATATCAGTTGCCGGAGGCGTGATTGATATCGTGGAGTGATCCCTGAATAATATCAATGCGTCAGGTTGCCCGATTGATACACATCGGAGGGTTGTCCGCAAGCGAACAAAATAATAATTCTCATCTGAGGCTTAGAGGCGAGGAGTGTGAGGGTCGGTAATGAGGACTTCAGTGCGGATGATGAGTTCGAACATTAGTAGGATCATGCATTTGCTTGAATGTGTGTTTGTTTGGACATTTGCCGCTGCGCTTAGGTGGAAGTAGCCCCCTTGGGCGGTCATATTTGCGGCGTTAGGCTCCGGCGCGTCGAGGATATTATTTTACGGTCTGAGGGCGTGCGAGGACGGTTCGTTAAGGCCGGGTTAATAAATAGTTAATAACTGATGTTATACATGTATTGAATTTTCTGGTATTTTGATATATGTGTTGTATAAGTAAATTAATGCTCATGACCATTGGATATAGTTGGTATATTTCTGGATATTGTTATGATCACGTTTATAGACTAGTGGTGGATTTTTCGTCGTTGGATATTATATTTGTTTTTAGACGGTATATGCGGGTTTGTATTTGGGTGTTTCATCTGAAAGGCTGCCGGAATTTTTCGTGAAAATGTCTGAATTAGATCAGACGTTCCACGAATGTTAAATGGGTTGTGGTGGTAGTGGACCTCCGGTTGGGCGTCGCGGCAATTATCGGAGCTTGGGTATCTGAATCTGCTGGGAGCTGGGACGATTATCCATCTGCTAGGTGGTTTGATGTGAAGTATGGGTATATGGAAACCTGAGATTGAGTTGGGCTTAGGCCGTAGTCGAATATGAACATCACCATGATGGTTCGATGTTGAGTTTAGGTATGAGATTACTAGGAAAATCGAGATAAGCGGATACTTGCATGCATGTGTTTGATGTGTTTTATTATTGATTTGATGAATTAGGTGTTTGATGTGTGATCATGTAAATATTTGATGAATTTGTTGTGTGAATGGTGGGTATACCATTGTTATGTGTTGTGAATGTTGGAAAACAAATCTTAGGAGTTCGATTAATATATTGGAAATGAAATAAATTTATAATCAATTATTTGGTTTGTAGGATAATGGTTAAAAATATAAAAAAATAATTTAGGTTCGTTTGATTTAATCGTTGATCATAAGATTAAGTACAGACAACAGTCGAATAAAAATAAAAAAAATAAAAAAATAAAATTTATAAATTTATTTGGTTTTAGAGTAGAAAATAATTTTCTAAGGTTTTACAGTTGTAAAATTGAAAAGTGAAGAAAATAAATTTTTATAAATTTATTTGAGTATTCTGGAAAATGAAAATAATAATAATAATAATAAATGTATATATTTTTATATTTTTCGATTATTTGGGTAAATAAATAATATGTAATAATAATAATAATGGCGAAAAAAATTCGAAAAATGAGTGCACTTTCAAAATGTGAAATTTTTCGAAAATAAAATTTGTTAATGATATTTTAAATGCAAAATTGATTGCCTTACATTACTTGTAAATCTGAGGACAGTGTGCCTCTGCGATTTATGTGTATGATTAGTGTCTGAATCATTATGCCCAGAAATCGTATTGAGATTTATGTCATGTTAATTGTGTGGTGACTAGTAGGGAGCAGACGTAGGGCGTCCACGAAGTGCTGGTCGAGCACCACCGACGTTTGACCGGTAGTCGATATTTGATCCCGTGACCTTTGCGAAGTTGTAAGTTAATGGCCGGTAGTTTCTTGTCGCCTGGTAGTATAGCGGGTGATCGGGGAGGTCACAGCTAACCTCAGATTTTGAAGCGCATCCATCTCAGGCATTGCGGAGGAGGGAGACGTGGTGTGAACCCGTTGGTTTATCTGGTCAAATCTTGGAAGGTATGGAATCTCAGGTGACCGGGATCGGGTTAGGCATTCCAACTAGAGGGCGAGGCCGGGTGTAGTGGAGATGGGCTGGACTTCTAGAGACTTAGGGATTGTAGCGTAGCGAAGTTCAGGGCGTTGTGGTAAGTGCTTTCCATTGCCGACATCGGCTTCGAGTTCTTAGAAGTGACGGGGTGATAGCGATGATGGACTATCATTACGAATTCGAGTTAGCGGGTCGGCCAGCGATTACGTGGCCATAGACATGGCGAGTTAGGATCGAATGGTGGTTGTCCGTTCGGGCGGATCAATAGGACTGCCTCTGGGATGTGGATTCCATGGTTGGGATAATGACCATGAGAGATGAGGATGCTCGAAGCTTCGGGATGCGGTGTTAGCGGAGGAAGAGATAGTCGATTATTCTTCTGGTTCGGGGAAAGAAGCGGCTTAGTTCGGGGTTTAGTGCGTGGCCATCGGGCCGAGACGGATGAAGTTGCCGGACGGTAGACGAATCGTGTCTTACCATTGTCCGTGACTGAGACACATGAAAGTTACCCGAGCGAGGATCGAGGTTTAGACGACCTGATCGTCCCGGTAGCATGACGGAGAGATGCATTCGTTCTCGGCGGTATAGGCAGTCGTCTCGAGTTTAGGGCTGTCGGGCACCCCATTTCACGATGGGCGAGGCGGTATGAGTAAGCGACGAGACGGCGGACATCGAATGGGCGTCAATACTTGGTATCACCTTTACCAAATTTGGTGATGAATCGACCAGTTATACGAGTGCGTTTTGCTATCTCGCCTTGTAAATTTCAGTGTTATTTGATTCTGGTGCGCCATTCATTCATTCTTTGCGTGATTGTGATCGAGTTGGGCTTGGGTTGAACTTGAGACCTTTGTATGTGAGTTATCCGCGGGTTAAGCGAGAATAGGGATGTTATGTACAGGTTACTTGACTGGAGATCTGGGGTTTCACTCACAGTGGACACGGGATCATGAATATGAGGTTGATATCATCTGGGGATGGATTGTTGACGACACGGTCGATTGCCGGTGATTGTGGCGTGGAGGTCGCACTTTACACACGGGGCCAATTACCGTGTGGTATTTCGAGGTGAAGCATGATATTTTGCCACGGGCGGTATCACGAGTCAGTGTCGAGACGGTCATGGTGTTATGACCTTACCGGACCGTCTACCGGGTAGTGTCTGGTATGTGGATGTCTTTCGGATGAATTGCACGAATACCATCGCGAGAGGTTGTAGACTTGATGTCAGTTACACCTGGTAGCCACCCGTCTCTATGACTGCATAGGATGGCACGGTTGGTGCGAGTTTCGATGCAGCTACGATTTCTTGACGAGGGTTCATTAGCAAGGCACTTCTGACATTTCGGTTGTTTGCGAAGAAGAAAAGCGAGATCACCATTGCATCGATTCTGACGGTTGAGCGGGGGTTACGATCAGCTCGGTGATGCAGGATTGATTTGTTTGTCGGTTAAGGGCGCCGTCTACTCGAGATGAACCTTGCCGCCCCAGTTACCATGAGTTGAGGGTTAGGATATAGATATCTAAACGGCGTTAGGGCCGGCGTTATGGGCCTTGAGTTCTGATGATGCCCTTTGGATGGCGAATCTTGTGGCATTGTGGATCTCATCATAGGATATTCTGACCTTTGTTTGGATTAGTTTGTCGTAGTCTTCGTGGATGACATTTTGTTACTCGGTCAGTGGGGCATGATCGCCGGATCGTTTTATGGTTGTTGAGAGACCTTAATTTGTATGCGAGTTCGATGGTGCGGTTTTGGCTTGCGAGGTGAGATTTTTGGGACACGTGGTGTAGGCATCGAGTGTCGGTCGACCCGAGAGGTCGAGGCAATGATGAGTTGGGAGGGTGGTGAGTCTTGAGATCGTGGTTTCTTGGGATTGGTGGGTGATACCAATTCGTGGTTTCTCGGGATATGACTTTTATGACTGGGTTGACCGGAAGTCGAGTTGGTGGATAACGATCGACGTTAGGTTGAAGAGACTTACTTCGGCTCCATCTTTATCAGTTCAGGACGAGGCAGTACAAGTGTATTATGATACCTCGAGCAGATGGGATGTTTTGGTGCGGTCAGGGAGGTAGTAGCTTATGGTTCTCTTGCATTTGAAGAATCACGAGCGAAATTACAGCGTATGACATGTGAAGTTGTGGCGTAGTCTTCGCCTTGAAGTTTGGCGCCACTGCTTATCTGACGGAGTTTAGGTGTGCTCGGTTAAAGTGTATCTTTCCCTTAGCGACGGGACCTCGATATGAGCGCCTTGGTGGATGGAGATTCTGGGATTAGATTTCACTTTGCATTTACCATCGTGAAACGATGTGATGCACTCGGTCGGAAGTCACGGTGATTGGCTGAAGTATGGCTTCTCGGGAGTGGCGGATCTTTCGAGCGTAGGGCGGTTTGGACTCTGATCGGCGAAGCGATTTCGGGTACTTTGGGAGTTTAGTGGCTACCGCCCAGTCTGCGGTGGCGGTGATTGAGTCTGAGTGGCGGGACGTGAGATGGTGTCCATTAGGAATGAGTGTCTGATCAGTCTACGGGTGTGAAATTTGGACCAGTCCATGATGGTAGTCTTGATATAGGGGATGGGTAGTGGTTCCCAGTTGTGATTGAGAAGGAGATTCTCGGGGGGTTTCCTTTGCTCGATTTCTTAGTCTAAATCGGTAGATGTGAGATGCCGTCGCGATCTTATTGGAGTGGGATGAAGAGACACGTGGGGACTTTGTTCGCGATGTCTAGCATGTCGGAGTTGGGTTAGTGTCGAAGCCCAGCGGGCTGCCCGGCCATTGGTGGCTAAGTGGAAGTAGAGCACGTCATGATGGACTTGCGGCCCGCACCGCGGACGCGAAGCATGGCGGTATGGGTGATGGTGGAATGACTCCGCGAAATCGACACATTTCTGGCCGTGCGGATGATAGCCGCCTTGAAAGTTGGGTTATACATTCGAGAGATAGTCATTCCATGGGTACCGGTATCCATAGTGTGGATAAGGTTCAGTTTCTGACACGCACGGTTTGGTATGAATAGCGGTGGCGATGGTCTGGTTCCACCATAGGACGGGATGGTGGGTGCGGGAGGATGTCTGGGTGTTAGAGGGCGTGCTGAGCATGCGTCTGGATGGGAGTAGGTACGGGAGGGCATTTGCCTTTAGTGGAATTCTCTATGACAAGCGGTTACCGGGCGAGTATACGGATGGCACCATATGAGGCATTATGGGAGGCCGTCAGTCCTTGCCGTTATGTTGGGCCCGTGATGGGAGAGAGATCGAAGCCACAGGTCTGATTTGATTAGAGACACCTCCAGAAGGTGAGGCTTGATCACGGCATCGTCTTCTCACGGCTCGGGCTGGGAGAAGAGCTATCTTGGATGTGCGACCGTCGACCCTTAGAGTTAGGGGTTGGGGATCACGTCTTCTTGAAGGTGATGCTGGGGGGAGTGGTCGAGATTGGTTGCTCGTAGGAGTTCGTGGACCTTCGAGGATACTCGGAGGTGGAAACCTTAGTTAGTCTTGGGTTAGGCGTTCTGCTTGGCGTAGCCGAGGGTGTCGCGAGGTGTTTGGCGTCTCGGATCAGCAGGGTACCTCGGATCCGGCCCAGTGTAGTGGATTGGGGACGGATGAGATTGTGTGATGGGACCTTTGAGGAGGGGACAGGTATGTATTTTGGATAGTCGTGATCGGGTTTGCGACAGCAGGCCAGTAGAGTGATATGAGAGTCTTATCGCGGCCTTATGGAGTGGAATCAACGTAGAGGCGAGGAACGCGTCTGAAACGCTACCCTCTTATTTAAGAGATGAAAAGTAAATCGTTTAATCATTCCGTTAAATAGCCATGCATGGTAAAAGTGCACGTTGCATATGCATGTGAGTGATTGATGGATTGAGAATTTTGGGACGAAATTCGCTTAGGAGGGGAGAATGTAGCAGCGAAAAATTCCGATTTACGGAAAAGGGCAAAATCGTAATTTCGATTCTGAAAATTGTAATTTCGATTAAAAATCGAGAATTTATTCTCTAGATCTCGGATGAAGAAGCGGATTTCCAGTTTGGAATCGTCTTATGAAATCTAGTAGCCGCGTAAGAATTTCGTCGAATTAGAAGGCGGTCGAATTTTGCACGTTTTTCGAGGCATCGCGTTTCGGGTCTTGAGTAAAACTGGCGATGCGACGAAAGTCACATATATGCGTACTCATGTGTAAATTGGCGTAGTGAAAGGATGAAAATGGAATTGTAGAGTTAGTCTTAGAATCTTGGCAGGAGAATAGGGACATAATGGTCATTTTGGGTTTGATTTAAGTGATAATAAGAGCAAAAAATGGCTACAATGTTCTTCTCGAATTAAAGGCAAAGCGTCACGGTGGGCTGGACGGGTTTGGGCAACGCTAGAAAATGGAGATTTTCATGGGAGAAACTTCTCCCCAAATGTCGCGTGATCCAGGCCGTCGGCGAGTCTTCGAGACGAAGGAAGGCTGTATCGCGAGAGAACGGCGTGGGTACCGGATTTAAGGAGTTTAGACATACTCCTTGAGATAGGGGTTTCTCCCTACTTGGGTTTTACACTTTATTTAAGTGTTTTTCGATGTTTCGGTTAGCTTGAGGCCTTGAATGGCTAGTTTGATCGGTCCAAGGCCAGGATAGAATTGTTGGAGGTATTGAAACCATTTGTGCAAACAGTGGCCGTGAGGGGGCTGTTACGGGCTGTTTTTGGGTGGCTAAATTGTGCATTTATGTTGTTAATGTATTGGTTTGGATGAGTAGGAATAGTAGTGAAATGCGGAGTTCACAAAGGAGTGGGGAGTGAATTAATAGATTTTTTAGGAATAGTAGCCCAGGGGTTTCACTATTCCAGAAGCATTCTGAAATATATTTTGTGTGAAAATGTGTTTGATCGAGGTGATTCAGAGTTGAAATGCTAGGTGTTTGATCATTAACCAAATGAAACTAATTTGATGTATAAATAATTATAGTGGTGTGTGGATTGAATATTTAAGTAAATATATGCATGTTATATATTTACATGTAATGTTGTAATGGGAGTAGCATATCACATTCCTTATCTGTATGGAATTTCTCTAGGACTATAAAAGTGAAGTGCGTAAGAGATGAGAGTATAGAAAATGGTTCGGAGGGTTGTCTAAAAAATGTTAATTATTAGAGGTAGTCAATTAAAAATATCAATCGTCGGAGCGACAGTTGATATACATCGGAGGTCAGTCCCTGGAGTGTATGTCGATCGTCGGGTTCTTGGAGATTGATGTCTGGCGTGGAGGGTTGTCCCTGAGCAAACCGTGTGAATTCTCATACGAGGCTTAGGCGAGTGTGAGGGAGTCGGTGAGGACTCGGGTACGAGATGATGGGTTGGAGGCGTTCAGTAGGATCGTGCATTTGCTTGAGATGTGTTTATTCCTGGAACATTCTGCTCACTTAGGTGGAGAGTGGCAGCAGGCGATTCCACTGCAAGCATTGGCTCACCAATGGGGAGTATTGTGTTAGATGCAGGGTGATGGGGGCGGCTAGATCACAGGAGTGAATTTGTGAAGAAAGCTGGGTTGTGGAACTTTGATGTTTATACATGTATTAGAATTTTCTAATTTTTGATATGTGTTGTATGACAATTATTAACTCTTGGAAGCTTGTGGACATAGTTGGTATATTTTGGATATTGTTATGAGTATTGTTTATGGGTCAGTGAAGTAGTTTACTCATGTTAAGGTTATATTGCCTTGTTTGGAGACGGGTTTATACGAGGTTTGTATTTGAAGTAGAGCTCCCATACAAAGGGAGACTCTTCAGATTTTAAGTGAAAAATGTGGTCTTGAGCATTCCACAAATGTCATGGGTTGTGGTGAAATCAGCGGTTAAAGTTGGGGGGCGTCCTGAGTGGGCCTAGTCGGATCGAGCCCTCTTTTTGGAAAGACCTTGATAAACTGCTCTGGGCCCCTTTGGTGTTCATGTTTGATTGTCCGATTTTCTCACTTCTTGTTAATCCGAGAGTGCGAAGATGGTTTGCTTCTTGGCGACCTTTGAGAAGCGACCTCCTCCTGCATCACTTTATCCAAGCGTCTTCCGACACTTTAACGTTTATCAGGTCGACTTTCTCTCAATTTTTTTGGGCGTTTGGTCGGGCTATTGGTGCGATCTTTAGGGATAAAGGTCTCAGGTTCCAATGTAAGCTGCTCTGGACTTCTTTAGCATGGGTGAAGGAAGTATGTAAGGCTTTTGTACATTTCTGAAGCGCCTCGTGTGAAGTACCAATCATCTCGGATCTTTAAGCCCTCCACTTGAGCAAGGAAGGAACTTTGTTGTTCATCAATGGTCGCGATTAAGTGTAATCCACGCTGTGAGAAGATAAGCAACATTCAAATAGTTTGGGTTGCCTTGAGAAAGTTCGTGAATTTCTGTTTGAGTTAATTGGGTTTAGCCTCCGAAAGTCATGAGATGTTTCTAACTTTACTTTGGTTGTACGACCTTGGTGTGCAGGACTGACTCAGGGATGAGGAGGTGAAGCGGAAGTTCGATAAATGTAGCCGCGGAGCGTATTAGAGCTTATTGAGATCTAGAATATTCAGGAGCCTTCTAGTCTGAAACCTTCTCGACCTTCGATTCTTGGTCTGAAATCTTCTCGACCCTGCCTTTGGGGCCACCTCATACTGTCATGAAGCCTTCTCGGGAAGGCTTGAGCCACGGATGGTGCAGCTAAGGAAGAGGCGCCCGAGTGGGTCAGATTGCCCTCGAAGGCGACCATGTGGATCGGGGCAAAGTCCGAGTTGAGTAGCCTCATAATCGATGCATTCGGGACGAGATTAAGTAGGGAGAGGTCTACGGGTGAGGAGGTCGGAGTCTCATCTTGTGGGCGAGGGTGTTAAGGTGTAGTCCATGCTTTCTGTTCTCCAGATGTAAGTGGTAGCAGAGAGTCCTCTGGGAGGATCAGCCAGAGCCTCTGCAAATATCCACGCTATATCTGTTAGACCACATCGGTATGGCGTGGGAGCTTCCTTCCGGGGCTTAGAGGACGAGGGAGGAGAGCATCTCGGATACGAGGAGGGATGGGGACTCCTTTGCTGTGAGTCACCAGGAGCTCGCTCTTGAGGTACAATATCATCCATCGTCTGGGACTTTTACCTCGGGGAGGCGGGATGCCATGTTGGATTGGGGCTCTTGCCTTATCAGCCGGGGGCTGACCCTTGAGTATGTCGAACACCTTTATTTGTTCGTTTCCACGGATTGTTTCAAACTATCAGTTAATTTTTCTCGTTTTACGGATGCATTTACCTATATGAAGAGCTTTGCGAAGAGGCGGCTGCAGAGACTGTATAAAGCCAAGGTTGCCGCCTCCCGACCTTCGAGACTACGACCTTCGAGCCGATGCGTGAGCCTTGCCGAGGATGTCGTGAAGTATGAATCCAACCTCAAGCACACCGCGACAACGAAAGCCCGAGCTGAAGATAAAGAAAATAAGGCTCGGGGCGAGCTGAGGGTTACCAAGGACGAGCTGAGGGCGGTTAGGGACGAGCTGTGCATCAAGGCCACGACATTAAGTAGAGTTAGTCAAGAGGCTTCTGAGGCCGTGAGCTCCTTGGAATGCCTAACTGAGGAATGCCATGGGCTTCGCGGAGATCTTCAAAGGCAGGAGGCCTTGGTCAATTAGAAGGAAGGGGTGATTACCGAGCTGATAAATGAGGCCTGCACCCTCTGGGTCTCCGGGTGGCTTGCTTTTCGACGCAAGGTCGCGGTTTTCTTGCCTGGATTTCAACTTCCAACCGCTGGCAAGGGCAGAATCAATCCCCACTCAACGATGAAGCGAACCCCGTGGTGTTTTTAGATGCCCCCACTGCCTCTCCCCAGAACCCCGAGATTGAGAGGCTCCCAAAGGCCTACTCATCCTGGCCATGGTCACCCCTCCTAACTCATGGTTTAAGATGTCTGCACTCCCAGGCTAAGAGTCTTAAGCTCATACATTTAGGCTTTCTGTAGCTTTGGCGCTTATTCATAACTTTGCTCAAGCCTCGACTTCGTAATGTCGACCCCGATTGGTCGACCGCTGGATATTTGCCTTTATAAATTTCTGACCTTCCATCTTCACTATCTTATTTTACAACCGGGTCATAGCTTCCCGCTATTCATCCTTTTTAATAACCGAGCCGCTAGCGCTAGCGTTTGAGCTACGTGGCTCTTAACAAATGAGCTATCGACTTTATCAACCGAGCCACGTGGGTTTTATCGAACCGAGCTATGGCTCTTTACAAACTGCTGCATTTTGGCTTTCTGCCACTGGCCTTAACAAATCAAGCATCGGGCTCTTAACAAACTGAGCTATGTGGATTTTTAATATCCGAGCTCCTGGGTGTTTATTAAGGTCGCGGCCACGCCGCCACCGAAAGGCAGCAGGCTCTAATAACCGAGCTACATGGCTCCCAGACTCGAGCCATGGCTCTTGACTAACTCCAGCCACGCGCCTAGCAAACAGCTTCTGGGTTCCTTGGATTATGAGCTACGTGGTTTTAACAAACTCGAGCTGCTTAGCCTTTGGATTCCGAGCTACTGGCTCGACAACCGAGTCAAGCCGACTTTTCGGGATTCGAGCCACATGGCTCTTGACGAACTGAGCTATGTGGCTCCCAGCAAACCAAGCTTCTTGGCTCCTTTGGATTCTGAGCTACGTGGCTCTTTATATCCGAGCTCGGTTCTTGACTAATTCCAGCCATGTCGTCTGACTCTGCCACGTGGCCTTTGAATAACTGAGCCTGCTTTTGAATGAACTCGAGTCATGTGGCTCTTCTACACTCAGCTACTTATGTGGTCTTGGTCATCTGAGCTCCGATCTTTGGAAGAACCAGCCATATGGCTCTTCCTGACTAAGGACACATGTGGGTTCTTAATATCCGAGCTCCTGATTTGAAGAACTGAGCAGTGTGGCCTCTGACTCGAGCCATGGTTTCCTTTAATATCCAGCTCTAGCTCAAAACCTAGCCACGTGGCTCGAGCTTATCATTCTTATTGAATCAAGCTACACACTTTCTGCCTTCCTTCCTTGGGAAAGTGCGTGAGTTTAAATGTTGGTTCATGGAGAACTGAATAGACTCGTGACTTCTGTGTGTCCAAGCTTCATACAAACTCGCCTTCCTTCGAGGTGTGTTATACCCGCCTCGCTCCTTTCTACCTTACGCATTAGAGTTCGGACAATATGAGTTTGCAGTTTTACTTCCATTACTGCCCGAACTCTGTTTGGTGGCTGCAAATGACGCTTGGTTTCGTTGTTCTACCATTTGTTGGAGTTGTGTTATTCCCTAGTCTCGCCATTTGTTGGAGTTGTGTTGTTCCCTAGTCCCGCCATTTGTTGGATTTGTGTTGTTCCCTAGTCTTGTTGTTTTATTGGAGTTATTAGGAACACGCTCGAGGGGCGTATGTTGAATGCTTCAAGTCCCGTTTCTTATGTTATACCTCTCCTCCCTTATTTTCTCTTTTTTCGGCTTCCCTTTTCTCTTTCTTGTGGTTTTTGCCTTGAGTGGCTGTTGCTAGTTCTAATTTTATGAGATGTAGAGAACGATTTTGTTGATTGTAATTTTCTAAGATGTAGAAAACGATTTTGCTGATTGTAATTTTCTGAGATGTAGATAACGGTTTTGCTTATGGTAATTTTCTGAAATAAAAGTACAATTTTTTGGAAATACGTATACTTATATCATGTTTCATGTAACCTTCCTGGGCCCTTCCGAGCCCCGTGATTTCGATAAACCGAGCTCCCTAGTTCTTTCTTTATGACACATAGGCAGCTTAAAATAAACACAAAACTCGTTATTCAACGAAAGTAAAATGGGCTGCGCTTTATTAATAGATACAATATGAGGTTTACGAGTAAAACCGCTTAAGGTGCTCGGCATTCCAAAAGTGATGCAAAGTCTTTCCCTCTCATGTTTGAAGCTCATAGTTGCTAAAATGTAGATTATCCATGATACGATATAAAGGTCCCTCCAAGAACCCGGCTTCCCGTGAGTAACGTCTTCCTCATACAGGAGTTTGAGGACTAGGTCACGTGCTTGAAAACTAGGGCCTAACCTTCGATTATGATTCTGCCATTTTCCGCTGGTAGTCCTCAGTTCGCAGAGCCCGCTTCGCTCTCATCCAGAGATCAAGGTCAAGTGGAGAGACTCCTATCAGGCTCGGCATTCGCGAACTCAACCCCAGTGATTCTAAGCCCAACCTCGATAAGGGCTACTCTCTGCGCAAACAGCAATGTAGTTTGTTGCAGACTTATGTGTAGTTCTGTATTCCAGGTACCCTGGGAGAATCACCCATTTTCCTTTAGGTTTTCCCAACTTAGTCTTCAATGTCGCCTCGAGAGTCCTGCAAGGACTTCATTGTCCGCTGACTACTGATGAGTGGGGGACAACATTAGTAATTCTTGATTCCGAACTCCTAAGACAAAAAGTTTTTGAATTTCGTGTCAGTCGAATCGTTTCCATTATCAGATACCAATGCTTTTGGGATTCCGAACCGGCATATTATGGAACGCTAAACGAAGTTATGTACCTTTTGCTTGGTCATTGTTGCTAATGGCTTGGCCCTATCCACTTGGTGAAGTAGTCCACTCCTATTAATGGCGGTTCATAACCTATTTTCCAATGGGCAAGGCCCTAGCATGTCTAACCCTCACTATTGAAAAGGTCAAATTTATGATCTAAATAATGGCTCTATGGGAGGTGGGAGATTTTGGCATGCTCTAATGACTTGCATTTTTCACCGGGGCCAGGGCATCTGAGAATTGGGCCACTAACTCTACCTGTGGTTTTTCCTAATAAGGCCCGAGCCCGATATGGTTGCCGCGCATGCCTCTTTGTGGCACCTCTCTACACGAGCTGCTTCTTTCCTATGCACTGAGGAGGCGCAGAAAACCTCATTTATGCATGTCCTCCTAAAAAGCGAATCTGTGAGGACCTTACCTAGTTTAGATGCCTCATTCAGATCACAAGTAAATGTCTTGTTCAACAGAGAACTAGATGGGGTCCACCTTAGCCTTGCCACAGCCATTACTAGGAGGAACTTGTCGCTGTTGACGTCTATTGAAGGTTCCATGAGGTGGTCGACCGGCACTGCTTTGTCAAGTTCTTACACTGCTGTTAAGAACTTTAGCTGTGTATGCGCTTGTCTATGAATTCCTCCTGCTCTAGGACATGTCTGACCTGAACTCGTACGAACTTTTTGAGCAACTCGTGTACCTTTTTGAGATAAAGGATCATCCTTTCGCCTTTCGCTTCGTAGGAATCTTCTATCTACTTCACCACCAACTGGGAATCACTGCATACCTCTAGTTGATCAGCCTCCATGGAGTGGGTGAGGTTAAGTCTAGCAATGACAACTTCATATTCGGCTTTGTTATTGGAGGCCTGAAACGCGAATTCGAGTGCATATTCCAAGTTGATCCCATCCGGGGAGGTCAGAATCAGCCCTACACCGCTTCCTTGAGCATTGGCAGCTCCATTTACGGACAACCTCCAGATGGGGAGGTCGGACGTGAGCTGGGTGGTTTCGGTAGGCTCTATCGAGGTGAATTCCATGATGAAATATGCTAAAACTTGTCCTTGATCAATGCTCTTGATTGTACTTCCATTGCCGAACTCATTCAAACACTCTACGACCATTTTACCAGTCTTCCCGAGGTTTCTGGTTTATGCAATATTTGCTTCATTGGGTGTTCTATTGGAATCTCGATGGTGTGGGCTTGGAAGTATGGTCGAAGTCTTATGGTGGTGGTCACCAATGCTAGAACTAGCTTTTCCATCTTCGGATACCTTTCCACTAATTTAACACTCAAATATATCCATGTTTTCAACATGTTTAGTATTGCAGTACAAATTAAAATTTTTGTAAATTAAATGTGAAAAATGGAAAAGTTAGAAACCCGAAAATTGTACAAGACTTATGGACAAAAACGTAATTTGGCCAAAAAGGGGCATCAAAGATATGGATTAATAAGATTAGAGGCTAAAATACAATTATGGGAAATTAGAATACAAATAGTCAAAAGTGGAAGGACTAAAAAGCCAACAACCAAAAACCTTCACTATAAATAGAGGAGGATACCAAAAATAATTCATTTTTGGTCTCCAAACAAGGAATTACGGGAGAAAGAGGAGAAGGAAGGAGAAGAAGAGGAAGAAGGAGAGATCAAGCCAAGGTATGGTTTCTTGTATGGATACATGACTTTAGAATCAGAGATTTTGGTATGATTTTGTACATGAATTACTTGGATATGATTGTTAGGGTTTTCCTTGAAGATTAAATTGGTTCCCTTTTCTATGGTTTTGTAAGGAAGACATCCTAACTTTAGATTTAAGGGAAGTTTGGTTGAAAATCCCTAGTTGAAAATGTTTAGATATGGAATCCTTCACAATTCCAAGGTTTTGTAGAATTGGGTGAACTTGGGAATGAATCTTTGGATTCTTTGACTAATTAAAAGTAATTGTGGAGGATTTCATGTTGATTTTTGATGAGAAGTGAAATAGAAGTGAATCAGGGAAGAAAAGTGTATGAAAAGGTGAAATCACCATTTATGGGCAAATTTCTGAGATCAGACCGATATTGACCTTGAACCCGTACCGTACAGTGATGACAGCTGCAAACCGTATCGATACGCCTAAAACTGCATCACAGCCTTTCGTAACGTAACTCGTACCCGCACAAGTCGCAGCTGTACAGAGTAGGTGGTCCCCGCAAACAAGCTTAGTTATTTTTGCGTATTTAAGCTAAAATACGCATTCCGGAAGTATAGAAAAGGATGAAATTAAGTGAGAAATGCCTAAGACTAAGTATTAAATGACACTGCACTTCTGTCACAACGCAAGGTGCACATCCCCTGACAGACGGCATTCCCGATTAGTGCTTCTAAGACTCTTGATTAGTACTTTGGTACTCCTGATTAGTGCTCCGACACTCCTAATTAGTACTTCGGTACTCCTGTTAGTGCTACGACACTCCTGTCTTGTTAGTGCTACGGCACTCCTGTCTTGTTAGTGCTACGACACTTATGTCCTGATTAGTGCTAATACACTCTAGTCAATCTTGAACTTCGCTTTATGCTACTAAGACTTCCGCATCGTATAGTACCTTCAAATACTTATTGTGTTGTGTCTTAATTTATTAGCAGTGGTCAGCATTCCCCATATAGCTATATGATAATAACTCCAAGTAATGAATAAGAGGAAACAATGTATCGCTCGACCGTAATACCTTCGGTATTTCGAATAAGAATAAGCTCAGAATTCTACTGAGACCCGAATAAATAAGCCCGTTATAAGCATAAGTACTGTATATTCATGATGAGAATGCATAATTTCTGATCCATATTGTTACAGCCAACATAAATGTGTAAGGCACACATTACATATAAGCCTCTAATTGCCGCAAAGCTTAGCACGGGTTTTTAATCCATGCAGTACAGGAGAAGACGTCGAGAACATCCCATTCCTGGTGCGGCCAACACACAGGAAGCTCACCAGGTCCAGAATTCTAATCGCAGTAAATGTAAATGTATAGTTTTGAATATGTAAATGAGACTCAGTACTGTATATATGATACTGTAAACACCACTACGGTGGTAATTTTGTTTTGGACTTTTGTATATGATATATTGATATAATATAAGACTTGGATATACCAATGTCCGACAAGGTAAAGAGTCCCAAGATATGTTCCGCACTCGAACTCGTTCGATCCACTTTAGTCCCGGGTCGGACTGAATCGGCGTGATAACTCCTTCCGCAGCTCTACCAGAATAGACTCTGCTTGTCGCATTTATCCTACTCTCGACCAGGCAAAGACTAGTCGAGAAATCGGAAACGGCTAAGTAAAGCGTAAGGAGTTCCCCCTAGGAGGGGCTTACCAAAATAGGGTGGAGCTTAAGAAGGTTTTTAGCGCTGCGAACGCCTCTTCACAGTGGGCATCCCAGTGGAAGGCCTTTTTCAGAACTTGAAAGAAGGACTGACACTTGTCACTGGATCTAGACACAAAGCGACTCAACGTAGATATTCTCCTGGTCAGGCGCTGAACTTCTTTAGTGTTTGAGGGTGGTCACATGTCGAGCACGACTTTTATCTTGTCTGGATTTGCCTCTATTCTGCGGTTGTTGACTATGAAACCGAAGAATTTCGCACGCATCCGAAAGCACACTGGCCTGGCTTAACTTCATCTCGTAGTCCTTCAGACTGAATGATTCAGCTAGGTGGTCCACGTGGAGCTCGACCTTGACTGACTTTACCAGCATGTCGTCTATGTATACTTCCGTGGATGCTCCAATATGTTTTTGGAACATTCTATTTACCAACCTTTGATATGTGGCCCCAAAGCTCTTCAACCCAAAAGGCATCTGTAATAATGTTCCTGCCTCGGTCACGACAAGGTTTTATTGGTTGTAAGAACCATTCCGATCTAATTATAGCTCGAAAGCGCCTATGAAGCCGAGGAGCCTGTGGCCAAAGAGCAGTCCACAGAGGTCAACGCAAGGGTATATCGCCTTCGGCAAGCCTAGTTAACACTCCAGAAATCAATAAGAGTCACCATTTTCCATTTGGCTATCTTGATGAGAACCATTAGCCAATCCGCCGAGATAATTCACTTCTGAGGCCCGGCTCGATGAGTTTCCGACCTCTTCTAATCACCTTCTCGGATTTTCAGGCAAACTTTTCCTTTTATGTTTTAATCTGGTTTGAAAGAGGGAATGACATTCAAATTTTATGGGTGATGTCCTAACGGGTCAATTCCTTCCATGTCTCGCTTCCAAGACAATACTCCACATTTTTCTTTAAGAAGCGTGATAAGGAGGTCTTGAATAGCCTCAAATACCTTGATTCGACGTAGCGTAGGTGTTCTAGCCGGTCGCCGAGTTATATTAAGTTCCGGGCTCTCTGAGGCATAGGTCGAGTGTTTAATTCATCTCTCATGTCGAGCTCATCCATGTGGATGTTGTCAACTGCTTTTTGTTTCATTAATGCCACGTAGCATTCCCTGGCTACCCGTTGGTATGCTCGAACCATTCCTACTGCATTCTCCGTAGGGAATTTGACAACCATATGATAGACGGAAGGGACGGTCCTTATGGCATTGAGAGAGGGCCTACCCAGTAACATATTGTATGCCAATGGGGCATCCACTATGAGGAATTTTATCATCGTTGTGGCCTGGCATGGGGGGTCTCCCAAAGTGAGTACCAATTGCACCGGCCCCAGGGGTAGCACTTTCTCTCTAGAGAATCCCAGTAAGCGGGAGTTTACCAGTTCTAGCTTATCCCTCCAGATGCCCATTTTGTCAAACACTGATGCGAAGATGATGTCGGCCGAGCTCTCGTTGTCGATCAGGACCCCGTGGAATTTGTTGAGCAGCCACTTTACGCACCCCATTACTAGCTGGGTCATCACATGTCATGCCTCTCCCCATGTCGAGTCCTGAGGAAGGCTATGGTGGTATCCAATCGAGGAGCTTGGACACCGCCCCGTACCTCCGTCTCCTTGATCCACGCCATGAGGTGAGCGCCCTTCCTGGTTTTCACCACCTCAACATCGCCAACCCCAAACTACATTGATCTCCCAGGTTGGGTCTGCCGCAGTCGGGGTCACGACGCAGGTGCCTAGTTCCGATCTTCTGGAGCCACGTAATGGTAGAGATGTCCACGTCGGATTATGAATTCGATTTCTTTTTTCAATTGAATACAATCATCTATTTGGTGCCTATGATCTCTTTGGAACTCATATAGTACTAGTGTCTCTTTTGCTAGAACCGGTCCCATCTAAGACGGTCACCTAAAAACTTCTCAGTGTCAAGACTCACATAGACTCGAGACACCGGTGTCATTAAGGGGTGAACCAATGGGAGGTGGGTACCACGGCTGCAGCTTGGGCTGTGGACCCATAACCCCGACTACCTCTTCTCTTGAGATTCATCTCACTTCTCCCAGTTCTCCTGGAGATCCGCCCCTGCCTCTTCATCCTGCAAATTCATTTTGCTTTTCCTCTGTCCTTGCTTTTCTCACAAGGAAGAGCTTCTCCGCTTAGAAGGCGGCCTCACAGTTGATGTATTTTTCTACTTTGATGAGCACTCTCGCATGCTTGCCTGGTGCCTTTGAGATAGAGAACATTAAGTTCGACTCCGCACAAATGGCCATAAAGGCGCGACGTGAACTTTCATCCGACTGCCCACCCTCAATGACTCCGAGCTGGAACCTCCCGGACTAGGACCGTGTTTTCAGGGCCTTGCTTTATGGCCTAGGTAGCTCTGGGCCCGATACGTCCGGTTCGGGCGGGCGTAAGAATAAAAAAGCAATGGAGAATTCAAGGACGTAGATAGGTACGCGTGAGCCCATGAAACCTGGGCACAGTTAGTCGAGCCCTTGCCGGACACGGCAAAGGTCAAGACCTCGCCTGGGTCTTGGTATCCATGCAATCAATCCATTCTTTTGCTGGTGTTGAGGTGGTCCATGGGGTCTTTCATTCCATCGAAAGCTTCATTTATGTGATGGGCTAACTCATTTATGAAGTCAGAAGATTCCCTACTACTTAACTGTGATTCTCAAGCATCGTACTGCAAAGGCCCATGAGATCGCTTGACCTTTTATAGCCTCCTTCATGGGCTTGAAATTTTGTTGGATGTCCCTGAACCATCAAGCCCCAAGATTGTTCCCCCTTCCCTTGATGATAAGGGGTTAGCTTGTCACCTCCGTCGTTCCTGCCAGGCATCCCCTCATTGCAACCATCTCCGGGGGGTATGTAGGGATCATGCCCCTGGTCCGGCTATTTTCTCCTCCTCCGTTAACGTCTCGGGGGGCGTTGAGGTGTTGCTGCTCCTCCTGTGGAATGGTATTGCGACCTTCATGGGCCTGTTGTGCCTCTCAGGGGCGATGCACTGCCCTGCAGCTCAGCTAAACTCCCCTTTAGCAAACGCCGATTGACGAGGACCCGAGTGCCCCATCTCTTGCCAACAATGTGAAAAGGCTCAGACCGCCTCCGGTTGTCTATTGTCAACGTTGTCCTGTTGGTCTTGCGTCCTCGGGGGGTTGACGTGACTCCTTCTCATGTTTCGAGTCAATACCATCAGTCACTGAGAAATCAATTGATTTGTAAAGGAACAGTTGTTCCCACATACAACACCAAACTGATGGTGTTTTTTCTATCTGTATGGACCTGAGCCTATTGAAACCTCCGAGTCGATCCGCTGGGCCTACACAACCTACAATCTGCACAGAAAGGGTGGTCCGACGGGGGTGTGTCTACTACTTCCATGCCAAGCTTCGCCTTCTTACGACAGAAAGAGACTGCTCATCAGGTTTTTGATTGCGTATCTTCTTCCGTGGAATCACCTGTATTTATCAAGATCACGGCCTTTGCTGGACTGAGATGGCATGACCTTCCCAATCAGTGGTGGAATCTCATTTTCCCTTTATCGCCACCGAATAGGATAACTAGGGAGCCAATCGTGGGGATCCTTCTTCCCAATTATAGATACTCTGATCATGAAGATTGAGTGTTTTCCTTTCCTATGTCTCAATTAGTGGACAGCGGTTTATCCCCGTCACCAGTCCGGCCCATTGGGCTTAGTTACAGCCCTAGGCTCACGCCTTTTGAGTAACCAGGATGTCATTGTGGGCCGAGTCCCCACGCGAGGCTCTTTTACCAGCCCCATAGGGGATGTTAACCCTCTTTAAGCTTTACTGATGGTTTATTCCCTGGGCTTGCATCCTGGGCCTATGCGCTGATTTTTCAGGCACTACTAATCAAACAAACAGGAGCTTTCTGATAACGATATTTGTGTTATTAGTAAGCCAAAACTGCTCAAAACTCCGTTATGACCTTTGATGGACCTTGATCATCGGATCCTCTAGGCATTAGCAGCGCAATGTGAACCTGCAAAAAGGTGATCCAATGATGGTATGACAACTCCCTCGTGGGGATCTTCCTGATGTATAGAAAGTGGTTCATGAATCTCTTCTTGATTTTAGAAAGAAAAAAAAATCTCTTAATCTAAAAGATAAAATTTCTTCTTCCTTATCAAAAGTTATTTTTATACTAAAGTTCTCTTTTAGGAAATAGGCATTTGGAAATTGAAACCACTGATGACATCTTATATTTTCCACTTTCATATATTTTTCCATAATGAACTTCTCATATGTAGTAGGATGGCTGGCTGGGGGGACTTAAGTACTAGATAGGTCGCCTTGAAGCTAGTCCATGGGAAGACATCCTAGCTTTGCACATGACATGCAGGTGGAATCTGGTTTCATGTAGTAAGTGGATTGGGGCCATTTCACCATATGAGACAAGCGACGAGGGGTCTTAAGGCGGTCAAGTAGTGTGGATCCAAAGACCGTAAGTACCTGATACTTGCCTTTTCCTTCGGTGAATTTCGTACTTTTCAATGGAGAAAATATGGTGTTTCCAGTGGTGAAGGACAGAAGGACTGGAAGAAATCGTGTTACCTGGAACGTATGGGATGTGAGCGTGTTTGGATGCAAGTGCGTGGGAAGTCTTGCATTCTAATATGTCTATGACACCATGTTCGACGGCCCAGCGTTTAATGAGTAAGTTGATGTTTCACCCTTATATGTGGGTTGACACAGGTTATGTCTTTACTATTTCATAAAGCCTTTCGCCTGTTGCAATTTCATTTCCCTTTTGCTTTTGCAAACTTTTATTTCAAGGGAATCATTGGAGGCCCCTCGACTACTTTTAATTTTTCGGTGAGTTTTTTCAAACTTCATTTGTATTGCCCTTGTTGTGTTTTTTGTGTCTCTGTTTGTGGAGTATTTATGGAGTTATAGTTTTATACATTTGAGGTGCACCCATCACATTGTGATAAGTTACAGTGGTAGCCACTAAATGGTTTATGGATATATCAGGTTGAGATCAACTCCCATTTAGTCCTTGACTTTACTAATCCGTGTTTCTTGGTTTTGTCTTGGTTAGGTATCGAATCACAAAGGGGGGGAGGTGTTTGTCTTTCAAGGGTCTTGTCGCCTTACGTTGTAAAGATCTCTGAGTTGAGTCCTCTTTGTTGTTTATTTTTGTATGATGGCGAGGGTCGAGGAGAGACTTCTATCGATCAAGTTGGGCGCGGGGGACCCAAATACTGTGTGGCCGACTTGGTCGTTGCCATGTATGTAGAGGATTGAGATCTTTTAGTCAGGTTTTGCTAACGATGATGCGGGTTTTCAAGCAGGTGTAGGTTGTCTCAGTGCGAGGAGGGAGGTAGATACTTTATTCGTCTACTTTGCCTATAGCAAATTTTTGTTAGGCTCCACGCCCGGTCGTGGTTGGTGGCGGTTTATGCATCGCTAGAGGCGCCTCATGCACTCGTACATTCGACGTCTTTGGTTTTGAAGGATTCTGGCGTTTTCACTTTCGCTGTTGGATATTTCGCTGGTACAGATTTGTTTCATTTACACTTTGAAGCTTGGGATTGGGGGCCGATTATCTATGTCGACCGTTGCCCCCAATGCCGATTTGTAACCGTTCTCCAGTTCTCTCGAACTAAAGCCCGAGGGTAGTTTTAGTAAAAGGTATGTGGTATGAGACACCAGACTCCCCGAGGCTTCCATTTGATTTGAATAAGTCTATTTCGTTCCCAGGTTTGTCTCAGCTTGATGGAGCTTATACTCCCCTAGGTCTTCGGGTTTGTACTTTATGCACTTTTGTAGGTAAATGCAAAGGTAGGGCCGATTGGTTGGCTCCAGTGGAAGGCTGATTTGGATCGCATCAGACCAGTATCGAAGGTCTTTGAAGGAAGCATGATCAACTGACTCCTCTTGTCAATGAAGAACACATTCGGAATTAAATTATCGTACCTGATTACATAGTCCACAATGTCCCATTCTTGTTGGAGGAGCTTGTCGAGGGTGAACACTGTATTCTCGCTGACCTCCTAAATTCAATACCGGGTAGCTCATTACAAGCGAGGTCCATCGCCTCCACTCAAGGCCTCGACTAAGGCCTTGAAACCTGGTAACCTTTGTCTGACACAATCAGTCCCCTTTAGACGAACAAGATTCTCGGCTTACCCCCCAGGCGGTGAAAAAGAATAAGAAGGGAAAGATCATAGCTGCTGGAGCAGGATTAGAGGGCTTTATGGATTGGGTGGATCCAAACACTAGTGACCTGACTGAGGAGAGAGAGGAAGATATTTCTAGCCTCGTTGTTGGATTTGCCTCGCGAGATGTACGACGGGTTCTGGTACTCGGGGGAATACCGGCTGAAGTATGGAGCTTGCCCAAGCGGTCTGGCCCATATGAAGAGGCCTTGAAGAGCCAGTGATGGTGTAAGACAGAAATTCCAATTTACGGAAAAGGGCAAAATCGTAATTTCGATTCAAGTTGTTAATTTAGTTAAAAATGTAATTTATTACAGAGATCTCGGATGACAAAAAAGATTTCACCGTTGGAATCGTCTCGAAATCAGCTCGCAGCGTAAAATTCAAGTCAGTTCGAGATAGTCGGAGTCATTTATGCGTTTTGACGTCACATTGGGTGCGAAGTAAAAAGTTTCAGTGCGAAGTCACATATATACGTACTCATGTGCCATAAGTGGCTGAGTTGAAAATGATAAGAAAAAGAATGTGAGATGTAGATGAAATGGAAATGAAGGGGCGTAGAATAGCGACATTCAATTTTGTCATTTAGTGACTTAAAAACTTTTCTAAAAATGACGTTTATATCCTATTTTAAGTTTGGGTGAGTCTATCTCAGCGTCCGTTTTATCATTTCTCTACTCATACCACTTATGGCACATGAGTACATGTATATGTACTTTTATTGACTCGAAAATGGTTTCTGGCGCTCGAAAGCGCGATCTTTCCGAAACCAGTGTGTTGGCTGTCTAGATTAAATGATTTACGTGTAGCTAGATTTGTGAGGCGATTCCAGCGGTGAAGTGGGTTTCAGCTGTGAGATCTAGAGGTAATTCTGATTTTTAAAGTTATTAATTTTATGTCGAAATTACGATTTTGCCATTTTCAGTGGAATTTCTCGGGTCTTGCATATAATGAATTAATTTGTAGATAAGTTGAATGAAAAGAATAGAATATTTAATTGAGAACTTGGAATGTTTTCTTTTCTTTTATGTTTATTTTGTTGATTATTTTCATATTTATTATAGTATTTCTTTTCAAAGTTATATTAGAAAACCTTAATAAGCTATGTCTCTAAAATGATTTTCTTTTAAAAGCAAGGCTTCATTTTATAATTAAAAAAATTTATATTACATACAAGTCATTATGAAAATATAGTTTGGGTGTGGTATGGAGCTTAAATGTATGTTTCGTATGTTTAGCTGGTTTGCTCAGGATTCTCCTTAGCTTGATAAAAAAATATATTGTAACAGGTTCTAGAAAGTCTTAGATTATGTTTGATTCGTAGAAATTTTCAAAGAAAATAAGAGAAAATAACTAAAAATAAATACTAAGATTAATAAAATTATTTTATATATTCTATCATTTCTTTTTCAAGCCTCTTGATATAATTAAATAATTTTTAAAATGTAAGAATTTCTTAATTTAAATTATATTTGAGTTCTTTTGTATTACATTTATAATATATGAAAGTATTAGAAAATTCTTTTCCATTTTCTTTGCTGTCGATTTAAATTAATTGATAAAAAATTGGTTTTCATACACCTTTTGTATCTCTCTAAAAATTTTTCCCCTATTGAATATATCATAAGAGAAGAAAGATCATAATGAGTTGAAAAATGTTATGACTCTAGGAAGTCATGGAAAAGAAAGAATATAATACAAAATTAGTAATTATACACCAGCCGCCTGGGTGATGAGGTTGGTGTGGCATGGCAAGGGTCCGTTGAAGTACCGATCGCCACAGCTGGAGGAAACCACTAGTGAATATTTCGGGTGACCCGTGTTTCTCTGCATGAAAATTGGCGGGAGTCTACTTTATACGGAGACTCTTGAAATACAAAACTTTGTATAAACTGTCCCAAGCTTGATCCCAATGTATGTCCAATGAGTAAGAACAGCCAGGAGCTATGAACTTGGTGCTCAATAAATATACGGCTTCATATTTATACAATTATAATAAATAGTTAGGTTAATAATTCTTCTTATCTATTAGCATATATCGAAAGTGGGGGATTCTAATACATGTATAAAATATCAAAGCCGTGCTTGACTGTTACAAAACTCGGCCTCTAGGATGAGGCCGAATTCCTCTGCTCCCTTCTTTTTGCAATAAAATAATATCCCTCGGCAGGGTGAACTGATAACCATTAGTGGAATCACCCAAGTGGAGCTCTCTCCACGCTTTAAGTGCGGTCTTGTCTTTCGAAATAATGGCCATTCAATAATTACGTGATCTGCCAGATGTCTAACTTATCAACTCATGCAGAGTCCTCACCGACTCCTCACTTTCGCTAAGCCTCGTGAGAATTCTTATATTTATTTGTTTGTGGACAAGCCGATGTATATATATCAATTGGACCGTCTCCGACGATTGATATTATTTGTGGTACCCTCGATGTATATGGTGGGCGTCTGCGGCGATTGATATTTTAGTTTGGACTACCCTCAGATAATTAACATTTTTAGACATCTGTAACACTACAATACCTAAAATTTTTATAATAAAAATTATTATATATTCCGGGTATAATTGGTGACACAGGTATTTTTACGGAAATTTTTTTTATATATTAGATGATTGTTGAATCGAGAAATGAACCAGTGAAAAAGAAAAATATAGAAATTGTAAAATGGGAATTGAATTCAATTTCATAAATATAAGTTTATATGTCTAAGTGATATTAGGAGAAATAAATGAGTAAAGGAAAAAAATCAAAGGAAATGACATGTGGCATGTAGGAAGGAGGAAGCTTCCCTCCCTTTTTAAAAAAATACGATTAAGAGTGATCACGTAAGAAAAAGAAAAGTAGAAAGGAAAGTTAGAGGCTCCACCCTCTCTACAGATTTTAAACGATCAGTTCATAGGTCTCAGTGACACGAAGGGAAGTCCTTCTAGTGTGAGGAGCTACAAGTAGAAGTAGAGACAGGGACTTTCGACAAACTCCATGAGGTGGAGTCTTCTTCTCTTGGTCTTCAGCTACCACAAGGATTGTTGGGTGGTTATCGGCATAGGGGGAAAGTTTGGTTGCATTTAAACCATGGGAGCTACTTTTTATTGGTAGTCTTGTAGCTAATAGACCTCAGGCTGATTTTGGAGTGAGAAGTGAAGGGGATTTGGTAGTGTGTCATACAGTAACTTGTAGCCACATCAATTTACTTGATGTTAGGCTTTTGAATTTCTCAATTTGGACCTATAGACTAGAAATTTATAGTCCTTTACTGAGGTCAACCCAGCTAAATCCCTGGTGGTCGGTTGTCGATTGAATTGATATTTTTGTTACCTTAGAACAGGTTTTGGATCAGAAATAAGGGGAATTTGGTAGTAAGTCCTTATGTGAAATTGTAGCCATCAATGAACTTGATGTTAGGCTTTAGATTTCTTAGTGTTGGACTTACACAGTAGACAAGTTATAGTCTTTTTACTCACAGAGCAGTCAAATAGGTCGAGTGGTCGATCAAGCCAGGGTCAAATCAAGCGGTGGTCGTCAAACGATTATTGCGTCAAGCGATTGGTTGTCGAAGCGGTCCGTGCGAGAAGCGATGGTCGTCAAGCGGTGTCGTCAAGCGATGTTGATCAAGCGATTGGTCGTCAAGCGAGTGGAATAAAGCATTGGTCGATCCAAGCGATTATTAGATCAGCGGTGAATTGATCAAGCGGTGATCGTCAAATAGTGGTGCGTCTAACGGTAATTAGATCAATGATGGGTATTGACGATTGCTTTCGTCAACCGGTCTTGTGCGGTTAGGTCGAACTCGTCAAAGTTGACTCGCGCGACCTCAACGGTCATATCTCCTTCGTTTGAACTCCGGTGATTTGACGTTCTTGGGACTCTATGGAGAGCCCATAGAGTCAGGAAATACATTCATATGCCTGAGGAGGATGTTAAGATGTCAGACCGGTGTTTGACTGAGCTGCGTCGCCGGTGCACATTATTTGGTTCAGGTCAGCTGTCAAAGTTGACTACACATGACCTCGACCGGAAGGTCATGTCTCCTTCGTTTGAACTCCGATTTGGGTGTTCTTGGACTCTATGGAAAGCCCATTGGTCAAAATATTAATATTCACAGGAATTATAGAAGATGTTTGACGAGGTGGTAGACGAGCCATCCAGTTCGGGTCTACTCTTCGGTTGGGATTTGAGCGTAGCCATGACCTCAACTTGGAAGGTCCTAACTCCCTACGATCGAACTCCCGATTAGTGTTCTTGCACTCCTATGGAAAGTCCATTGAGTCAAGAGAATCCATCTCATATAGAATGTTTTAAATTGGAACTCATATTAAACTCAGAAAATCAATCTAGCAAAACTCTTGTCTGCATGAATAATATTATTAACAATGGTTTTGGAATAGGGATGAAGAGGAGGAAAAGACAAGCGTGATTGAGATTCCAAGGATTGGAATCAAAGTGCAAATATTTTGGGTTTTGTTCTACCGACTCCACATTCCTCGTTTGAGGTTTTTGCATGTTTGTTCCTAAAAGCATATTAGATTGGTTGTTGATTTATGAGAGAAAAGTGATTGTGAAATGTTTGTAAAAATTGTGATTATTGAAAATAAGCATTTATGGTACATATTGTACTATATTTTCGCTATAAAGGATTTGAGCATGTATAGAATGTTAGCAGTTTATTTGGCATTAAAGATGGATTGGTATACGATAGAGGTCGAATAAGCGATCACTGCGAACTATTGATCCTTGTGTCCTCCGTCAGCTGGCCCAGGCAGTATCGGTAGTGTTCACTGTTGTTCTTTATAACCGGTCGGCTGACCCGGAGGGACGTCTTGTGTTATAAAACCATTGATCTGAGCTGCGACCCGGAGGACGTGCCCAGTGACTCACGATATCTGCCTGCTCGAAGACATAGGTTAAGTCAGTTAAGGGTGCTAACTGAATTGATTGGCATAGCACAGATTGATTGGCACCAAGCGAAGTGATTGGCGAAGCGGGTGGATTGGCATATTGATTTATTTTTCGGTAGATTGATTTTAAATTTAATTGAATATGAGGTAAATTGAATTAATTGTTTCAATTGAATGATTGAGATTGTGAAATATTGATTATGAAAATGTTATGGGATGATCGATGGTATAATTTATTGTGTCATACAACAAAGTATATGTAATGTATTTATATTGATCATCAGTTGAAAGTTGAATTATTAAATTGCATGAATTGATTTAGTGGGCCAGCGAATGGATTTGTATAGAACCACTAAGCATGAAAATGTGACATTGTTTCAATCTTGTAGTCTGGAGTAGATAGTGATCGATAAGCGGTTCTGGAATCGAGGAGGCGTCGAGTCATAAGAGAAATCTGGGGTGTGCTTGAACATGTGCACTCATTTCATGTGTTCTTTTTTTTGATATGGATATTTTGTATAAACAATTTAAATCACGAACATCTATTTTTGTAAATCATTTGAAAGGCTTGGATTGCTATAAACCTGTAAATGGATTTGGTAAATGTAAAATGTTTATGACTTTTGGAGTTGTGTCATGGCAAGATATGATTTTGAGTGATTTTTGAGTGATTTTGAGGCTGGCATCCCGGACTCGGTTGAATCCATGCGGGTGGTCGGGTAAGGCGTCACAAACCCTCGAACCATTTTCTGGAGCTACGTCTCAGCCTCCCATCTGTGATTCTGGGGTGTTCCGGTGCATATGGAATGCATGTAATGCCAATTCAATATCTGATCTAATTCACATGTAAATATATAAACATGCATATATTTACAAAACAATCAATTCACACAATCATGTCATATAAATTCTCATTTCATACATCAAAATTAGCTCACTTGGGCTAATGATCAAGGCAGCTTGATTGACTTGAATCCTTTCGATCAAAACATACATTAATTCACGAAAATATATTTTGAGAACCTTTTGTTTGGGAATAGTGAAACCTCAGATTACTATTCGAAAATCAAAATGTCAGTTCACTTAGTGAACCGCAATTCAAACCATTCCGGCCTCTTTCACATCAAAGCATGATTTATTTCACAAATTTCATGATTTCAACCAAACAGCCCCTAAAGCGGCTAAGATTGCACCTTGGCTCAAGAACAGCTGTCAGTGGTCCCATGTTTTGGGACCGTCGAATGTGGATTCAGAGGCTCATTACCAACCGAAACATTGAAAAACACTTAAGTGAAAGTAAGGCAGTGGGCTTTCTGCTCAGTTTGGAAACTCACAATCCAGTGTACCCACGTGAAGCCCCTCTGCGCGTGAAACTGACTTTCCTTCTTGTCCCTAAGAAACATCGGCGGATTAGGATTTGTAGGTATTCTAGAGAGAATCTCTCTCTAAAACTCTCAAGCTTTTGCTGCTGCACTCTCATGTTTTTAACCACCTTGATTACAGTTCTACAAATTTGGGATGACCTTTGTATTTTTGTCTTTTTGTGCCATTTAATCAAATTTTCAAATGCCAATTTTGTCACTTTTTCCAGTTTGACATTATTATTTATCTGTTAGTCAGTTTTAAATTCATTTTCTCACCATAGTATATGGCACATGAGTACTTGTTATATGTGACTTCGTTCACGGCACGAAGCGATGCCTCAGCTTGTATAATTCTGTCTGTCTGGAATTCAACGAAATTTCTGCGTGCTAACTAGATTTGTGACGTTGCAGTGAAATCCGTTTAAATCGTCCGATATCTAGAATAAATTCAGTTTTTAATCGAAATTACAATTTTGTATGAAATTCACGATTTTGCCATTTTCCGAAGTGGAATTTCTCGGTCTCTGAGTTAGGGTCTCTCTAATTTCAACTAGAGGTCCCAGATTCGAGCCCTAGGAACATAGTTGTGTATGTGATTGTGATTCACCCCATTTCACAGAGGTCAAAAAGTTGACCTGCGTCGACTGAAGTCTGTGTCTCATATCGTGAGGCTCATCATCAGTAAAATGGTACGTTAGTGGTATTATACTCACAAAAATAAGTATTTATATTCTGTAGTTCGAGTTAATACATCACTCTTAATACAAAGCTAAGGCACATATAGTTTTGGATACTATCATCTTTAATTTTTAATAAATAAATGTTATTATAGTAAAGAAATTTTAAATATTTTCAAAAGCTTATAAACATTATCATTCCTTATACTTATCAAAATAATTTTGTAAGACCTGAGAAATTCCAATTTCTAGAAAAATGACAAAATCGTAATTTTGATTACAAAATTGTTATTTCGGTTAAAAATTCAAAATTTATTATCTAGATCTCAGATGAAGAAGCGGTTGCGTTGGAATATATCTCGCAGCTATTGCCCAGCGTAAGGTTCGTAAAATTCCGGGCGTCGGAGACGACACGTTTTTGCGAGGCATATTCGAGGATGCGGTAAATGTTTTCGATGCGACGAAAGTCACGCTATAACGAAATACTCACGATATATAAGTGAGGCAATGATAGAGAAATAATAAAATGAGCACGGCAAGATGAATCTTAGAATAATAACAGCTTTGAAATGGAATTAATTAAATAAATGGACTTAAGTCACTAAGGGCGAGATAGTGAATAGTTTTCATCTCTTCTAATTCAAGAGGAAAAGGAAAACGGGAAGAGGAAGAGAAAAGGAGATGCGGGAAGTTTTAGATCTCATTTTCTGGAGAGAGGAGAAAGTCTTTACATACTCTCTAGGGAAATACGGGTGACTCAGGCCATCGGCGGGTCTTCGGGACGAAGGAGAGTTGCTGCGCGGGGAGAGGGGCTTCGCGTGGTGCCAGATTTGGAGTTTCCTGGCTCGAAGGTAAGAGTTTCTCCCTACTGGACTATTCTTTGTTTAAGAACTATATTGATAGCGAGTTGTTTGAGGCCGTGTGTGAGGGTCGTTTGTCGATAAAAAACTGGGCGAAGTGAACTATGAAACCGAATTTACGATCCGTGGCTTGCTTTCACGGCTGTTTGGGTAACTTAATGGTGTGATTTATACTTTATGGATTGTGCATTGATGCTGTGCGAGGTGGGATGCGACCTTGAAAAAATGCAGATTTCCTCAGAAGTGGTGATAATATTAATATTTGATAGGAGCGATAGCGAGGTTTCTTGTTCGAGCGGGAACTTCACAAGAATATTTTTGGCAGAAATGTGTTTGGTCGGTGATTAGAATAAATTGCTCGTGTTTGACTCGTTAAGCGTAACAATTTGATATTTAAAATAATTACATAACATGATTGTGTGCTATGTTTACTAATGAAATATAGTCGTATTTATATATTTGCATGAGAATTTAGACTGTAATGGAATTCGCGTAAGGGATCACCCTATGATGATAGGAGTGAGTGCATGAGAATGAGTCTAGAGAAAATGGTTCGGAGGGTAGTCTAAAATGTTAATTATCGGAGGGTAGTCAAACTTAAAAAAATATCAATCGTCGGAGCGGCCCAATTGATATTCATCGGAGGGTAGTCCACAAATAAATAATATATCAATCGTCGGAGCGGCCCAATTGATATATATACATCGGAGGGTTGCCCACCAACTAACAAAACAATAATTCTCATACAAGGCTTAGGCGAGTGTGAGAGAGTCGATGAGGACTCGGGATCTGAGTTGGTCATATAGACATTAGTAGGATCATCGTTGCTTGAATGTGTGTTTATTTTTAGACATTACCTTTGCACTTGGTGGAAGTAGCCCACTTAGGGCGATTCCACTGCGACGATAAGCTTCGCCGTCGTGGGAATTTATTATTTAGGTACGGGGACGCACGGGAGCGGCTCATCATAGGGGCCACTTTAGAAGAAAGCCAAGTTGTGGATTTTATTTTGTGATGTACTACATGTATTATAATTTTAGATTTTTATATATATGTTGTATAAGAGTAAAATTTGAACTCTTAGAGGCCCCGTGGATATAGTTGGATTCGTAGTTGGTATGTATTTATAGTCTTGTTTATGGGCCCAGTGGCGGGTTTACTCATGTTGTAATTATGTTGAATTTTTGCTTGGGACGGGTTTCATGCGGAGTGATGTATTTGGAGTAGAGCTCCACAGGTACAAGGAGACTCTGCTTGGAGTTATCCCTGAAGTGGCGTGGGATAACCCGGCAGCCTTATATTCCATGACGGGTTGACGGGTAGTCATGGGATACGAGTTTGGGGCGTCACAAATTTAGTTATGTATATTCTTGTTTAATTTAATATTGTTATTCAAAAAAATTAAATATATCTTTGAATAATTTTAAATATATCTTTGAATTTTGAATAATTTTTAATTATGGATATTTATATAAAAATATCCACCCATATATCTCCAATATATTTTATACATCCATAAATCAGGAAATTACAAACCAATTATTATTATTTTTGAATAAAAAATTTTATCATAAAATTTTCATTGAATATGATATACAATTTTTTTTTGTATAAATTAAAATAAACCTTTTTTTTCAAACAAGACTAACATTTTCTAGTTTTATAACAACAGTATATATAATTGAATGTTTGAACTATATAAAGAAATCACTTGATGAAAGAGAAACTAAAATTTTCAAGGGAAATAAATAATAAGTAGTATCTCTCATTCTGAATTTTATGGTAATATGTTATTTTTATTTTTATTTTATTTTTAAATAAATCAATTAGGATTTTATTTTCCACATTCTAAGTGTTCTATTAAAATATATATAACCAATATAATTGATTTACCTAGAAAAGAATTCAAGACCATAACTATTTTAGGAAATTATTAATCCAAGATCTTCTAAAAATATAAATCAAGATAGAATATGAGATTTCCATCTTCCTTACAAATTAATAGTACATTAATTAATTATTTCCTAAAGAGTTCCTAAAGAGTTATATTATATTATTTTTCTTCCTTTACAATCACATTAGCATATTTAAAAATTTATATATACATAACAAATTCATATTTTTCTGTTTTAAATGTCTCAAGAATTTCTTCATTTTTATTTATTTTTTAATGAAACGAGAAATATAGAAAATAAATTACCAATAAATTAACATTTCCGATTGCTTTTTTGTCATAAAAGTGAGAAAGAGAAATATATTGGTTTTTCTTCCATTGAAAATTATATATTCTTTTTTCTTCATCACCGTTTTAAATTCTTTCATCAATCAATATTTAAAATTCCCATTAATTTAAAATATATATTTTTAAATAAAATTAAATATAAAGGGATAAAATTTTGTATTAAGGATGAATTAATAAAATAGCACAAACTTTGAAATAAGTATAAGCCTATATCATTAGTATAACTTCATTATATTTCCTTTTTTTTAAACTGAGATTAATTTTATATACAAATTCACTAAAATGAAACAACATCGAGGTTAATATCATAATAAATCATATATTTCATAATTATTATTATTTTTACATATATTTACTTCAAGTAATACAAATATCAGAAGACTCTATTCTGTAGCACCAACTCGGATGTCCCAAGCCCAGCTCTTAGGACTCCTAGGCTCGAGCCCCAGCCTCAAGTAGATGTGTAATTGAGTCAAGTCAATACAGAGCCAAACTCGAAGCCACTCGATTAAAAACTCAAACCCCGAACTCGATTCGAGCTTTTTCAATGTTTGAAACTCCGACCAAAAATAGTCGACTCGATAAAGCTCTAATCATTTTAAAAATTAATAAATACTTATACTCGAACTCGACTCAAATAATTTAAACTTGTGATACTCGATTACTAAATAATCAATTAGTAAGATTTAATTAAGCTCGCGAACAACTCGAATCAAGTATCGTGATACTCGAAATAACTCCGAAAAAAATTCAAGTATTTTTATTTTATTAAAACAAAACCTACAAAAGGTTTGTTGTTCATTATGTAAACATATCCAACCCCATTTATGGCTACCTCCTCTCTAATTTATGTATCCTACATTATGCACCCGCTGGCGCAAGGATATCGGGATATACTGCTCCACAAGAATGCTCAACAATCTTAATGCCCCACTCGTTACAAGCTGCTCCAAAGCTCTAAGAAACAATACAAATATTAGGGAGTCTTAAATAAAGTGAAATTGTTTGAATGACTTTCCACGCGGGATCAAGCAATAAACTAATTCATATTCTTTTTTCCCTATATTTATATGTGTTTTTGCTTTAATTTTTTTAAAAGCAAAACATATGATATAAAAAAATAAATTAAAGTTTAATATATTTAATTTGAAGAACCAATAAAAATAATATATATTGAATTAATTTTGTAAGATGTAATTAGAATAAGAAAATAGAATATTTAATTGAGAACTTGGAATGTTTTCAATTTTTCTTTTATGTTTTATTTTCACTATTTTTCATATTTATTGTAATTTTTAAATTGCACTAGAAAACACTTAAAATGACTATGTCTCTGTAATAGTTTTTTTTTTTTTAAACTAAAAACAAAGTAAACTTTATAATTTAAAAAATTTATTTTTCTTAAGTCATTTATGAAAATATACAAGCAGCAGATGACTTTAAACGTTGCCTTTCATGCTAGCTGGACACCTGGTCAAGTGACCCCGCTTACTTGATAAAAACAAAAAAAAATTGTAACTTTGAGTTCTAGAGAAGTCTTGATTACGTTTGATTCGTAGAATTTTCGTTAAAATAAAAAGAGAAAATAACTAAAAAATAAATACTAAAATTAATAAAATTATTTTTATATATTATCATTTATTTTTCAAAACCTCTTGATATAAAAAATTAAATAATTTTAAAATGTAAGGAATTTTACTAATTTAAATTATATTCAGTTTCTTTGTATTCTTTTTATAATATATGAAAGTATTAGAAAATTCTTTTCCATTTTCGTAATCCGATTTAAATTAATTGATAAAAAAATTATAGTTTTCATACACCTTTTTCTGTATCTCTCAAATTTTCCCTAATGAATATATCATAAAAAAAAGAAGATCATAACAGGTGGAAAAATGTTATATTAAAAGTCATGGAAAAAAGAAAGAATATAATACAAAAAAATTACTAATTATGTGATCAACTAAAAATCCGCTGACTACCCGTCAACTCATGGGAATGAATAGGCTGACGTTTGGTTATCCCGACACCACTTCAAAATCTAGCAGAGTCTCCTTTGTACCTGGGAGCCTCACTAAATACAACACTGCATTTAAACTCCGTCCCAAGCATCTAATATCATCACAACACGTAAAGAAACTGGCCACTGGGGCCCATAGACACTCATCACAATATACCATCTATGAACTAACTATATCCAATGGGGCTTCTAAGAAGCAGAATTACTTCTTATACAACATATATCAAAATTAGGAATTCTAATACACGGAAAATCACAAAGCTCCACACCCAGCCTCTTCACAAACTCAACCCGCGACGCCCATCAACCTCACAGACATAGCTTACGTTCAAGTTACCCGACACCACTTTAGAAAATCTAGCAGCTCTTCAGACTGAGAGCTCTACCTAAATATAGTACCCTCGCATAAAACCCGTCCCAAGTAGTCCAATATATGCAATATATCCAATACCTACCACTCGGCCCATAATACCATACTATCACATTCAAACTATATCCAATGGCTTCAAGAGTTAATAACCATTTCTTATACAACATATATTAAAATGTAAAGCATTCTAATACATGTATAATGTGAATTAAAGCCACATCCCGCTTTCTTCAAAACAACCTCAAGGGACGAACTCGTCCCGCCGCACGCTCCCGTACCCGTAAAGCCAGGTCCCACGACGAGCTAAAGTTTCATTAGAGAATCGCCCTAAGTGGCTACTCACCACCTAAGTGCTGCATCGTCTAAAGTAAACACACATTCAAGCAAATGCATGATCCTACTCAATGTCTACATGACCAACTCGGGATCCCGAAACCTCACCGACTCTCTCACACTCGCCTGCTTCCTGTATGAGAATTTATCGCTTTATTAGTTGACAACCCTCCAATAATGCGGTATATATATCAATTGGGCCGCTCCGACGATTGATATTTTTGGTTTGGACTACCATCCGATAATTAACATTTTTAGACTACCTCCGAACTGCTTTTGGGGACTCATCTCATGCACTATCTCCTATAATCCTGTGGATGTTCCAAAGGTATACGGAATGCATGTATGCCATCCATCATGTACTCTAATCACATGCAAATATATAAACATGAATATACTCGCATAAAAATTAAATCACACAAACATGTTAGGTGGATTATCATTTAAACATCAAATTAACTCATCGCTTAACAGTTCAAACACAAGCAATTCGATTCGAATTACTTAACCAAACACATAATTTTTTCACGAAAATATTTTCTTAGGGAACTGCTTCTGAATAGTGAAACCCCTACATTATTCTAAAAGTCATAACTCAACTGCTCGCTTTGAGCGAACTCAAGAATCCACTCCGCTTACTATTCTCACCCACATACCAAGCAAACATCTAACACACAAATTACACAAACCACACCCAAACAGCTCTAAAGGGCCTACTACGCACTCGTCCAAAATTCAGATCAATTCGGTCCCATACTGGGATCGACCAACCTACCCATTCTCAGCCTTTTTCATATCAATACACCATTTATTCAATAAATGATCAACATGGCACCCAAACAGCCCTTCACGTCACTACACAGTTTTGGGTTTCAATAAATTATTAAATTCACCCAAGCCAAAGATCAACAAACCATTGCTCAAGTGCCTCTAAAATAACCAAACATCGAAAAACACTTAAATAGAATAAATCTCAAGTATGAGAACCCACCTCATGAGTTTGAAGAAACTCCCGATCCCGAGTCCACGCGCAGCCCGCCCTCGCTGCAGAACGTTTTCTCCTTCGCCCGGCGACCGCCGAAGCCACTGATCTTCCGACATTCTGCAGAGAAGACCCCCTCTAAAGCCCTCAAACCAAGCCTACCAGATCTCATCTTTTGTTCCTCACGTTTTTTGCCTGTTCATTTAAGAGTAAGGCTTGACTATTTCACTCAGGCTTTTTCTCATTTAACTATTCCAAACGACCTTTACGTTCCTTTACCAGATCGATATCTCTGACTAACTCAAGAAATTCATTTTTATCATTTCTCTACTCATACCACTTATGGCACATGAGTACGTGCTATCTATGACTTTCGTCACATAGTAAATCGTTTTACTAAGACCCGAAACGCTACGCCTCAAGTTGTCACCCAACCGGCCTCAAAAAAATTACGAATTTTACGGTTAGCTAGATTTCGCGTAGACGATTCCAACCCAACATAATCCTTTCGCCATCGTAGATCTAGAGAATTAATTACGGATTTTTAACCGAAATTTTAATTCAGAATCAAAATTACGATTTTGCCCTTATTCCGAAATCAATTTCTGTGGCTCTTACATTGCACTCTTAGACGAAAGCCGCCTTCGCACGCCCCCTCGTACTGCAGCGATCTCTTCGGATAGGCTGGCTTACGCCAGCATTGGGAATCATTCTGCCGGCCATTTCTCCTAGCGCACACAACGTCCAAAGTAAACATAGGAGATCTGCAACGCATGACCTATTTTCCTGAATGCCCACATGACAACTCTCAGTCCCGGTTCCTCACGACCTCCTCACACCCGCCTCAAGCCTCGTATTTAGAATTATTATCGCGCACGAGCAACCCTCCGATGTATATATTGACCAAGCCGCCTCCGATCGATCATATTATTGCCAGGCCTCCGATGAATACATTGGTGCCACGCCACCGACGATTGATATTTCACTTGATAATTCTCCGGAGCACTACGTTTTTAGACAACCCTTCGAATTTCTTAGATTTCATTCATGCACTCACTAGATTCAGAGCCTGCAGAGGCGGAATGTAATGAGCTGTTTCAATACAAGCCTAATCACATGCAACATAAACATAGTATATTATCCACATAATATTCCACACACAATCATGTCATGTAATTAATCACTCATACATCAGAATTAAGCCTCGGGCTAATGATCATACACGTTGGCTCCACTCGAATCACTTACCAAACACATAATTTTTACAAAATTATTTCATGATCATCAAGCCGGAACAAGAAACCCTAGGTTATCAAGTTCCTCTAAAGCACAAATTTTCGGCTCTTGAACCTGTTTCACTCGCCATTTCCGCCTCACAAACCAATACATGATTTATTATGCAAAGCAATAATTTGACACTCCCAAACCAACCGTGGCAATCACGGCCGCTACGGTTTTGTGGTTCAGACACCTTGCCCTGTTTTGGGATCGATCAAACGGCCGCTCAAGGCCCCAACTCAACCAAACATTAACACAAGACTTAAACGAATAATAAAAACCCAACAGGAGAACCCAATTTCCTGAGTTCGAGGAAACTCCCTAAATCTGGTGTACCCACGCGAAGCCCCTCTCCGTTGCAGCTAGCTCCTTCGTCTCGAAGCATCGCCGACTACCTGATTTGTTTGCAAATCTGCAGGTCGCAGACCTTCTCTCTAAACCACCATTTTCGCCACCGGATCTATTTCTCCCCAACACGCTTTTGCTTCATTTTAACATTTGAAGAGACGACACTATTCCAATCATCTTGTCCTGTTTAATATGCTTCAAAAACAGGACCCCTTTATATCCCCTTCATTTCCTTTGAGTGCTCATTCTACCAAGCCGTCCATCTTCGACACTCCCATCATACACTTACGCCGCGACACGAGCACGCAGCATACGACTTTCGTCGCATCAAAACAAAAGACCTGCCACGAATGCGACGCCTTCGGTGGCGTACGACCCCCGATCAGAAACCGACCGACGAATTTTCATATACCTAGATTTCACGAGACATTCAACAATAATAAGTTAACATCTAGGTACAAATTACCGATTTTTAACTGAATTATCACTTAGGAGTCGAAATTCACGATTTCCACCCTTTTTCAGAATTGAATTTCTGTCTTACCGTAAGACCCGAGAAATTCCAAATTATGGAATAAGGGCAAAATCGTAATTTCGATTACAAATTGAAATTTTAGCTAAAAATCCGTAATTTATTCTCTGTGATCCTGACGACGAAATAGATTTCACCACTTAATCGTCTCAAAAATCCAGCTAGCACGTAAAATTCGTAATATTTCGAGACACCTGAGCTCCACGCTTCGAAGATCGCTAAGCCAGCGCCGTGAAACGACGATGTTACGAAAAGTCACGCATAACAAGTACTCATGCACTATGTTTCGTGACGGTAGATAAATACCGAAACTGATAAATGGTAGATAATACGAATGCCAAAACTCAATGAAAGAAGGAATTAATCAAATAAATTGGATTAAGTCACTAAAAGACGAAACTGTAAACAGTGACCTTCTTCCCAAAGTTAAAATGAGCCAAAAAGTGAGAAAGGGAAAACAGGGGAGGAATTGACAGTGAGTTGCGTTTGAGAGAAATTTTAGATATAGCACTCTCCCTGTATTATCTACGATCCGACCGTCTACCGACAAGAAGGAAAGACGCTCACGCGGTTATGCCACGCGTGACCCGGGTTTCAGGAGCTGACAAACTCCAAGAGGCAGGTTTCTCCCTACTTGAGTTTTACTCCCATTTGGGGTTGCTTACTAATGCCAGAGCTCGAACGGCGCTGAGGAAACAGCTGACCTGGCCCCAAAACTCGGGACCGAATTGATAAAATTTTTGAAAGAAAAATGGAGCAGCCCGTGACTGCCCCATGCTGTTTTGGGTGATTTAATTCTTCATCCAAGTGTTAATCCTGTGTTGATTGGACTGAGGCCAGAAATGGCCGTGAAACCCGGGTTCACTAAGTGAACCGAGGTTTTGTGATTTTTCCGGGAATAGTAAACGAGGGTTTCACTATTCCCCGAAATAAAGGTTCCCAAATATAATTTTGTGAAAATATGTGCTCGGGCCGAGTGATTTAAAATAAAATCAAGCCAGGTTTGATCATTAGCCCATGAGCTAATTTTGATGTGATAAAATGTATAATTACATAACATTATTTCAGCGACTGAATTATGCGAGTATATTCATGCATATATATTTGCATGTGATTGGGATCAGATCGAACTCCAAGATACATAGCATTCCATACGCACCTAACACCCTAGGATTATAGGAGCGAGTGCATGAG
This sequence comes from Tetrastigma voinierianum, assembly GCA_016808115.1. Lineage (NCBI taxonomy): Eukaryota > Viridiplantae > Streptophyta > Magnoliopsida > Vitales > Vitaceae > Tetrastigma > Tetrastigma voinierianum. The sequence continues at coordinate 274,503 of JAEQBH010000789.1, forward strand.
GATTTAGTCTGTGGTAAATTGCCTTCTATAATACCTAAAATAATAATTACTCCAGAGGGTGGGGCTGAATTAAAAAATATCAATCGTCTGAAATACCAATTGATATTCATCTGCAGAGTCCAAAAACAAATAATATATCAATCAATGCGGCCCAATTGATATATACACATCGGAGGGTTGTCCACAAACAAACCAATAATATATCAATCGTCGGAGCGGCCCAATTGATATACACTCCGAGGGTCAGTCTACAAACAAACAAAATAGAAATTCTCATACGAGGCTTAGCGAATGGAGTAGTCGACGAGGACTCGTGGATCCGAGTCGGGTCACAGACATTCAAGCAGGATCATGCATTTGCTTGAATGTGTGTTTAATTGGAACACGACCGCACTTAGGTGGGTGAGTAGCCCACTTAGGGCGATTCCACTATCAGCATTAGCTCACCCGTCGAGGGATATTGTTTTACTGTGTACAGGGAGTTGCGTAGGAATTCGCCGCCCTAAGAATGAGGATTGTAAAGAAAGCCGAAGTCAGCGCTTGGGTCTCATTTAAACATGATGTAACTCTATAAGTTTGATATATGTCGTATAAAGAGTAAAACATATTAACTCTTTAATCACTGGGTATATAGTCGATTCATAGTCGGGTATGTATATCGGTATTGTTTATGGGCCCCACGTATTACCTAGCTTGATCGGGATATATCGATTATATCAGACCTGTTTGGGGACAGATATGCAGTTTCAGACTAGCGCAGCTCCCCGTACAAAGGAGACTCGTCCGATTTTCGAAAATGTCTGTCAGCTCGACATTCACGAGTATTCCGCTGCCGACGGTAGTCAAATCTGACACCTCGGCTCGGCGTCACGCTCGTATCGGCCCAGACACGAATACCTGCAGGAAATGGCCTGGGTGACGCCCCAAACCGGTGTCCCGCACCACCCGCCAACCTACGGAATCTACATGTCTCATGTCATGAGACCCACATGTGGCAAAATGGCCACTTGCCTACACATCATACAATCACAGCGGCCCAAAGGACCGTCTAACCACAACAAGATTTATTCACTGTCCAAATCTTTCAATCGGGGTCACTACTATCCAAAGCCAACAAATCCCCATCCATTACATGACCCTTAAGCAAAAAGTAAACAAGTAGAGAAAAGCCCCTACCTTTCCGAAATGGTCGAACCCCTCAAAACCGGTACCCACGCGTAGTCCTCGCCGCTGGAGCACTCGCTTTCTCGTCCCTCGCCTAAACCGACTCTGGTCCGATCGCCGAGAATTTTAAAGAGAAGGCAGCTCTTCTCTCTCTAAAAAATCCCAATACACTTTCCCTCTCTTCCGTTTGCTCTTCTCCCTCCTTCTCTTCCTCTCCCAATCCATTCACAAGACGTGACAAGAGATGCCCTCTTAACGCCACATGTCAAATTCCTCACGGCCGGAGTATGATTACATCTTATCCTCTTATCCAACCACTCGGTATTTCCCCACCCAAGACCATGCCACGTCGCATGCGAGCCCCACTGAGCTCACTGCTCAATTGCTAGCTCGACACGTATGACCTCTCGTGGGCCACCTACAGCGCGCTGTCGTCCCACACTCCTCTACGTGCCTCAAAACGTGAAATCCTCAGATGCCTCATCCACGCAAACCCGACGTGGTATCTAGATTTCACGAGACCGATTCCAACCCTATGGAAGTCCGTTTCATCATCCGAGATCTAGAAAAATTCCGGATTTTCCCCGAAATTATCATTTTATCCTTTCAGAATTCGGATTTTTTCCTGGGTCTCATCTCACATTCTCCCCCCCTTAAAAGAATTTCGTCTCGAAATTCAACATACATACGCATCCAACCACGCGGCATATGTAACCCTTACACCACCCACCTCGCCAGGCTCACGGCGAATTCCTTTCCAAGCCACAATCATCGACAACCCAATTCAATCACAACCTAATCCATGTCACGACGACGTCCATACACCGAAGCTATTTGGTTTGCTCACCATCACCCAATGAAATTTCCAATGGTATCCACCCGAGTCACTCACTCCTATCACTCAACTCTAAGTCCACGTGATAACTCGACCAGGTTTTCATCTCGGAGTCACCCCGACTCTTATCACCTCCAACCTCTAAGTCCGGTGATAACTTATGTCCGTGTTCCCTATCATCTCGAGTCTCTCCCTAATTTATCACTCAACTCTAAGTTCAGTGATAAACTCATGTCCGTGCTCTCATCTCGAGTCTCCTCCCGAATTCTATCACCCAACTCTAAGTCTGTGTGATAACCATGTCCTCGTTTTCCTAATGTAACTTTTCTGGCTTACACTTCAGCCTCTTCCATCCATACGTAAATTCTGAGCATTCCACGAGTCTCTTACACCCACACGTAAATCTGTGGATCGCTCCCGCCCTATTAGCACCCACACGTAAATTCGATATCTCCCCGGTCTCTTACACTCCTCACGTAGTCTGTGGATCGCTCCCGGTCTCTTACACCCACACGTAAATCTCTGTGATTTCCTGCCCTTACACAACCAATACGTAAATTCAGATCAAGCCCGGTCTCTACACCCACACATAAATCTGGGGAGATCTCCCCTGGCCCTTACACCTCACGTAAATTCAGATCGCTCCCTGTCTCTTACACTCACATAAATGATTTCTCCTGGGTCTCTTACACCTCACGTAAATTCGGATCGCTCCTGGTCTCTTACACCCACACGAATGATCACTCCCGCCCTCTGGCACCCTCACAGATCTTTCGGATACTACCGCAGGTCTCCTTCACCCACTCAGGATCTTTCACCTAAGGGAATTAACGCTCCTTCGCTTTCGCTTCAACACACACATTTTCTCTTCATTTCCGATTCGAACCATGAGTCTTCGCTGACGTAAATCCCAAAGACCAACTCAACCCCACACTCACCAAGAGTGGTGAACAGACCACACTGGACATGAACGCAATCCGACCATTGGCCCACAACTCTCTCACCCTACCTCCTGGGGTGGAAGAACATCCATATCCGGCTTCTCTAAAGGTCTCAACCTCTAAGCCCAAGTCTATCACAAGACAACAAGAATGAGTACGATGCATCCAATTTAAACGCTACTCATTCACAAGTGCAAGAGTAGAAACGCACCTCGCATATCCGCATCCGAACGCCCGCCCCTCGTACCACAAGATCTTTGCCTCCTGTGACACCCGGCATTTCATATGTCCGCCGTCGGGAGAAATAACATATCGTCACCGTCCACTAGTCTCCGTCTCGTGAGTCCTGTGGCCCGACTGACCCACAATCGTAAACCCCCACATGTCTAAATATCAATTATCGTCAAATTAGTTTTACTTCTTAAATCAAAGCATAAGAATGATAAATATAAAAATGGTTACATAAATAATAGAAATAAAGAAGCTTAGGTTAAAATAACATTAAAAATGAACTAACATTAAAACCCTTAGAGTAGTCCTATAGATGTAATTTCGAGAGTGTAAAAAAGGCAAAATCGTAATTTTGAAGAAACCAAAATGCCCAACGAAATAAGAAAAATCGAAAATAAGTAGGTTTAAACCCTTTTCCTCCATTTCATTTTTCTTGATTCTCACTACCCCACACCCTTTTGGAACCTAGGAACCTAAGTAGAGAGGAAGCAGCGAAGAGTGAATTCCTAGATCAAAGCGATCCCCATACAAACCAAGTGATTAAAGGTGGGGTTTTCTCCCATTCACTTACATCGAGGCTGGGTATGTATATATGCACGCTTTCGGGGGCTATAAATGCTATTTTCTGGGTATTCTCAAAACCATTCTTCAGACAAAGTGGGAAGGAGTGAATCATTCTAAATGTGTTCTTCGGGGATTGATTTCTAACTCCTAGTGATTTAGGAGCAGAAAAATACCGTGGTATGATCTCTTGTATTTTCTGTCTATTTTTGAATTGTTTTATGATTGTTTGTGGATTCTTAGAAGTTTTTCCAAAGAATTTGAGATATGGAATGACTGTCATGGGAAATGGTTGGTTGGTAGTGATAAATTTTTGTACAGGATTGAGGAATCCAGTGGGGGATTTTTTATATAGTATGGGGGATTTACTATGGAAACATCGCCCGATTCGACTCACTGACTTGTTTCGACTCGTTCCGACCACTGGAATAACTTTCTTTATGGGGATTTTTATATAATATGTGGGATTTTTACATAACCTAGGGGATTTTTACATAACATGGGGGATTTTTACATAACATGGGGGATTATTATATATTATGGGAGATTTTTACGTAACATGGGGGATTTTTATATAGTCTGGGGGATTCTACTATGGTGATCACTGCCCGATTCCGACTCACTCGAACCTGTTTCCGACTCACTCGGGAATGATTTTCTTTATGGGGATTTTTATATAATATGGGGGATTTTTACATAACCTAGGAGATTATTATATAGTATGGGGGATTTTTACATAACATGGGGGATTATTATATATTATGGGGGATTGTTATATAATGAATGAGAGGTCCCTTAGGCGATGCTCCAACCTATACTTATACTCAAGAGGTTCCTTATAAGGATGCTCGAGAAACCCTACTTTGATATATGAGAGGTTCCTTATAAGGATGTTTAACCTATACTTATACTCAAGAGGTTCCTTATAAGGAGTTTGAGAAACCCTACTTTGATATATGAGAGGTTCCTTATAAGGATGCTCAACCTATACTTTATACTCCTAAGAGGTTCCTTATAGGATGCTTCAGAGAACTACTTCTGATATATGAGAGGTTCCTTGTAAAGGATGCTCAACCTATACTTATACTCAAGAGGTTCCTTATAAGGATGCTTGAGAAACCCTACTTTGATATATGAGAGGTTCTCGGCATGATGCTCAACTCCATACTTATACTCAAGAGGTTCCTTATAAGGATGCTTGAGAAACCCTACTTTGATATATGAGAGGTTCCTTATAAGGATGCTCAACCTATACTTATACTCAAGAGGTTCCTTATAAGGATGCTTATGAGAGGTTCCTTATAAGGATGCTCAACCGATACTTATACTCAAGAGGTTCCTTATAAGGATGCTTGAGAAACACTACTATGAGGAATGAGAAGTTTATTGTAAGGATGTTTGAGAAACAAAAACAAATAACGGTTGGAAATGGTATTTGGTGAAAATGTGTATAATTTTGTTTACGCGTTGCTTGAGTGTACATTTACTTCTAAGTGTTTCCATATAAACTTGAGATCTATTTGCAATGTCCTTGGTTTCAGAAATGGTACATCTATGATATGTTATAAACAAAATGAGACCGACTGTTCATACTTAAACCTTGTCAAGCTCGGGAGAATTTTCCTATTAGCTCGTGCCCACCCCTACTTACATCCCTTTTCAGATTTTACCTTTGAGGAGGTGGTAGGAGCTGAGGAACCCGCGCATGGGGAGGCCCCACCCGAGGGGAATCTGAATTCCGAGGAGAACATGTAGAGCTATCAGTTTCTTTGTACTAGACTAGATAAATTATTTTGAAATCATGTAAAGTCTAGTATTTTGTTATTCCGCTGCGATATCATAGTTTAATTCTTTGGAAATGTAAATGCCATTGTTGGAACATGCCTCGTTGTTATTGCCCATGGTCGCTCTGTTTTTTAGAAGGTTATTGTGGGTACTTCATACGGTGAATAGAAATCTTTTGGGATAATATTGTAAATATGTGATGGATAAATGGGCCCAATGTGGGGGATGTGTTATAATCGCACAGGTTGTGTTTTGGGGTAGAGCTTCCCGAATAAGGGAGACTCTGCCCAAATTTTGTTAAATTAAGGACCCTTGGTCATTTATGGATTTTATTAGTGCTCTCATGGTGTATATGGTTGTTAGTATGTAATGACGTCCCAAGGGGCATTTGAGGCGTTACTCTATTCAACAAGTGCAAGAGTAGAAACGTACCCTGCATATCTGGCTAATCTGAACGCTCAGTCTCTGTACCACGAGATCTTTGCCTCCTAGGACAATCTCGCCATATGTCCAAGCCGCCGCCAGAATAACATATCGGCTCAGCCCCGTCGACCAGGAAGTCCCCGGCTCGTTAGTCCCAGACCGACCTCGACCCACACTCCTACCTCCGCCCACTGCGGTCTAAGGTGCCAGAGATAGCACTCGAACCGAAATCGGTTCCTCCGACCGCACCAAGGTGTGGAGGAATGAATCGTACACTCTTGTTCTACAAATTTAACTGGATCGGCGCTGTCCCAAAATCCCTGATCCCCGTCTCGGGGACAACTCGCTCATGCCTGTGTTGTCGGCAAAAATAACATATCACACCCGCCTCGGCCTCCGACAAACCCACCCAATCCCGGCCCCTGCCCCGAACCCGTAGGAAGCGGTAAGCCCTCTCGCCTTCCGAACTAGAAGAATGGTCCTCCCTCTTGCTACTAACACCCGCATCCCGAAAGTGTTCCGAAAGATTTCTCGATCTCTCTCTCTACGGGTCAAGGCCGTCCCAACCACGGGAGTCCATGTCCCGTAGGCGAAGTCCCATGACATTCCACCCCGAATGGACAACTTCACCCATTCTTGAATCTCTCACCTTTGGCCAAAAGTCAAGGGCACATAATCATCAAAGAATCGGGCTAACTCGTGAATCTAGCCACGTAGTCCATCACGCCACATCGCCCCGTCAGCCTCTAGGAACTCCCGAGCTCGCATGCCTCGCAGCCTCTAGAAAGTACTCTACCCATGAACAAATACCTCTTGAAATTCTCGCCCATGTCATAACCTCTAAGTCTCTGTGGGTCCTAACCCATCTCCACCATACCCGCTCGCCCTCTAGCCGGGAAAGGGTGCCTAACCCGACATCGGTCGACGATGTGATCTCCATAGCCTCCACTCGACCGTATAAACCAATGGTCCACACCATCTGATCTCCTCCCCTATGAATAGGAGGATGATGTGCCCTAAACCTCTGGAGGTTACTGGGACCTTCCCGACCACCGGCTACGGCCTGGTGGCAGAGCAACCGCCACACCCATACCACAGCGGCATGTCGATCAAATACCGGACGGCTGGTCAAATGTCTGATGTCTCGACCACACCCGTGGGACGTCCCTCTACGTCCCTCGTCTCTACTTCAGCCATCTACACAAGTCAATGGCGCATTAAATTTCACGTGCATTCTAAGGCTCAAACACAATTTAGACACTATTCATACACCTAAAAAAATTTCACACACCACTTAATCGCATTTATAGTAATCAGTAATATAAATATCTTATATATTAAATCATACACAATAAAATTTTTAAAATTTTTGTACTTTTTTTTTTTTTTTTACCCCGTGAATGTTGTTTATGAATAAGGTCCATGAATCGTTGTCCATATTAAAGGACCCTAAATGTAGCGTAATCGCCACAAACCGGGTTGTGTGCATAAGGCGCACACCCAGAATCATCATGTCGCCGCACACCGCTACGCAGCTGCTCCAGGTCGGGCTACGCCGCCAGCGCGCACAAATACCGATCGGTCGCCGCATGTCGCCGCACGCATTTCCTTCCTTTCCCCGCCTTCAAAGCGTCGCGACATCGCTTCCGTGTCGCACTCGAGGCCAATCCATGTCGCCGACATCAAACTGCGTCGCGATTAATCGCCGTAATTCACTTCGTCGCTACCTCAAACGGGTCGCGACAACGCTTCTCCCGCCTAGCCTTCGCCAGTCGCCAATTCTCCCTGAGACTCACCATGTCGCGACATCGATTTCATGTCGCGACTTCATTCCTCGCCACATGACTTCGTGTCGCGACATTCAAGATCCGTGTCGCCATTCTCCCACGGCCACCCACGTCAGCGACATCGCTTCCATCGCCTATCTCGCCGTCCATTTTCATCATTCCTTACTCATACCACTTATGGCACATGAGTACGCGTTAGATGGTGACTTCGCCGCATCAAAATCGCTTATCGGCACCCGAACCGCGATGCTCAAAACGCACGGTAATTCGACCGCTCCCGAATTCGACGAAATTTTTACTGTATGCTAGATAGATTTTGCGAGACGATTCCAACGGTGAAACTGCTTCACATCCAATATCTGTGGTAATAAATTACGATTTTTAACAGAATTAACAATTTTGTAATCGAAATTACTTATTTGCCCTTTCCTAAATCGAATTTCTCGGGTCTTACAAATTATACCACCAACCATATAGTTGAAATGACAGCCTCCTAATTTAACTAGAGGTCTTGAATTCGAGCCCTAGGAACATAGTTGTGTATGTGATTGTGACGCCCCATTTCCTGGGGGTCCCGTTGACCACCGTCAACTTACGGAATACCTGTGTCTCATATCATGAGACTCATACATGAGTAAAATGACTACATTGGCCCATACATCCATACTCACAAAAATACATCAAACTATATTACCATAGTTCAAGAGTTAATACATCACTCTTAATACAAAGCTCTGGGCTTGTGCACATATCTGGTTTGGACCCTATCATCTTTAATTTTTAATAAATAAATGTTATTATAGTAAAGAAATTTTTTAAATATTTTTCAAAAGCTTATAAACATTATCATTCCTTATACTTATCAAAATAATTTAGTTATGTATATTCTTGTTTAATTTAATATTGTTATTCAAAAAAATTAAATATATCTTTGAATTTTGAATAATTTGTAATTATGGATATTTATATAAAAATATCCACCCATATATCTCCAATATATTTTATACATCCATAAAATCCAAGTGCAAATAAAAGTTATTATTATTTTTGAATAAAAATTTTATCATAAAATTTTCATTGAATATGATATACAATTTTTTTTGTATAAATTAAAATAAACCTTTTTTTTCAAACAAGACTAACATTTTCTAGTTTTATAACAATGCGATATATAATTAAATGTTTGAACTATATAAAGAAATCACTTGATGAAAGAGAAACTAAAATTTTCAAGGGAAATAAATAATAAGTAGTATCTCTCATTCTAAATTTTATGGTAATATGTTATTTTTATTTTTAAATAAATCAATTAGGATTTTATTTTCCACATTCCGTGTTCTATTAAAATATATATAACCAATAGAATTGATTTGCCTAGAAAGAATTCAAAGGAATATAACTATTTTAGGAAATTATTAATCCAAGATCTTCTAAAAAAATATAAATCAAAGATAGAAAATGATTTCCATCTTCCTTACAAATTAATAGTACATTATGTAACACTGACGCTTCTCAAACCCGGGAGCTCAGTTGACTACTGTTGATCCACTGAAATCTACATGTGCCCCCTTCGCGTATTCCATACCGTGCAAAGGCCACTCAGCCTACACATCCTACTCATAAAATGTATATTTTATACAAAATGATTTATTTACAATTGTGTTTAATATACTTATTACAAAAACTCGGGTCTCTTGCCTGTATTCTTACAAAAATACAAGATGAGGAAGCCAATCTCGTCGCTTTCTTCGGCTTCTAAGGTCTTCGGATGCTGCCTTCTATTTCAGTGCGCTTCGATACTTGAAAAATATATTCTTCGACAAATAGTATTAAAACGTTAGCTGAGTTTCTCCTTTATTTGTTACTTCCTCATTTAGTGTAATGTACACACATCAACATTCAACACACATATATCACTCATGGCATAACATAATTAATTTGATAAGTCATGTTATTCACACTTCATGGCAATAACACACATCACACAATGGCAAACAAGCCATGGACTCCCAAACCACTCTTAGGGATATTCTTTCTTCGCTAATTCCTTTGAACCGAAACCACCTGGCCAGTTCAACAATCCCTATCCATTACATAACCCCTTAAACAAAAAGAAGCAAGTGAGAAAACCCCTACCTTTCGGAGTTTGTCGAAACTCCCCAATACCGGTACCCACGTGTAGTTCTTGCAGTGGGGACCAACTTCGTCGCTGTCTGAAGCTGCCGGGTCCGATCGGCCGGAATTGAGGAGCAGAAGGCACCTTCTCTCCTCTAAAATCCCACATTTTCCCTTCTTCGTCCCTCTTTCTTCTCATTAGACAGTCTCACACGTCACATGTCACTTCACGGGCCAGTGACACATGCCCATAGTTCTGAGTCCAACCACCTTTGCATTTTCACCAACGCGCACGACGCCACGCTGCCCGCCAGCCCCACCCGGTTCTCGCCGACCGCATCTGGCACTAGACACGCGTCGTGCCTCTTGGCCACCCAACGCCGCGTCCCACATGCCAGCGTTCCTCGAACATGAAATTCGACTCGAGACCGACGAAATTTCGCAGGCAGATTTCGCGAGATTTGCTCATTCGGTGAAGTCCGCTGTCATCCGAGATCTGTACCGATTAACCGAAATTACCATTTTATCCTTCCTTAGAAAACATGTGTGAGACCCCGGAAAATCCAGATTTCCTAAGGAATGATAGAATGGTAATTTCGGTCAAAATTCGGAATTTTTATAGATCTCGATCGATTTAAACGACTTCACCGTCTTAATCGCCCTCACAAATCTAGCTAACACGTGAGACTCCCCGTCGCATTCAGATAGTCTAATTTCACGCGCCGGAGGTTAACGCAGAGCTGGACACTTTAAGACTTTACGAATGGGCCAAAGAGCGCCGCCACGCCACAAGCTACGCTAGTCAAACATGAGCTCGGGCAAGGCCGGCAGGTGACATGGGTACGATGCCATTGGGAGGGAAATCTCAAGTGGTTTGATAATATGATAAGGTGTAATCCTCCTCAACCAATAGAAATTGACATGTGGCAATGGAGAGATTTTCTCGTCTCCAATCTGACCAAATGGACTTACAGCAAAGAGAGAGAGGAGAAAAGAGCAAACGAAGAGAGATCGAGAAAGAGAGGGTTTTGTAGAGAGGCTCCACCTTCCCCAAGTTTCCCGACGATCGGACCTCGGTGGTCCCGGGGTTTTGTTTGAGGAGAGCTGATCCCTCACAAACAGAGCTTCACTGTCAAGACCGGGCTGGGAGTTTCGACAAACTCCAAACGGCAGTGTTTTCTCCTACTGCTTACTACACATGTAATTGACGATTTGTCGAGGTTTCAGGAGCCAAGTGGGTTTCGGCTCAAAAGATTTGGACCGACCGAATAAATACCTGAACGCTTGACGGGGCCCACGGATCGCTTGCTTGACTTGTGTGGTATCAGGTTATCGCCATGAGAAAATAAATATGTTGGTGTGATGTCAGGCGCTCAAGATGGACCGCCGGTCGCGCTTTAGCCCACGCTGAAGACTTTTTTTTTTATGTTATTGCTTAAATCAATAATACGATTTATAATTAATTTTGTTAATACATGCACGAGCCGATATATTAAATATGTCAATGTTGTTGTGCCATTGCATCGCACTTTGCTGGAGTAAACCCAAGTGTGCGAAATTCCACCACCGGGCATTTCACCCCGGCCGTGGGACCCCTTCGTACCGAAGACGCACTTGGGAATGAGACTCATTTGGGGCTTTAGAAGCGAAGAAATGGCCAAACCGTCTTATTCGTATTTTTCTCGTTTTTTGTAAAATTCGAAAGAGACCGCTTGTATAAATTGTAAACAAAACAAGTGTAAACAAATCCTCTTTGTATAAAATTTTTATATTAAGTTGTATGGATGTGCGGCCCTATTGGGCCGTTTTACATGTACGTGCTCTCACGACGTGAGACACGAGATTTCGCTGCTGACAAATGTAACGGACACCCCTGCTCGGGGGGGCGTCAAAACATGGATTTTCCAGGGTCTCACAACCCCGAAATATACCCTAGCAGTTTTCGGACTTGTGTAGGGTATATTAAAAGCTAAATAGGAATTTTCAGGAATAAAACGAGAGACCCGGAATTTATATCCTAAGCAAAGGTAAAAGTGGAACTTATCCAATTAGGATATATATATTACAAGAAGAATGGGATTGACGCCAAAAGATAATACTGGTATCACGATAAATTAAGAATTTAAGAAAGTGAGCATTAAAATCAAAAAGTCAGAGAGACGGGCCATAAGAGGGACACAAAGAAGTTGATTTGTACGATTAAAAGTCGAGGTGCAAATCTTGAGAGATGAAAGACTAACTTATAATTAAAGGATTTTAAATGAGATATGAGACAAACAAATTCATTCTGCCAATTAAGCAGGCCCACGATTGAGAAGAAAAGGGAGAAAGAAGAGGAAGAAGAGAAAAGAGTAGTAAGATAAAGTACAAGGTTAAAATAAGTGAGGGAAAAGCAAAAAAGTATGGAACTAGATGTGGGGATTTTATAGTTTTATGGATCCTGTTTAAATTTCTATAATTGAGTTAGGGTTTAGAACAAACCCTAACAAATCTTGGTGTTTGGGTTGTGTATGGGTTATAACCCATATTAGAGTTGTTTTTGGGAAATACTTAGGAAAGGTTTTTTGAAGATACACATGTAATGAAAGATGAAATTGAGTAAATTGAGATTACAAGATGCATAGTAAAATGGTTTTGAGGTGTATATGAAGTATAGAGTTGAATTGGGTAGAAAACATGGAAAAAAATGCGAAAAGCCCACATTCTCGCAAAATTGAGCACATGTACCGGCAGGCATGTAACGCCTCGTTTCCGCCGACCGCCGATTTCAGCCATAACTTGCTCATTTATTATCCGATTTTGAGGATTCATGGTTAATTAAAATAGAGACTTCAAAACTAAATTATACAGAAATAGGTGCATCGTCAATTCCCGACTCTGGGCTACTTCATACCACTGTGTTGGTTATGTGCAAGCAAATTCGCATCCGTTGAACATGACAAATTGACACAATGAAGCGAAGCTTCTGTTCGATCGCGATTCTAATGGTAAGCAACTCCTTAGCACCTTAGTTTCAAAAGAGTATAAAGAACCAGTGTCAAATATTGAGTTAAGACATTTCGAGTATTTCAAAATGATTCCGAGTGTAAAATCGACAGAGGGCATTAAGGTCATTTTAGAAAGAAAAAAGGGTAATTTGGTCATTTCCTTGTTACGTGATTTTAAGTGGTTAAATGAGATTTATGAATGTGATGTGGTTAGTGAAATGAATGTGTATGGTGGATTAAAATGGAAGCTATGGTTAATGGTTAGCTGGTTTTAAAAATGAAAAGGACTATCTGACGAAACTAGAATTTACGGAAGCAAGCGGGATTGAGTGGTGAACGGGTGAGTAAACCATTTTGAAAACTGGAGTTTTAAAGGTAAAATGATTTTAATATGAAAAAGGAAAAGATTAATATAAATGTTTATATATGGATATCCATAAGAATGTAGTAAATGTATAAATGTTTATTTTGCCTAAATATATGTATTTTGAAGAAATGAGTGAATGATTTTAATGTTAAAATGAAAAGTTTAATGTAAATGTTTATATATGTATGCATATGTTAAGGCATTATGGAAGTTTTAAATGTGTAAAGAATTACAGGTATATTTGCATATATATGTGTTTTTAATGATAAAGAAAGGATTTGAAGTTCTGATTTTATAAATGTATTTTAAAGAAAGGAGGAATGATTTTAATGTAGTTAGAAATGAAAAGTTTAATTAAATGTTTATATACGTATGATACAGCACAAAGATACAAGCTTAAAATGCAAGTTAAGAACTGAAAACGTATAAATGATAAAGTAAAGGTTTTAAATGAATTTATAAATGTATTTGGAAGAAATGTTTTACTGATGGTTACCCTAATCCCATATGACTGTTATGACTGATATCGGCCGAGGTACCTTAAGCGTGTAAGAATTTAGAGGGTAAAGTTATAGGTTACTAACTGAGGGAGGGAAATAGGTGTTTAGAGTAATATCTTTACACGTGATAAGGTGCTATGACTGAACCCATGCAAAGTGAGTTTCTCCGCAGCCAGAGGGAAGAGGATCAATGACTGCCTCTCACCTCGGCTTCGCAGATTCGAAACTGTCGGCAGGTTATCCCTGGTCTCAATTGAAAGAAAGCAGCTGTTAAAAAGAAAGAAAGAAAGAAAGAAAGAAGTTGTTAATAATAAAGTGATTCTTTAATTATATATTTATTACTTTGATATATATCAAAATGTTATCTTAAATGAAAATGTACACTCACCGGGTTCTCTTTAGCTCATTCTCTTTTCCGTATGTTTCAAAAACATTTTCGTGACCCGAGACAGTGCGCCGTAGAGTAATTCTCCGTGCAAATGTAGTCGAGCCATCGAGAGACTTAATTGATCATGATTTCATTATTGTATATACATTTTGTATATTGTATATATTGAATATTTTGTCATGTATATATGTTATGTATATATTTTGAAAAGGAACATAATGATTTCTCTTGACGAGGTATCGTATGGTCGGTTATGTCCCGCCAAGCCCAAATTCTTCGATAAAAACGCCATACTTAATCAATAGCGTTTGAATGTTTTGATGATTTGAAGTGAATAAATGTATATATGTATATATTGTGTTTGATTGGCTAGGACGAGGAGTCCTAAAATGTACAAAGTTGAGGATTGAAAGATTAGAAGTGTTTTTAAATGTTTTCAGGTTTGTAAATTTGGGAAAGTCCGAAAAGGTATTAAACCCTGTACTAATTCTTTTCAAAATCCAAGTGTTTTAAAAAATAAAAAATTTATCACTGCCTCCGCATTTTCTAAATATTATGTTAAGGATTAGTGTCTACCATGGATTTATTTGACTGCTTAAGAAAAGTTTCGCACATCCAACAAGTGCCGGAGATCTAGCCAGGTCTGAGGCCACGCACAAGCAGGTCCAAGGGTCCAAAGCCGCAGTGTGCTCGCAGGGAAGAACCATTACGGAGTATTATTTGGGTACGCATACTGCTGCGCGATGCTCAGACATTTTACAAAGAGTGTCACAAATAGTTTCTCTAGCACGACCGTAAGGCACAGATGGGAATGCGAGTGCTGGTAGAGGCTCGGTCGAGTCGTAGAGGGCTCCCGTGCAGGGCCCCACTACATTTACTAGATCCTGAGGACCACAGGAGGTGTGACGCCCCAAACTCCGGTGTCCGCCGACTCACCGTCAACCCGCGAATAGTGGATGCCTGAGCACCTGATCGCCACAGTGGACCGCAGCCTCCTTGAACAAAGCTTCACCACCCAAATAAAACACCTGCATGAAACCTGTCCCAAGCAGTCCAATATAATCACAATGATACAAATATGGATAAAAACTGTGACGCCCCAAACCCAGGGTGTCCGTTGACTACCCGTCAACCCGCGGAATTCCACATGTCTCATGTTATGAGACCCATACATGTGCAAATATGGCCACTTGGGCCTACACATCCTACTCATAAAATGTATATTTTATACAAAAATGATTTAATTACAATTTATACAAAAATGCAGTCTCGCCTGCACTTTACAAAAAAATACAAGATAAGGCCATCTGCCGCTTCGCTTAAGGTCCCGGATGTCCCATCCCTGGCACGCCTTCGCACTAAAAATGAGATTCACGACGCAGAGCAATGCCCAAGAAATGAATTTCCCTACGTTACTCCCCACCTTAAGCTACGCAATGGCACACCAACATTTGAACACATGCTAATATATCGGTCATGCATATATTAAACAATTGATTCACAAATCATGTTATTCAATTCTACAACAATAACATAAGATTAGCTCATGAGCGGCTATAGAATAATCCGCGCTCGTTTCGAACCACCCACAAACCATAATCAGCATGTTATTCACTCATGGCAATAACACAACATCACACAAATCACAATAAAAGTCCTCGACCGTCTGAAACCACTCTTGTGATTTCTCTACCTCGGTCCAAATCTTTGAATCAAACCACGGCCATCCGTGCCTCAACAAATCCCCATCCATTACATAACCCTGGGTCAAAAGTAAAGCAAGTAGGAGAAAAACTCTACCTTCCTGAGTCTGGTCGAAACTCCTCAAGATCGGTACCCCACGCAGAAGGTCCTCGCTGTGGGGAGCAACTTTGCTTTCGCCCCTCGTCTGAGTCGCCGGCCCGATCGGCCGAATTTTGTGGCAAAGTAGAGCTTCTCTCTCTAAAAATCCCACATTTTCCCTCTCTCTTCCGTTTGCTCTTTTTTTCCTCTTCTCTCTTCCTCTCCCAATCCATTTGGTCAAGACGGACAAAGAGAAAGTCTTCTTGGTCGCCACATGTCAATTTCCTATTACCGAGAGGACATAATCTTATCCTCTTATCCAACCACTCGAGTATTTCTCACCGCATCATGCCATGTGTCACCCGGTGAGCCCCACTCAGCTCAAGTTTGACCGCCTCAGACCGACATCACGCCCGGCCACCCAAAACGTGCTGTCCTACATCCCTTTCTAAGGCTCCTCGAAAAACGTGAAATTCCGACCGTCCCGTAATTCGATGAAATTCAACGTGGTAGCTAGATTTCCTCATGGTGACGCATTCCAACAAAGGAAGTCCATTTTCACATCCGAGATCTAGAAAAATTCGGATTTTGACTCGAATTACCATTTTATCCTTTCCCAAGAAATCTCTGATTTTCCTGGTTCCACATTTACAAAGCCCGTTTCTGACACTATGAATGAAATGTAATGTTTTTTTGCCTAAAAAATGTCCCTTATGAGTTTCAAAATATGATGAGTGACATTTTCAATGACTATACTAAATTTTCTATACTACCATCTATCCACATTTTCAAATTCTATCAAGAGCATTTAAACACTTAAAATTTTCCAAAAAATGTCGAGAAATGGATTATTTGGCTGATCAAAAATAAAAATTATTTCAAACAAACATAAGATTTTTAGGATTTGATATTTATCAAAGTCAAATTAAGCCAATACATAGAGCAATTGAATTTGCTAATAAATTTCTTGATGAAATTAAAGATAAAACCTAGCTTCAAAGATTCTTAGGAAGTCTAAATTATGTTGCCGACTTTTATCCAAACCTTAGGATTCTAATAAAACCTTTATTTTAAAGGTTAAAGAAAAATCCAAACCCTTGGACAGAAGAACATACCTAATTTGTCAAACAGGTTAAGTCCCAGATCAAAGAGTTTCCCTATCTAGGATATGGTAGGATATTAAAACAAGATTTTGAAGACAAAATTTCAATTATTAGATTTCACTCTGGTGTTTGGAGTGGTCCCCAAATAAATTATTCAACTAAGTTAAAAGCAATTTTAAATTTTATTGTTTTATTCATTCAAAAAAAATTTAAAAGTGATGTTTTAATAAAAAAATTCCTTTTAAGAGTTGATCGGTAAAAGCAAAGAAATTTTGCAAAAAGATATCAAACTTTGTTTCAAAAACAGCATTTTTGCCGATAGCAAGCCATTTTTATCTATCTTTTGATTTTTTGAATTGAATTTATCAAAGGATTCAAATGTTTTACCCGATTTCTTTCATTGAATTTATATTGTGGAAATGAGCAAAGGTGACTCCCATCAAAACCCACAACCAAAGAGTCGTATGCAATGCCTAAAACACAAACTTCAAATCGTTTTGAGGTTTTGGGAAAAATCCCCAAACCAGCTATTCCAAGTTCTTCAAATCCTGTCTACATTTCCAAAGAACCTAAATTAACATTCAGTTCTGGGAAGATGAGATCACGGACTCGTCTGCGCTTCTTGAGCTTCAATTTTTTTCAAATGACAATTTTTTTATTTGTATGATTACTTAAAACTCAGAGATTCTATGAGTTCATACTGTGATACACAGAAATAGTTACAGTTTTATATACAAACTCCTAAGGGTATTAATATTATCTGTCTGGAAATGCAAAATCTTGGAAAATTATTTCAAAAGACCAATTCTCAAAAGACTCGGAACAGTCCTTTTACACAATAAAAGGTTTTCAAAACTTTGTTCTCAAACTTTGATTATACCGATTACAAAAATGGCTATTTAACACATTCTTTTTGCTGTAATTCTTCCCACTCTCTCGTTTTTCAATCGTGAGAAAATCTCAAAAAATCTTTCCAAATTGGTTTCGTAAATGGTGGCTATTTTCGGAGCCACTCAAAATATTTTTGTCCCTCAAATTTGCAAATCCTTACTATTTCAAAGCTAATTGTAGAAAAAACTTTTTCCCCTTCTCGAAAGTTATCTACTTTCCTTTGTTCTCAATTCAGAATACCTTGAATTCTTTGTTGGGAATTTACCACACATAATTTCCTGCCTTCACCATTTCCCCAGCATTTGGCTAGGGAATTTAAAATAAAATGGCGGGCAGCTTTCAAGGTTTCACAAACCCAAACCTTTGAGTCCGACAAAGGATGGTTGGATTCTCAAAAGCCTAAATCCAAGAAGCCCACAAAGACTAAGGTACCTACTTGGACCCTACCTTTACCAGGCCCACTTGCCTGGCCCTAAACTCCTTCAAAAAGTTATTTTCCTTCAAATTCGACTTACAAAGCCTATTTCAAAAAGGTCCAAGAACGGGTATCTGAAACACTATCTTAACTTGCAGATTCAAACTCAAATGAAGAAGACATAGTCGGGCCAGCTCCGTAACAAACGGAAGATATTGTTATGGGCCCTGGCTTACACTCGAGTAATGGAACCTTAACTCCATTTTCAAAAGCCTATGTTTCAGGGAGATCAAAGGCTCAAAAATCCCAAGACATCAAATCTTCCAAATCACCATTGATCGTTTTGAAGAAGACTCATGGAATGAGATTATTCAAATGGTTAAAGATTCTCTGGACATCAAATAAGAGAATTTTGGCCACCTTCAAAAGCAGATTTGACAGATGTGAAGTCCTGTCTCCCACTGACAAAAGCAACCAAAGAAGAAAAACTGAATTGACAAAAAGCAAACTGCTTTCTAAAAAGCAGATTCCCCATAATCAAAAGAAGACAAAAGAGAAGTGATAGGCTGACTCAAAAGCAATCTATTTTCAAAAAAGCTGGATAAGATTGAAGACTCTTTTGAAGATCACAGGAGAGATATTGTGTAGATGCCAAAGTTTTATTTCAAGTCCACGGACTTCAAACATTTTGAAATCCGTAAAATTTTCCTATATAAGGAGGGGATGTCTCCTTGTCAAGCAGGCTAAGTTTTAGGAAGATAGAAAGATCAGAGAGAGATTTATTGAGTGCTATCATCTTGTATCCTGCTTAAAGTACTGTGCAAACATTCCTGTACAATCTTCAAATATTGTAAGTTTGTTAATCAAAGAAAATTTTTCTTGATTCAAATATTTGCATATTGTTTTCTTTTTTTTACTATTCAAAAGTCAATATTCACTATTCACTATTCATTCAATATGAATTTTTCAAAGGTATATCAGGTTGGAAACCAGTAACCTTTGCCACAATCCAGAAATCTGGTAGCAATAATTTCTGGTGTAACAACGCCGCCATACCTTAGTATTAGACAACATTTATATAATTATCCCTACAAAAAAATAGTACTTATTTGATAATTTTTATGGAGAGCAGCTTTCAATTTATTTTAAAAAACAAAAGAACCAACAAAACATGTTTCATAAGTGAAAGCTGTTTATTATTTTTTAGTAGTATCTTTTGATTGTTTTCAATTTTTTTATTCTTACTGTTTTAAAACTAATTATACAAAGAATAAAAATGTAACTCCAAAAACAAAAAATAAGTATTTTTAAAACATGTTAAAATCAAATTTTGTTTTTGAACATATTTTATTCTTTAAGACATAAAACTTAACTATTTTTTGTAACTGATTTTAACTCAAAGCATTTAATTATTAGTGTTTTATATTAAAATTAAGCACTTCAACATATATATATATATATATATATATATATATATATATATCACTGAAGACAAAAAAGATAATACCAGATGTAATATATTTAGGAAAGATAACACAATAAGAAGATAACTGACTAATCCTGATTTAAAAACTTTAATTTTATATATCTAGAGAACCTAATAATTAGAACCAAATTATAATTAATCATAATCAATAAATATTCTTAATATCCAGATATGGAACAAAAATAAATTTCATTCAATTATGAATAGTTATTATCATCAAATTATTACCAACTAAACTTATCTAGCCTCGTTTTATTTTTTTCTTCTATAGCACTCGAATTCTCTCGAAGCAATTAGGGATGATTTCCGCAATTTTGTCTTTAAATAACTTATGTACACCTTTTTTTTCTAGTTTATCTCCTAATAAAGTAGTTATTCTATAAAGATTTATGTATTTTTTTATTTTTTGTGTTATCGTTGTCTTATTATGATGTTTTGTTTGCTGTTAATTTGTTATAACGTGGTGTTTTTTATAATCTTGATGTTTTATTTGTATAAGGTAATTTATATAGGTAAAGCAGATTCAATCGAATATATCAAATGATGATTGATCGGGTTTGAAATATCGGGCGCCAGCCCGTAACACGAGCCTAAAGGCTGCGCCAAGAAGGGATTGCCAATAGCTGCACTCCATCACCCGCCTACGTCTCACGATATCTCTCCAAATACAGCCCAAAACAAGTACCTAATCTACCCTTCAAAAAGGGCCGGGCAATGTGCAATCAAAGCATCAGACAAAGAAAAAATACACAATCTCCACCGATTAGGAAAGTAGATATTTCTAATTATTGCACATCAATTATCCCTCATGACCACACGATAAGAAAAGAAAATCTCTCACCCCAATGGGAGAAATATCGTGATCATCATCCAACTGGTAAGCTTATCATTCCGTATCATCATCCAACTTGTGAAAACTTATCATGATGACCATTATAAATTAGGGCACCTACTCAAGAAAGGTACGCACAAAACTTCATTCCCTAAGCAATTGATCTTCTTCCACCGAAAGAACTGACTTAGGCATCGGAGAGGCAACGGTGAGCCCCCGCCGATCCTTTTGTTTCTTGTTTCAGAGCCAACATCCGTAGTCAATAATCCGGCCAAAGAATTTCTAGCACGCTCCATCCTAGCCCATGAAAAAGCATCATCGGGCCACATTGTCTGTGGGAACGACGCTTTTACAAATAAAGCCGACCTCGACTTATGGTATCAACTCGGAACGCTGCCAGAGCCACGCCAATACTCCAGTGATGCAAGACCCACCCAGCACGGACAACCGACCTTCTACACGCTAGAAACCGGGTAGATGTCAACACGGATGAGGTGGAGGTGCTTCGTCTCACCAACCAACGGCCACGAGAGCCTGAGCAACTCACCAAAAAGAAATACAACACCCCCTAAGAGATACCATTGCACCCGAAAAAGCCAAAACCCTGTTACCCGAGAAGAACAACACCTCAACCCTCATCGAGAAGCAGATAGAGAAGGAGAAACTAGTCACACTAGGGAGCATGACCCTTACCAACCCTCCGGAGAGGATCGCAATGAGGAGAGGAAGGGCAGGAACAACAAAGGCGATGGGCCCATCCTTTATCAACAGGAGACAGAGGAGCGGTCGTGGGAGCAGAGGTTCAGGGACATCTAGTAAGAGCTCAACCACATGAAGGAAGCAGTAAAGGGCCGAGCTCTAGTCTCTATGGACGCCCAGGTACAACAAATTGAATCCCCATTCACAACTGGGGTACTGCACTTCCCTCTTTCAGCAAAGTTCAGAATGTCGCAAATCGAAACGTTCGACGGAACGAAAGACCCCATTGATCACCTCAATACATATAAGAACCAGATGGAGCTGCATGGATACCAGGACCCCATACGGTGTAGAGCCTTCGCTATCACACTAAAGGGCCCAGCTTTGGCCTGGTTTTCAATTGCACCCACCGCCTTCCATCTCATCATTCACAGAGCTTTCCATCGCGTTCGTCTCCCACTTTATCGGAGCAAGGACGTACAAGAAGCCAAGTTATCACCTTTTGACCATAAAGCAGAGCTCGCATGAGAGCCTGAGATCGTATGTCTAGAGATTCAACATAGAATCGTTAAAAATGGATATCCCCGACGAAAAATTCGCCATTACCGCTTCATCGCAAAATAAAAACAAAGATCTTCATGTTCTCTATCTCAAAGAACCCTCAAGCGAGCATGGTCGAGGCCCTTGCCAAAAGAGAGAAGTATATCAACGGCGAAGAAGCCCTCTTATCTAAACAAAAGAGCTCTTCCACTTAAAAGGAAAAGAGTAGGGGCGACAAGAAACGGGAACGAAGCCCTAGGAGACAGGCAGACAGGGACAGATCCCCAAGGAGGAGCAGAAAACAAAGGAGGTCCCTGTGAAGGTGAGGAATGGGTACAGATAGCTGGGACCGCTCTACCCGAGCCGCATCAGCTGCAGATACACCCTGCTAGCTTCACCCCGACACCCTCGCAGTCACAGTCCTACGCCGGCGTAACATGAAAGATTCCCCGAGATGGCCATCCTAAATGAAGTCGACTCCAAAGAACAAGAGAGAGAGACGATACCAACATCGCGAGTCTCCACAAGGGTCATGGACACCAATTGCACGACCGTGCATCCGCCTAAGAAAAGAAATTGAATACCTGATCCGACGTGGCTCAAGAAGGTCGTGACCAGCAACACACCACTCCTCGCCAACCGACACCACCACACTAACTACCCTCGAGAGATCCATGTGATCCTCTCGGAGGATTGCAAGGGAAGTGGGTGTCCACCATAGAAGGCTCCACCCGCACAGCATTTCCAAATCGCAGGGAACCCTAGAATTGCAAGCCATATCCAAACTCCCTCGGCTGGATACTACCATTACCTTCCCTGACCTCTACATGGAGTATCGTCAACATCCCCATGATCTATCCATCAGTGATAATAAACATCGTGGGCCAATAAGACAATCCAATGTGGTCCCCGTCGACAATGTGGGGAGCTCTAATGACATCATCTTCAGATCGCCTTTTGATAAAATGGGTATTGGAAGGGAGAAGCTAGAGCCAATCAGCACTTACCTATGTGGATTCTTTGGAGAAAGGGTGTTGCCTCTAGGGTCTACACAACTGGTGCTCACTTAGGGAGACCCCCATGCCACCACGACAACAAAGAAGGTTTCAAAGTGTATGCCATCACCTTACAATATGCTACTGGGAAGGCTCTCCCTCAATGCCATAGGGGTCGTTCCCTCCGCTTATCATATGGTTATCAAATTTCCAACTACAAATGGAGTAGGAATGGTCCAAGGAAACCAGCGCATAGCCAGGGAATGTTACTCAGCATCAATGAAACAAAACACGGTTGATAACATCTACATGGACGAGCTCTACATGCGAGACGAGGTAAGCACCCGACCTACGCCCTCAGAAGAATTAGAGCCTGTACAACTTGGGGACTAGCCAGAACACCTCGTCTACATAGGTTCTAAACTAGCGGAAGGCATCAGAAGCCCTCTCATCCGTTTTCTGGAGCATAACATGGAGGTATTCGTCCTGGAAACAAAGACACGCTGGTCACCCGCAAGGATTACCCACAGTTTAACGTCAATCCTCCCTGCCGTCAAGCAAAAGGGGAAGGAGCTTTGCTCGTAAAGACAAAGGCGATTAACACGAAGAGGTCGGCAAGCTCCTCCGCCAGCGTAATCGAGAAGCGGAATAATCTGCATCGGCTGGGCTAACGTTGTTCTCGCCAGCAAATGGCAAGTGGCGACTTTACATCGACATTTCACGTGACATCAACAAGGCTCGCTCAAAGGATAGTTTCTCTACCCTGATTGATCCAGTGGACGCCACTACGGTTATGAACTCCTTAGCTTCATAGACGCCTTCTCTGGCTACAACCAGATCAATATGGACCCCAGCGACCAAGAGAAGACCTCATTTGTCACTGGTCAGGGAACCTACTATTATCGAGTAATGCCCTTTGTACTGAAGAACGCAGGAGCCACCTACCAAAGGTTGGTGAATAAGATGTTCCATAAACAAATTGGAGCATCTATGGAAGTATATATACGACATGTCAAAATTCCAAAGTTAAGCTTCACATAACCCATTTAACCGGTGGCGTTCCTGTGCCCGGTGCTACAATATGAAGTTAAACCTACCTAAATGCGCTGAGTCTCCGCCTGTAGTTCTTGTGGCCTTATAGTCAACAGCCAAGGAATAGAGGCAAACCCAGATAAGATAAAGGTTGTGCTTGATATGTTGCCTCCTTCAAACATTAAAGACATTCAACACCCAATTGCGGAGAATAGTCACACTGAGTCATTGTATCTAAGGCCAAATGACAAATGTCACCCTTCTTTCAAGTTCTAAAAAGGCCTCCTGATGCACACCGCCGTGGAGGCATCTACGGCACTCAAACTCCACCCGAGCCTCCCCGTCTCTAGTAAGCCCTTCCGAGGGAGAACCTCACTCTACTCTGGGCTGCTTCGTACTTCTCTCAACTAGTGGGCCGCCTCCGTCAGAACGAAATTTAGGCCAACAACCGGTCTACTATCGTAACCGAGCTCGAGAGAGCGCAGGAGAGGTATCCGGCATCGAGAAACATCCCGCGCGGTAACTACATCTAGAAAACTCCGGCCTTACTTCCAAGCTCATACTATCGAAGTCCCAACCGAATATCCGATGAAGCAAATACTACATAAACCAGAAACCTCAAGAAGGCTAATAAAATGGGCTATAGAGCTGAGTGAGTTTGACATCAGGTACAAACCAAGGACAACGATAAAAAGGCAGATCTTGGTAGACTTCATCATGGAATTTACCCCAACGGCGTCTACGAAAGCAACCCAGCTGACACCCGACCTCCCCATCTGGAGATTATCCGTGGACGGGGCCGCCAATGCCCAAGGAAGCGGTGCAGGTCTGATCCTGACTTCTCCAGACGGGATAGATGTGGAATATGCCCTCCGATTCGGCTTCTAAGCCTCCAATAACGAGGCCAAGTATGAGGTTGTCATATCTGGACTTAACCTCGCCCACTCTATGGAGGCAAATCAGCTGGAAGTAAGCAACAACTCCCAATTGGTGGTAAAACAGATAGAAGACTCTTACGAAGCCAGAGGGGAGAAGATGATCCTATATCTCAAGAAGGTGCGAGAATTGCTTAAAAAGTTCATACGAGTTCAAGTCAAACATGTACCAAGAGCAAAGAATTCCCGAGCTGATGCTTTAGCAAACCGGCAAATGTTTCTCACAATAAGACCTGGCAACCGATAATTGCTCAAGACTCCCAACCCCTACACAGCATTGACAACGGAGAAGTTTCCCTCATGGATGTCCAACCGAGCCGATGGACCCCATCCGGGATTACTGTGGAAGGAACGTCGCTGAAGAGACCCAGCGAGGCATCCAAACTCCAGAAAGGCTCCAAGACCACCGTCCATTGAGGGACCATTTATAAACGAGGCTTCTCCACACCCATTCTTAAGTGCGTAGGGAAGGAAGACACCGATTACATACTCAGGGAAGTGCAAGAAGGCATATGTGGCAACCACATCGGAGCTCGGGCCTTAGTAGGGAAAACCTTAAGGCAGGGGTACTACTGGCCCACAATGCTCAAAGACGCGACAGAATTGGTCAGAAAATGCAAAGCGTGTCAGGAGCATGCCAAGATATCTCATCTCTCATCTAAGCCGCTGACATCAGCCACAAGTCCCCGCCTTTTCAGCAAAATGGGGCTAGACATATTGGGACCCCTACCCATTAGAAGGGGCTAGTGTAAATTTATCATTGTGGTCGCAGACTATTTTACCAAATGGGCCGAGACCGAGCCCTTAGCAACAATCACATAACAGAAGGTACGCAACTTCGTCTAGCGTTTTATAATATGTAGGTTTGGGATCCCGAGGTCCCTCGTGTCTGATAATGGGAAACAATTCACAACTTAAGTTCAGATTTGGCAAGGCCGAGCTCGTAATCAAGAACTATTTCATCATCCCCAAATTTCATCCATTACCCAATGGGCAAGCAGAGGTCACTATAAGGACTCTCAAGGCAGCACTGAAGACTAAATTAGAAGATCTAAAAGGAAAATAGGTAGAGTACCTCCCTGAGGTATTATGGGCATACAAAACTACACGCAGGTCAGCAACTTAGGAAACCCCGTTCGCTCTGGCCTTTGGCACCGAAGTAGTAGATCCAAATGAAAGGTCGGATTGCACCACTAAGGATTGAACTCGCAAGCCTCGAACACAACGAAGAGGTCCTTCGCCTAAACTTAGACCTCCTAGAAGAAAAGCGTGAGCAAGTCCTGAAGCGTATGGAAGACTATCATAGAAAGATAGCAAGATACTATGACCAAAGGGTCATCAGAGTTACAAGTCAAGCACTGTTCTAAAAAGCTTCTACCAAAGAAGGAAAGACCCCGCACATGGGAAACTGACCTAATCGAAGGGCCCTATATCGTGATCTCTACACTGACCTGGCAAACGGTGAAATAACGTAAAAGGGAAAAGCCCTACCCCACTCATGGAACGCAGAACATCTCAAACGATTCTACCAATAAGACCTCGCAGTTTAGTCTGAATGTTAATCCAATCGCCTTTGATTTCAACAAGACTCTATATGTCCTTGCCGTTTAGTATTACGGTGGCCAAAAAATGAGTTATAATGACAAAGGCAGAGCTCGGCTCCTGAAAGGTCTATATACCAAACTGATGACTACTGGGGTTATTTGCCTTTATTTTCGTGATAGTTACAAATAAATACAAAGAATTACGTTTAGTGAAGCGCCCTAATATCTCGTGAGGCAAGCAAGACAAATGGGCCATTCCTCAAATGGAAAAATCCCACAAGGAAAAAGCAAAAGAGCAAGAGCCGCCTGTGTCACATAATACAAATACAAAATTTCATTACGGGGATGTTACAATCACCTCAGAGGATTACAAAATCTTTCTCTCAGAGATTACAATTAGCAAAACCATTCATCACATCGGCCAACACCCGGTCAAGGCGAAAATCACAAGAAAAGGAAAAAGAAAGATAAGGAGAGAGGGAAAAAGAAAGAGAAGGAGAGAGGGTAAGAATAAGAGAAAGAAAAAAACCCGGAGAAAGCGCCGTGCTCTGCAGCTTTAAAGCTCACCGCCTCCGACGTTCCCTAGCACAGCTCCTCAATGAGCAGCTATGGAACAACACAACCCCATGTGGGAGGAACTAGGGAAAAACACAACCCTACAAACAGAGACACACCAAACGCCGCCCGCTGACACCATTGAACCCCATGCAAACGCTGATGACTAAACCCCGACGCTCCATCAGGCGCGTGACTTCGACCGCCAGCAAAGGACGGTTTGGTTATCCTACTCACGTAGGGACCGCTATTTATAAGGAAGCCGTGACACTAAAGCCGCACAATCCGTCCCACCTCCATAAATCCGTGACAAAGTCACACGCTTCCTAAGAGAAGGCCAGCACTAAAGGGCCTGGTTCCAGAGCCCAAGAGCTCAACTTTAGAGCATAATGCTCAAAAGGGTCTTAGAGCCCTGAGCCCAAAGAGGGGTCAAATACGCTTTTAGAGCATAATCGCTTAGAAAGGCCAAAGAGCTACTGCCATGTAGCCTTGAGTCAGCTCATATTGCAAGAGCATAACTACTCAGAAGGCCAAAGAGCCACGAGCTACATACCTCAGAGCCCAAAGATCAGATTGCATAACCGCCAAGAAGGCCAAAGATCCACGCAGTCATAGCCTGTGCGCCAAGAGCTCGGGACAAGTGAGCATAACTGCTCAGAAGGCCAAAGAGCCATGGAGCCTAAGGAAGGCTTAGGAGCCTAGTAGCCTGGGCCAGGTACATCACTACTCTGAAGGCCACAAAGAGCCACAGAGCCATGTAGCTCAAGAGCCCAGTAGCTCAGATTGCAGAGCATAATAGCTTAGGAAGGCCTTACACCCAGAGCCTCAAAGATAGTCACTTTTCGAGCGATCAAACAGAGTTTCAGCGCCTAAGAGCTCAATAGCTAGCCGAGCTGGCCACTGTGAAGGCCTGAAGCCTCTTAGAGTTCAGGGGCATGCTGCAAAGCCAGCAGTCAGCGTCTGCTCAAAGATTCGGCTACATTTATTTTAGCTTAATACCAAATGAAGACTTTGATACCAGAGTTTAGTAACTCACCAGTTTAATGTCATAAAATCTTAGTACGCCAGAGCCTGAAGAGCTCGCTTTTCAAAGCTTAACAAATTTTTAGGAAGAACTTAGCGCCCGGAGCCCAATAGCTCGCCAGAGCTTAATAGTTCGGTGAACGCCCAGAGTCAGAGCTCAGCCGCAGCCTAACAAATTTCAAGAAGGCCAAACAGCCACGAGCCATGTAGCTCAGAGCCTAACAGCTCGACGCAAAGCATAATACCAGGAAGACCTTGGCAGCCCCGGGGACTGCCGCTTCAAATCGACAAAACAATAAAAGGAGCGATGAAATTAATCGATGAATCTTTATGTATTGATGAAAAGCCAAGGTCAGAAGTAATACAAAAATCATTGGCTTCGCGCCAGGATATAGCAAGGTTAAAATTAAAGGCCTAAGAGCTTAAAGTCAGCCCCGACCACCGGGCAGAAGAGTCAGCACAACCCCGGGCCGGTGAGGCGTATATCGTCCTCTCAAGAACCCGAAGATCACTGTAAGGGAGACGCACCAGCCCTCAAAGACCCTGGGCGCCCCATCAACCCCAAATTTCCTAAGCAAATTCTTCTACCTCCCATCGGAAAGATGATGCCGAACCCAAGTTGGGGAAAGCTCGGGAAGCCCTACGCTGGAAGGCAAGCCACCCTGGTCACCGTGTGCTCATCTTTGAGCCCGCTATCACTTCACCTCCGACCAGCCGCAGCCTCCCGCCGCAAGGTCCATCCGCTCATTTGCAGCTCCTCCGCTAAGCTGCCCACCAGCCATCTTCGCCGACCTTCGCGGCCCTTCCGAAACTCATTTTTATCCTCGCCCGCGCCACCACCGGGCATGCTTCAAGTCGACCAGGCTTCACGAGCTCCTTAGTCAAGTCCCTTATTCAAGGTTTTCAAGGCCAAAATTTCCTGAGGTCGTGGAAGCAACCTTAGCCTTGTAAGACTTCACCGCCCGGAGCTCCTGCATATCGCCCTGTTCACGCCAAGTAGCCACCTGCCAAAAAACAAAAAGTCAGCTAACAGAACTGAAACAATAAAGAAAAATATCGACGAAACCACTTGGACATACAGAAGCGGTTCCCTGAAGCAGAAGAGCTAGAGTTGTAAAACCCGGGAAAATTCAAATTTTCTGAAAAATGGTAAAATGGTAATTTCGATCAAAATCCAAAATCTTTCTAGATCTCGGATGATGAAACGGACTTCACCGTTGGGATCGTCTCGCAAAATCTAGCTACCATGTCGAATTTCGCCGACCGTAACAATTTAATTTCACATTTTCAGCACCAGCCGTGCCGATAACGGCTGTGAAAGACATGTGATGTGACAAAAGTCACCTGGCCATGTACTCCATGTGACACATGTTGTATGATTAGTGAGATGATGAAGATGAGGCTTGCACAATGTAAGGCCAAAAATCCAAAACTTAAGCACACAAATGAAATTATTGAAAAGTTTAAATGAATAAGACAAGAAGAAATAGTCTTCTTCTTCTCTAAACAAGAGAAAACGTGGGCAAAGTGAGGGTGTGTGTGTGTTTCAGTTTTAGAGAGAAAGAGTGGCTTCCTCTAGGGATTTCCTGCACTGACCGCGCTCACAAAGCAAGAAGCAAAAGCTATTCTACACGGCGCTGTGGCACCGATTTTGTGGAGTTCCGACAACTCCAAGAGGTAGGGATCTTTTCCTACTTGGTTTATTCTTTGGCTAAGAGCCATTTTATGGATGAGGATTTTTTGAGGCCTGGAAGTCCGTGTTATCAGTTTCAAAATCTTTGAATCGAGTGAATAAATCCCTACTTGTGTGGTCGTGAATAGTACCGACCCGAGGGTTTCACTGTTCACGTGATTGGTTGTGTGATTTTTGTGTTATTGGGTGATTCAAAATGAATTGCTTGATTTGCTAATTAGCCCATGGTTAACGGTGTTATCGTTGTAAATTGAATAACATGATTTATGTGAATGTGTTAATAAGATGTAAATATATTAGCATCAATTGTTTGGAAATGGCATAATGCATTCCATATGCACCGGGGCACCCTAGAACGATAGGCGTGAGTGCATGACACGAAAATGAAAAGAAAAGTGAAAACGATTGTGAAAAGAATTTCAAGGAAGATTTTTCGAAGAATCGTTTTGGAGAGTGGTCCAACAGTTCATCTCGGAGGCGGACCCATGACTGTTCGGAAAAATTATCCAGCAATTCGCCTCGGAGGGTAGTCCAATATATTTACCGAAACTTCGCAGAGGTTTTCAAGAACAAAAGCTTTTGGTTTGAACCGTATTTTTGCTCACAGATTGGCTTAGGTATGTGTGAGGAGTCTACTATGACCAAGACATGGATTGTGCATGTGTGATATCTGCCAAGTAGGGATTGGTATATTGTTCGAGGTGACGGTTTCCCATGGCATGTGCACTTAGGTGGGGAGTAACCCATGTAGGAAATCATCACTATTGGGCATTGCTCACCTTGTCGATGGATCATTATTTCAGGTACAAGGAGTGTACAGGAGGACAACGCTCACTAAAGGCCGCGTTTTAGAAGAAAGCCGGATTGTGGCTTTGACATTTTCCTTATAAAACATGTATTAGAACTTTAAATTTTGATATATGTTTTGGTTAAGAGTAATGTAATAACTCTTGAACTATGGTATATATTGACGGCCTTTTGATGAGTATCGATGTATGGGCCCAAGTGACCAGCTTTTACTATGTACATGTCTCTGGGCGATATGAGACAATCGCATATTCCGCGTAGGTTAGTGGTTAACGAGATACCCCCGGATCGGCGCACAAGAGCCTCGACGAATGTGGCCTGGGCCTTCCCGAGGTCGGTTGCGAAGGATGGAGGAAACAGCCCCAGCGGCGAGCTCCGCATGAGAAAGCAGAGAGTCCTCACTGCAACCCAAAGCACCACTGATCTCACCCATCCCCATGATTATTGTGGGGGCACAAAGGTCTCCGCAATGGGACTCCAAAACCGAAAGAGGAAGAACCTCCAAGGCTCAACCCGCACAAACCCCACCCCCCTCTCCAAAGAATCTCCCGCCCCCACACTTAATTACAGAAGAGGCTCCCACCATTAGGATCTACCCGAGTAAGTGGGCAATCTCGCAGCCTGAGGCTTTCCGCTTCATGCCTCTTTGCTAGCACCCTGTGCGGGCTCCAAGCTTTCCAGGCTGCAATAAGGCTCCAAACATGTGAGGAGGGGACTTACACAGAGGCCATGACTTAAACCAGAGAAGATCTGAAAGGAAGCCGCAGGCCTCAGACGGATGGTCCGGGGATATCCCACCATTGAGTCAATAGGCACGCTGGGCTCACTCGACGAGCCTCCAAGCCACACCTCCTCATCTAAGATTGATCAAGTTGAGCACCGAAGAATTACGACTGCTGCAATATTAGAAATATCCATGTACCTTTAGAAAACTAGGGACAAACCAAAGTGAAAGGAGAGCTCAAGTAGTCTTTTGGGGAGTCCACACAGAACACTAAGTGTAGTCTGCCAAAGGGATTGTACTCCCAATGATGGTCACTGACAAAGAAATAACGTTTCTTTCCAATACGCAAAGGGCATGGAATAAACTTGCACTGAGCTGAGATATAAAGAAAGCCTTCCGGGCCGCCTCCTTTATCAAGAAGTCTAAGAGTTGTATATGTTAGGGAAAGCCCGCACTTTGTCCCTAAAAACGAATAATGTTCCCACTCAGACCACCCTAGAAGTCGGGGAAATGAGAATGATGTGACATTGGAAATGTTGCATAACCCTTTATATATGATACAAAGGGAAGCTGAGACCATCTCAACGCCAGACGCTGTGTGGCACCAAACTCTTCGATCCCAAACGGGGGCCTTACGGGCCGTGAAAGATCTCGCACCATATAGCGCTCAATTCAACAAATTCACCACTTTCAAATTTTCTGCATGGCAAATCTCAAATATTCAGCTAATAGATATTGAATTTCATTTAATTTTACCTCTGCTCTTATCCAAGGGGGAAAGGGAGGTTCTCGGGGCAACCTGAACCACCACAAACTAAACTGCCGACTCACACTAGTCCCCATTTAACTAGACGCCTGCCAGGATTTACCCTATGCGCAAAACAGAGCGACCAGACCATGCGGAGATATGCAGGCTAAGAAAGAAAAAGGAGAAGAAAATGCTGAACCCTAACCGAGCATGCCCTAGAGCCTCAGAAGACTTCAAACCAAAAACATGCTGAGAAGAAAAGACGTACTCAAGTCCGTAAACAATATTTAGGGACACTAACCCTAAGCAAGATTCATTTGAAAAGAACTCCGAATAATAATGATAAAACGAAGAAAAAAGCAGTTCAAACTTGCAAAGAGGCAAAAAGCACTTCAAGAATAAACAAAACTCGTGGATTTTTTTTAAGGAAGCTGTCGGCCACCAAAATAAACACAAAATCAAGAAGCTTCATCATTATCACAAGACGTTGACTATGATGTTCCTTTAATCAAACCCTTCCCGAAAGAGGCCCATGGGAATCACTGATCCGAGAAACAAGACAACCCTCATTTACGCCACTTACCAAAGTCAAGGGGGCAACTGATCTAAGCTTGAAGAACGGGCGCAGCCCGTAACAGAGTCGAAAAGGCTGTACGCAAGAAGGATTATGAAGGTGCCTAGTACTCAAACAAGGGCTCCTTGATGACATCCTCAAAGATAGGCCCAAACACAATAATCACCCTCTTCAAAAGGTCGGGCAACGAATCAAAGAATTCAGATAAAAGAAAAAAAAAATAATCAATCTCACCAATAGGAAAGAGGATATTCTCACTATCACGCATCACCTCGTCTCTTACACTTTAAGTATAATAAAAGAAAATCCATGAAAGAAATATCGTATCATCATCCAACTAGAAAGTATCATTCTCGTATCACATCATCCAACTAGAAACCACCGCTGGTCGACCCATTATAATTTATAAATACCAGTAAGACTTACTCCAAAGCGAAAGGACAAATAATTTAACTTCATTCCATAAGTAGTTGATATTCCTTCCACCGGAATAATCGGATTTAAAGACGAAAATCTGCGAGCCTCCGCCGATCCTTGCTTATTTTGTGGAGAGTCTACATCCGTAGTCAATGACGGCCAAAGAATTCCAACACGCTTAACCAGCTCAAATTGCGAATCATCAATGGTATCATTAATATACTGATCATATCAAATTTGTGTTTTTAATATAATATTAATTCTGTAATTACTTTATTACTTATGATTTTGGGTGAATATGTAAGGTTTTTACCAATTTGAGAGTTTTCACAATCCTCCAAAAAAAATATATATATATATTTATATATTTTGTGAGCAGCAATTTTAGGCAATTCAAGATTACATTAAAGATGATTTTAAAATTTTATTTTACTTAATTTAATTTTATATCTTTAATATAGTAATAATAAAAAAATATATTTTGATAAAATAAGTTACAAAAATTACAATATTTTATTTATTTATAAAATATACAAAACTTGAATATAGTAAAAAATTACAAATAAAAGTTAAATAATGTGAGTATGGAAATTTTATTATTATTCAAATATTGCTGACTAGATATGAGTAAGAATTCAAAAAATTAAATATATGGCTGGGATGGGCCATACATCCTGGTGCCCATCCCTCTTTAATTTTATAATTTCGATTCATATTATTACATTTAAAAAAAATATTTGTAAAAAATATAATACTATTTAAAATGTCCTCTTTATTATACATGTCAAATTCAAATACTATCTAAAAAACTATTTATATCTAAATTTTGAAAAAAAAAAGTTGTTAAATAAAAATATTTTTATTCGTTACAATAAAAATAAGTTTAGAAAATATTTTTACAGACATTGTATATTTTTTGTACAATTATTATTTTATAGTTTTATTAAATAAAAATTAATAAAAAATTATCGAATACCAAGTCTATTAAAACTAAAGGCATGTACAACAAATATGCCAATATCAATAAATAAATTTAAAAATAAGTAAAGAAATATATAAAATTAAAAATTTATGTTATGTAAAACATATCATCCAAATAAACAATTGATTGTTAGTTTTTTTTTTAGTACCGCTGAGCGTTTACACCTATTGATACACATTTCAATTAACTTACCATGAAAGCTAACATCGGATAAACATCAAAAAGTTAATAACTCGACTTTGGTAACTGTGGATGTCAAAACCAACTCATACATATAATTCAATTAATCTCATAAACCCTAAAAAATTAAAATTAACATTGGATAAACCTCAGAGAGCTCGAAACTTGAACAGGTGACTATTGGGTTAGATCGATTGTCTGGGTACATTCCACGATATAAATCACAGATATAAAATATTTCCAATATAAACCCCAAAACTTTTTATCAGAAAGAAAAAAAAAAAAAACCCCCAAAACTAGGGTTAGGCAACAAATCAGAGAGCTGCACTATCTCCGGATTCTTCCTGAGAACTCCCAGAAATCGTCGCCCTGGTTACAGATCTCACGCCTATCGGAAACAGATGTAAGTGAGGTTCTTCTCTCTCTTAATATGGTTTTCCTTTCTCCTACTCAGAATATGATGAATTTAATGATGCTGTAGGTATATTTCAATGATAAGTTGTTTCCTGGTTTTGTTCGTTGGTTTTTCTTGTAGTCTGTCGTGTGAATTCGTTTTGATTTCGTCGGTATGTGGGTTTGTTGTTCGATTACGCTGGTTAGCTGCCGGAAACGTGAGGGAAATTGAAATATGTGATTTGAAAGGAGACCCATAAACTCTGCTCAAACGACTTTATTATACCATGTTCTTCACTATTTTTGTTCAGATTTCACAGAAGCCAAACAGAATCCATGCATCTTTCTTTGATCTTAAAATGTGAATGCATGCTGCAATTTATATTCCTGCACTGATTCCTTTCGCTTTTTATCACGAAAGGACACATCCCTACTCTGAACATTGAACATTTATATTTTTTCCGAGGCTCTTGAATACTTGGGTCCTAGATACTGTGGTTCCTTGGTTTGAACAGGGAAGTCCCACTACATAAGGGAAGGTGCTCCGATGCATGAACACACTTTTTATTGATCAACTAAGATATTTTCCTAAACCAGAGATTTTAGCCATCTGTTCTTACAGTCCTTAGAATTCCAATCGTGTTCAACTATAATGCAAGTTAACTGAGCTGTGATATAGTTAGATATGTTACTGATTTCAATTTCTTGGTGCTTAAGCCCCACTAACTCCATTTTTTACCTTTCCAATTATTTCAACCAAGAACAACTTAATTAGAACATTTCTTTTGTCATGTGTGTTTAGGTAACCCTTTTTTTAAAAATTAATTAATCTTTCAAATGATAAATCATAAATCAGACAATTTTATAGAATCAGATATATAATCATGGGCCAAGCATAAGGAGAAAGGACTCTTGCATCGTGTAGTATATACCATTACTGAAGATGGTCATTTGTGTACTTTGGTGAGGGAGAATCCGAATCCCTCCATTTTCTAGAGATACTCTTAATTGCCATTTTGTAATATAGAGTAATTGGTTTTTCCTTTGCCTTTCCATTGGAGGTAATTTGTGACTGCCTATGCACTCAAAACTGCTGCTGTGAAATTTGTGATTTAAGGCCCGTTTGTCAAACCCCAGGAAAACGAAATAATTCTGAACACCATTGTTCACTTATATTTTTTGTTGGAAATGAAAGTCCCTACAGGACAGATTCATGCTGCCAGCTCCTTTAAATTAGCGCCATCTTTAAAGGTGCTGACTAGAAATTTTAAATTAATTGATTTGATGACTTATTTCTATTAATTTCTTTAATTTTACATTTTGTGATGATGTGCTCGCACTAAAATGTCTGTAAAAAATTAGCTTTTCATTTACGTGGCAAAGAAAGTTGACTAGGACGAGGGTTGTGAGTGAATAGTTCAGTATGACACTTTTAAAGATTTATTTATCATACAATTATTGGTTGGGAATAAACACGCATGTAAATCTCAAATCTAATGACTTATCTCAGAAAGATATCAATCT
This sequence comes from Tetrastigma voinierianum, assembly GCA_016808115.1. Taxonomy (NCBI): domain Eukaryota; kingdom Viridiplantae; phylum Streptophyta; class Magnoliopsida; order Vitales; family Vitaceae; genus Tetrastigma; species Tetrastigma voinierianum. The sequence continues at coordinate 310,461 of JAEQBH010000789.1, forward strand.
CACCGAATTTTACTGTCCAACCCTTAAGTTGAATAACAGTTAGATGCCTATTTAGTTTTTAATTACTCATGCCTTTTCAATTCCATGATTTTAACTTACCTATAAAAAAAACCATGATTTTAACGTAAGTATTTTTGAGCATACGGATGCAATATAGTACTGGATGCATCTTTTCTTCACAATGAAGATTTATTGTTGTTTAGTTTTCTAATACTCCCACCTGTAAAATACATATAAAACACCTAAAAACCATAATAGACCATACTTTCTAAGTATTAAAAATAATAACCTCTGAAGAGAAGTGTTTTTGAATATAGTAGGTCCAACTTTATGGATCATAGTACTCAAGAACCCATAATAGACCATACTTTCTAAGTATTAAAATAATAATAAAATTAAAATAAAATAAAAAATTCTAAAAAAACATGTTTTTTTCAAACACTATATTTTAATTGTTTTCACTTATTGAAGTCCCAAACAAACTTTTGTTTCACAAAACATCCAAGAACAGTTGAAAAAGAAAAAAAATGTCGAAAATTGTTTTCAAAAAACTTCTCAAATGGTGTTCTAAATTTCTCTGAAGAGACATAACCTCTGGGATTTACCTTGTCCCTCAGTCTGAAGCAATCCAGTTCTCATAATCTCAACCCCCAAAAAATGTAAATGAGGTCAACTTGTCTCCTATAATCTCAATCCAGAGAGGTGCCGCTGGATGAAAGGTGGGGTTTTGTGTTTGTTTCAAATGAGTGTGGGTTTGATTTGAAGAAAGGTAGGGTTTTTTCTGTTTGTTTCAAATGAGTTAGGGTTTTAGGGATTTGTTTACTTTTTTTAATGCTAGATCGTGAGACACTCACATCTGCCAGTGAGGCGTAAAAGGCATACGCCTTTACACCTCTATAACACCTCAACGAAGAAGGCATGCGCCTTCTATGTATTGTATTTTTTTGGGATGCCTCGGGGCTCTTTTTAGGGCACCTCGCCTTGAGGCACACCTTGAAAACGCGTTTAAAAACACTGGGCACAACTTTAGTGGGGGTCATTCGCTTGTTCCTTTCAATTTTCTCTAGAAATTATTTGAACATTGTTTCCTTATTCTTGTTGGATTTCATTTAGTGTTTTGCCTTTTTGTACGTGAACATGGCTGTCACTTAATTTTCTTAGGCACTTTTATCATAAAATATGTCTAAAAAATATTTAATCCACATGAGGATCCATCATATTGATGTTTATGTAATTGTTAAGATACGTGCTTTTAATATATTTGCTTATTTACCTATCAAAAATAAAAAAGGCAATTGCTAAATACGTCTCAACACCAAAACTAATTGGATTCTGTTTGTATAATAATTGTTTTCGTAACCACGTTTATTTATTTTCCAACTGGAAAATATGATTTTTAACTCTTTTATATCTGCAGGGTATCCAGATGCAAATAGTGAATGATATTCTTCAGATTGCTCTCGAAGTAGAAAGAGGAAATTTGACACCAACAGTTCTCTTCCGAGTTTCTCCAACTGAATTGAGTTGAACAAAAACAAAATCTGGAAGACGATATCAGTTGAACTTGAAAACTGTAAGTGTACAGATATAATCCTCTTTGTCATCTGCTTGTGGTGTGAGAAGATTTATTCGATTCTTAAAACCAAGGTTACTGGAGAAAAAAATGGCAGCATCGACTTCCTTAAAAGAATATCTGAAACGATATGAAAGCAACAATGAAGAGGAGACAAAGAAAAAGAAAAAGAAGAAGAAGAAGAAAACGAAACCAGGTGGCACAAGTGTCCTTGTTGTGGATGAAGATCCAACTGGCAAAAACCAGTAAAACTTGAAGAAGATGATGATTCAGCAGGTAAAAAAATTGTATATGTGTGTGTGTATTTACTGTTTGGAGTTTTGAGTATGGTGACATGAAATGACAATTTGGTATTTTTCTTCAGAGATGAAGAGGGAAGCCCAAATTATAATACATTAAAAGCATGGATGAAGAGATCTGAAAGCAGTTTATAGGGTCCAAACGTCCTTATCATGACATTTCTGAGGATGGGAGTGGTTGGGTTTCAGTTTCTGCTGCTCCTAAAGAATCTGATTCTGGTCACCAAAATTCTGATATGTCTCCGCTGCATAGGCAGAGACCTAGGTATGACACACCTTCACCAGAACCTGAACCCAGACCTTCAGATTCAGGCAGAGAAGGTTCTGACTTGTCACCAACACGGCAGCGGCGGAGACATTACGAAACTCTGTCACCAGAACCAGTAAGTAAACCATCAGGTTCTGCTGAACCGGATCCTGGTTTCTCTCCTCCTCGTCGACCTCGTCAGCGGCCCTCGGAAAAAGTTGAAGGGAGGAACTTTGAGTCACCCAATTGCCCCTACATTTCTTCTCCACATCATGTTGACCGGAGTTTTGAACATCAAGATCTTTCACCCCTAAGGAATAAGAAAAAGGATCTTAGGTTGTCAGGATCTCCTGATACTTCTCCTCCTCGTCGACCTCGTCAGCGGCCCTTGGAAAAAGTTGAAGGGAGGAACTCTGAGTCACCCAATTGTCCCAACATTTCTTCTCCACATCATGTTGGCCAGAGTTTTGAACATCAAGATCTTTCACCCCTAAGGAAAAAGAAAAAGAAAAAGGATCTTAGGTTGTCTGGATCATTTGATACTTCTCTGCCACGACGAGCCCGTACTGAGATTGGTGCTTCAGATTTTTCCCCTCCAAGGGAAAGCCGTAAAGAATTTTCTTCCTCAAAAGAGCTGCCAAAAACTGGTTTGATTAGTGGTAAAGATATCGGGGAATTGAATGCTAAAACTAAGAAGGATGATTGGTTAAGGTAATTGATTCTTATTCACTGATCTTTTGGAAAAAATTCTGTTGACATGGTAAATTGTGCCAGTTTTGACTAATTATATTTTTAATCAGCTGTTGCAACTTTCAAGTTCTCTTTTATTTCTAGAAATGTAATAATCCATAAAATTAAAAATCTGCTACTGGACTTATGGTCAATTGACGCATTGAACCTTTTTGTTTTTATATGTGCTTGTTTGACTGCAGGTTCTGTTGTAATGATGTTTCAAATGTTTGCTGATCTTCTAGTTTGATATTTCGATTTTATTTACACTTGATTGGCTTTCTTTCAATTTACCATTATAGGTTTTGGTTTAAATTGGGAACTTAAGGCTGACTGTTAACCATTCCTGTTGCCTAGTGGCTCAGTATCTCTTGTTGGCTCTGAAACGTTTCAGTTGTTTCAGGTGCAGATTACTGTCAGATTACTATTTTTTTGATAGGCTACTGTCAGATTACTATTGATTTTCCACTTCAATTTTGGGTCATGCCCATAGACGAATTCTTGCTTCTTCAAACTCATGTTGAGTTCTTTCATTCATAATCTTGAACACTTGCAAAAATTTAGAAGTATTGGCCTGTTGCATAGCCTGTCTAGGGTTTGTGACTTTTAAAGCCAGTCATATAGAAGTTTTAACTTCTTTGCTTTGACAAGAGTATGGTTCTAAATCTTGGGTTGATTATTTCTCAATCCCAAAAGATTAGTGATACTGTATTAACACTAGAATCTCAATTAAACATGTTGCCTGTGCTTATAGCAAATTTTCATAGTTACTGCTTCTCTTCCCAAAGAAATTCCCATCTTAATGTGCCAGTGATCTCTATTCCATTTGATTTGGCCATTTTTTTGTTGAGATATTTATCTCTCAAAATATTAGGCCCATTTTTCACATTGAATGTGAATAAAGATAAAAGTCATCATCACAAACAGTAGAACATCTTGGCTAGTAACAACCACCTTCCACACTCTTGGGAAATGAGTGGGAAAAATGTTTTGGTGGATGAGGGGAGATAATTGACGCGAAGCAGAAGTTATCAATGGAGTGAGGGCCATGCACATTGAATTTCAAATTGGCATAACCTCCAATATATACTTTTATGTTTTCTTTAGCCTTGTTCTATTTCCTTTTTATCAATAAAACTACAAATTGAATAAATTAATTAAAAAATGGGGGACCCCCCTGTGTGGTAAAGCTAAAGAGGAGTTGGAGCACCTTTTGATTCACTGCCCTTCGGCTTAGAGGTTGTGTGGGTAGCGCTCGTCTCTATCCCTACTTTGGATTGGGCATGCCCTCTCTTGGTTAAAGATTTCCTCTTAGGCTGGACTCACTTTCCTATTAGAAAGAAAGCTAGAAAACTGTGGATGACTGCTTCTATTAGTCCTCTGTGGGCAATTTGAAAGGAGAGAAATAGAGTAGTTTTTGAAGATACCCCCATTTCTCTCAACAGGCTAATGCTTTCCTCATTAGTTCTTTATTTTCTTGGGCTGGTTTAATTTTATTTTCTTCGGCTGGTTTAATTACTAACACAGACTACTCTCTTGTAAGAATTCTTTTGTGCATTCTATAGGACTTGGTTTTTGGGTGGTACGTTTCTCCTTGCCCTTTCTTCTTTTGTATAGGCCTGGTGTCTCCTTGGTATACTCCTTGTATACTTCGGGGTAGTCGCCCTAGGTTCTCCCCTTTTTTGTTATAATATATTTCTCAGTTTGCCTATCAAAAAAAAAAAAAAAAAGGGGGAATACCCTTGAGGTCTATACCTCAAGTGGCAAAAGGATATGAAGGGTTTGTGGGAGTTTCCAATTTTAAGTCTCAACATGGACAAAATTTACCTATTAAAAGGGAAAAAAGGTTCAGGGGATGAAAGGTTTACCCTTATGTTAGCCATCCTCTTGTAAAGTTTGCATGGTTGGTTAGTTAAATGGTGCATTGCAAGCTAAAATGAGCTTTGTTCCTTTTGAAGGTTCAAAGAGATGGATCCTTTAATAAGTGGACGGGGTGCAGATCCTGTGTATCGCGACAAGAGAAAAGGTACTGGGAAGTTAACTGTTTTAATTGATCTTAACTTGGTGTTTCAATTTATCTTTAACTTGGTGACACATGCATTCTCTTATCTGCTTCTTATTCTACCATGGTGCAGGGGATCGCATATCAAAGGAGGAATTCTTGAAATCACAAAAAGGAGAAGAAAAGCCTAAGGTACCTCTGAAACTTTCACACATGAATGATGTTATAATCTATATTATGAAACTTATCAAAAAAAAAGAAGGAAAGATGCTATATTATGAGAGTTCATAGAAACTAACAGTTTTAACTATTAGTAAATTTAGCATTTGCAAAAAATTTAAAATTTTGTACTCTGCCAAAAAACGCATCACCTCCTCTTTGAGCACATCCCAATTGGCTTGCCAAAAAGCCATGGTAAAACCATCTGGCCTTAGAAATTTGTCCCCACTCAAGTTAGACAACACTTTATTCGCTTCATCCTCTAAAGGAGCTTCCAAACAGGCTGCCTCAGCTACCCCTAATTCATTGAAACTCAAGCCTTTACAACTAGGCCACCAATCCCCATTTTCAGTGAGTAGGTTCCGAAATGCTTCAACAATACCTTCCTTCAACCCATTTTCTTCAGTTAGGCAGTTACTGTCTACTTCGACCCTAAGGGTAGAGTTCCTCCTCCTATGAGCATTTGCCTTTTTCTGGAGGAAGCTTGTGTTCCTATCCCCTTCCCTTAGCCAGGTCTCTCTTGATTTTTGCCTTTATGACACTCCTTAGCTAATTGTCTTGCACTTTGCTCCTCCAGAGACACAGTTCTGCTGGTTTCAACAGAATTCCAGAAATTTACCGAATTCTGGGCTGAAACTTTTCTTTCAGTAACATTTCTAAATTCCTTGTTCCATCTCTACAGAAAAATTTTCAGCTCTTTTAATTTTTCTACCAACCTGAAACTGACTGATCTTCTTGGCTGTAACTCCCTCCATTTTTGTAGTGAACATCTTTTTCATAGCCATTTGCCTTCAACCACAATTTTCAAATTTGAAGGGAATTGGTCCCTTTCACAACCACCTCATCTGACAAAATAGGATGACGGTATAATGTAACAATGATTCATATGATAATCACTGAAAGAAATTTACCTATCAAAAAAAAATCATTGAAAGAAATTCCAAGCAGAAAATGTAACAATGATTGTTCCTCCAGGGAAAGAAAGGAAAAAACACAAGAAGCTGGCATAAGAGAAACAATCCAGTACCATCTGAACCAGTTAAAATTCAAATACATAGTTGTCCTGAGACTTAAATTCAGATTTTCCTACTAGCAAGTGTAATGGTCCCCTGACTATACCTGCAGTCCATTCTTTCAACCAAAAATGCCAAAAAGATTGTTCCTTGAGGAAAAGAAAGGAAACAACACAAGGAGCTGCCATAAGAGAAACAATCCAGTACTGATCACATACACAAGTGGTCTCTGGACTCTTCTAGAGTCCGGATTTTCGTAATAGCTACCTGATAATACCCACACTTTCACTCCTAGTCTTGGAATAATGTTACTGCCATAAGAGGAAAAACCGGAACCATCTGAACTTGTCAAGTAGACAGTTGTCCCTAGACTCTTCTAAAGTCTTGAATTTTCCTGCTAGCAAGGGTAGTAGCTTCCTGATTATAGCCACACTTTCCACTCATAATCTTGGAACAATGCTAAGTATCAGTTTAGCATGAATTTTTCTTCAGATTTAGTCATATTGCTAAATTGTGGGATTTAAATCTGTTGCACGGCATTGAATTCTTCAATGAACCATGTACCTGAAATTTTTATATTTTTAGCAAGGTTATAGCTATAAAGAAGGATTTTATTCAGAAATTATCCTCATTCTGATAATGCCTTAAAGCTTTTGGGAAGTTCCACTCCTGTGTGATAAAAAAAAAAGTATGTTATTTATTTTATTTGTTGACCAGGAGAAAAAGTTGGAATGGGGCACAGGCTTGGCTCAAAAGCGGGAAGCTGAAATGAAGCAGAGAGAAATAGAACTTGAGAAAGAGAAGCCATTTGCTCGTAACAGGTAAAGCTCAAGGGGTGTGGGGAATGACTTAGGTCTAGTTCCTTGGTTCAATTGTGCTATTGCAGTATTGGAGGACTATCAAATTTATGTCTACTTGCAAATAACCATTTACACATCCCACTTGAAGCATTTGCTTCTCTGGTTTGTTAGTTTTCTTTTTTGATTTGCTTGTATACTCTCTCTTGTTATTTATATGCCTAGGAAATGCAAACCATATTTTAATGTTATTATCTGTTTTTAAGTAAAATGAATGGCTGATACACCAGCACTTAACAATGAGTCTTCTTCTCCGCTTTCTGACAAATACTGATTTTGTTTACAGAGATGATCCTGATCTTGATAAAATGTTGAAGGATAGAATAAGATGGGGTGATCCTATGGCCCATTTAGTGAAGGTAATCGAAAGACTTGCTCATGTATTTTCTTCAGTATGGACAGTTGCCCTCGTATTCTTGACCTTTATTTACTTTTTCTAATTTAAACTTATTGCAGAGAAAGGATCCTGAGCTGATTCTGCCAGACCTGGGGGATGGTGAGAAGATGAAAGAATCAGGATTTATAGTTCCTCAAGAAATTCCTAGTCATAGCTGGATAAGACGAGGATTAGATGCTGCACCTAATCGATATGGTATAAAACCAGGGAGGCATTGGGATGGCGTCGATAGGAGTACTGGTTGGTTGATTCACATTCTTTCCTTGCTGACACAGGAAAAACTAGTCTCAAGAACATACTCAAGTCAACTAGTTTTAGAATAATATTTAAACTGCCCAGGAAACTTGAGACTTTTAGTTCTCGTTTACTTCACATAGATAATTTATTAGTTTTCATTTCCTTAAGGCTTTGTTTGGAACCCGCATAACATTGCGAAAGAAAATGGAGAAAGTATGAAAGAAAATTCCTGAGGAAAATAAAAATAAGTTTAAACTCAATAAATTAATTTATATATTTATTCAAACTCATTTTATTTGTCTTTATTATATATGACTAAGAAATTTAAAATATAAAATTTTTAAGGAATTTTGATTATATTGATTTTTTTTTATATTTTAAATGGTAAATCAAACATGAGAAAATCATTTTTCTAAGAATTTTTTTTCCTTTCTGTAGTATTTTTTGGGTTCCAAACGGAGCCTAAGTGTTTGTAGTTGGGAAGACATTGAAGGGCTATCGAGATAAATGATGGGGAGTAAAAAAAATTGTCTTTTGTTCTGAATTTTCGGTCAGTTGAACTCTCTTGTAGAGAATTTTTCCAGTTGATACCAAATTATGGGGGGATTCCAGTGCTGGGCAACATTGCAGTGGTAGAGAGAAATGACATAAATAACTTAAAAAATTAAATACATTTTTGGTAATAAAAGCTAATTGATTCTCTGTTGTGCATCTTGTGGTAGGTTTTGAGAAGCAGATGTTCAAGAGAATGAACGAAAAACAAGCTACAGAAAGAGAAGCTTATCTCTGGTCTGTGTCAGATATGTGATGAAGGCACCAAGTAAGAAGAAACAACTGCCTCACTGCCTCACTGCCCTGCAATTTTTCAAGAAAACCAACTAAGCACACCTTAATCCACCTGGAATTCTGGTGGCATCCTCATGTGGGAAAGCAAGGGGAGAACCCATTGATGACGGTAGCAAAAGATCTTCCATAGATGTGAGGAAGGTGAGGACTATAGAACTTGGGGGGGAAATTATGAACCAAATGGGGGTGTACTGTTTTTGATACTTGAGCAGTGAAGGATTTGTAGACACTTCTTGTCAAGCTGCTTGACTGAGAAACTGTGATTCTGTTGGTACTTCAATGGATCATTACGGCAACATCCCTAATTATATTGTTATTAATAATCTATATAAAAAAAGTTAAATGACGGTTTCCTACTCTGATCTCAATTTCATTTGTCTGACTTGTATTTAATCTCAATTTATGAAGCTTTGGAAGTTATTAGGGATTGAATGGAGTATCTAGCGTACTTGTCTTCTTAGGGTTATAAGAGGTTTTTGGTATGCGGAGGCTGGTTTGGATAACCACTGTTATAATAAAAAAATAAAAATGGATAACCACGGTAATAATAAAAAAATAAAAAAAATAAAAGGGAAAGGAAAAATGAATCTGTCAGTAACATACTTGTGAATTGTGATTAATAGGATTTAAACACAAATCAATGATGAAGAGAGAGTTTGAGTACAATAAAAGGAAATACGTTTAGTTCAACTATGGTATGGTATAATAGCCCGTACATTTCAGTCAAAGATAAAAATAAAATGAAAAATTACATTCTCGATTATTACATTGGCTGGCTTTCAAAGTTTCAATTCTTGGAGTGAGCGTGATTCCTTGTTGAATTAAATTCTTGAAATATTTGGTTAAGTAACCTAAGATAACTCTCTTTGTTTTTTCTTGAAAATAACATTTTCTTGGTTAAAAATCACTTTATCATTTTAAGCATTTACTGAAAAGTTTTTGAAATGAAAAGAAGAGTCTTGGATGTAAATAATATATATATTTTTTAAATTATAAAAATAATGTATATTTGAAACTATTGCCTAATCTAGTTTGTCCGGGCCACGTAGGCGACTCATCAGCAAAGGCCATTGTCCTGAATAACGGCTTTACAATTTTTTTTAAGATAAAACCGCTATCCAGGACAGCGACTTTTTAAGCAAATTTATCAAAGTTGTTGTTCAGGACAAAGAATTTTAAAGCATTTTTTAAGAAAATTATGCTATTTAGGATAGCGGCTTTTGAAGCAAATTTGATTAAATTTTTTGGTAAACCGTTTGACCCGTGAATCTATCTCTTGCATTTCAGAACTGCTTCGCCTTAACATGCCAAGCAATGCCTACGCCGCCGCCATGTCTTTTAACCCTTTGTTTGCTTCACACCTAACAATTATGACCTACAAGTTTGCACCGAGAACAAAAATATATATAAATCATAACTTACATGCATCCAAATTATAACCAATTCAATAAACAAGAGACTCTGATTTTATATATAAACCAAATCATATAAATATATAAAAAAATGTATACAAATATAAACATATATCAATGAGTCCTACAAGATGGAAAGATATTTTCTTAGGACGCCACGCCTATAATACAATTGGTTGATCATAGGTCCTCATGTAACGGTGGAGCAATGTATTTAGGAGTCATGTGACGCCCATAGCTTTTTCATGATACCACTAAACTTTTATTTACAATAATTTATACACTTTAAGCTCATTCATATAATGTTAAACATTTAACTTATACTATATTCTGTAGCAGCGTATTACAAAATATATATACAATCTTCATATATGGAAGTGTTCAACATTTACATTGTTTACAAAAAGAAACAAAAAGACATATACATTATACCAAAAATCTTCCAATGGACCCCTAGTGATGTATCACCTTGGTCACTGATGACTGCCCGCCTCCTAGCTTCCTCTCTTCACTACAATGTGCATTTTAAATGACCCATGCCAGCTTTATAGTTTAGGTGGGAATTTAATGATGACATGACTCACCCCAATAAGGGTCATCACACTTAAAAAATTACATCTTTATGACAATTATAACATGTACCTATATTTATCCATTTCTAAGTGTCTACTTTCTTTTTTTTCATAAATACGTTTTCTCTTATCGTATTTCATATACTTCCTTGTCAGTCATCTGATACTCATTTCTTATTCTTTGTAATTGTATACTATCATCGCATACTGTTACATGCTTCTCATATCATATGGTTTTATACATTTTTAAGAAATACTTTTCATTTTCTTTATGTCTATGTTTTGGTACTAATTAAGTGGATATGGCATGAGAGAATTGTAAGGTACTGTGGCTGGGTACTATCACCGGCCAGATAGTGATATCTCAGATGACACAAACGGACCGCTATATAATGATCCAAATGGGATCTATGTCATCGACCCAAACGGGACCTCGATATCCAGATTCACGCTGCAAGAGTCATGTCCCCATGTGCATGCCTATCTAATTCAAACTATCCTGGCCATATATGTGCACCCAGATATTATGTTTTCAATAATCTTTTCAAGTGTATTAGAAAGATATCTCATATACATGAATAATTTCATTGATATAATGTATACTTTAGAGATATTCATTATCAACAATCTATTATACATGTTTAACTCGCATTTTTCTAAGGTGCGACAAATTCTATATACTCTATTTGTACTTTTAATAGAACATACTCTATTTAGAAACTTACCATCCTAACATAGCACAAGTTCACAGGCACCCAAAAGCTACTTGCCATTCCTTCTTATTTGAACCTCATTAGTCATTCACTAGGTTCCCACTTGGTGTATGAATTTGGGCTAAAAATGTCAAAACATAGACATCCGAAATGTGAGGGAGTAGTGGTACTCTGGGCACTCGCTTGAGGAAACCGCCGTAAATGGCAAGATTTCTTCACTCAATACTTTTCTTCCATACTCTTCCTCTATTCCATCTTACTTCAAAAACCTATCATGAATTCCTCCCAAAACAACTCTCAAATGGGTCATAACCCATTCATCAACCAAACATGAAGATTAGTTAGAGTTTGTTATAAACCCAAAATCAATTACTTGCAATTAAACCAAAAATATATACTCAAAGGGAGGATTCCATGCTCAACTTATACAGACTAGGGTTTTATTAACCCTACCTCCAACAATTCTAGGGTTATGATGAAATCCTAACTAAACCCTAGGTTTGGAACAAGCTACTATCCATACAATTTCATGGAAATCCATACAATTTCATGGAAATTCATACAAACTTTAGAATTCCATACCTTTTGATCTTTCTTGAAGTCTTCTTCTTCTTCTCTTCTCTTCTTCTTCTTCTTCTTCTTCTTCTCTTCTTCTCCTTCTTCTCTTCTTTTCCTTTCTCCTTCCCCTTTTTGTTCTCTCAAAAATGAGAGAACAAACTTGATCTTATCTCTTTTTTTATTGATTTTACTTTCCTTTATTTATTTCTTGGTCCCTCATCTTCATTTCATTTGTATTTCAACTTGTGCATATTCTACTTTGGCATACAATCTTATGAGATTATGACCCTTAGGTCCTAAATTGGTAAATTACCAATTTACCCTTGTATCTTGTGTAAATTCCAGGTTTTTGCTATTTTATTTTTAGCATTAGTTTATTTAGGAAAAATATACATTTACTGTTATTATACTTTGAACATGCTATAAAACTGTCAAGGTATAATTTGGGGGTGTTACAGCTGATGCATGAAGTACTTGACGGTAATGCGGAACGGAGGTATCTGATGAAAATCAACTGATACAAGGTCAACCATGGTCTCATCGATGGGAGGCAATGTAGGGGATGATAAAGTTGGAGATGATAAGGTGATATCTACTGCCATGGAAGCTGGCTCTAGAGACACTAAAGATGGTAAAGATGTGTAAGTATGTGGGGGGGTATGGAAGGTGATGTGGAAACCGTGGGGGCATAAAAGTATCGTAGATGGTAAGTAGGGGGAAGCAAGGAAGCATCGGCGATGGGTAAGTATAGGGGCGATGAAAGTATCGGTGATGGGCATGGTTATGGAAGTATTGGGTGCAAATATCAAAGTGGGTGATAATGGTGGCAATGCTCCATTGGGTACCACTACCCCTCACCACCCGACCACCCCATCAACTCTCCCTCCTTCTACCTCGAACAAGATACGAACCCGGAGGATGACATCGGAGGTCTAATGGATGGTCCACGTGAAGTAGATGCCTTCTGATCATGTCTAGCGATGCAATGTTCCTCGCCGATCTAGTGTAACACCGATCTAGCAATATGATGTAAGTCGTACACCAATCCTGTGGTAGCCCCACAGGATAGACTATCTATGTCAGGCAGGGCAGATATCTGAAAGAACCAACCAAATAATTATAAATACATAATCTATGGATTCAAATTTGAAAAACACTTTATAAACACAATACTCTAACTTACCAAAATTTGAGTAGTATCGGTTGTAGTATGATAGCTCATATCATCCCTATGGAGTGATGGTGTCATAAAATGTAGTGTAATACGACAATACCATTGCATATATGGATCATGGAAATCCATAATACCCTCCATAGGGGGTGAGTGATGATCCTGTCTGCTCGCATATCCCATAAGGCAATGTATCGAGCATGATATGTCGCCCAATCTCTCCGAAGCCATTCGCGTGCATCCATTCTATGTAGCTCTTACTCATAAGAGCAAGATGGGGGTACGTATCGAGCATGATATGTCGCCCAATCTCTCCGAAGCCATTCGCGTGCATCCATTCTATGTAGCTCTTACTCATAAGAGCAAGATGGGGGTATCTCCTGGTGTAGCCCAAACTGGCGTAAGAATCGCTCTGGATGATGCCACTCAACAATCCTAAAACATATAAGCAGTGACATCGCCACGTGTGACTTCCTGATAATCTGGGCAGATATCGGTACCAACACCAATCCTCCGACATATGGTTGCCATAAGACCTACACATTTACATTTTACGTTAATAATGTTGATGTGAATATGAATCAAATTACTATAGAACCATCTACATTTACATATACTATTACCTGATCAAGAGTTTGTGCATCTAGTTGATCTCGGTATAGGAGTACACCGGATGGGTTATGCACCCGTGTCAAAGGCATTTCCTCCACCCACCCCATCTACACGCCACCGCAAGGCATATGATGTGCTGATGCTCGCTGGTTCCTCTGCAACTGGTCGCCGATTCAAGTCTCTACCCATACCGTTGGAATAATGAACAAAAAGTAAGCAAACCACGAGATGTTGTGTATATGAATATGTATGTAATGAAATAAAGTTATGGATACATGTAATAAGAATATTAAACCCAGTCACGAGTAGACCCAAGCTAGCTCACATAATCCCTCAGATAAATGTAAGCAGATCGCACTACCCCAACTATATGCCGCAGTCTGCATCAAATCTCGTAATAGGGAGAGAAAGCACAAATGGACATACACTCCCTTCTTGTCCGCAAACAAGAAGGATCCAATACGCTAAGATGAAACCACATGCACTCCGCTCTAAAATGACCACCGTACCGTGCCGGGTGATAACTGGTCACATAAATCCACCCGATGGAGATAGGTAACTTTGAGAGCATCAGCGGGTGGTATGACACCAAGAAGCTCCCAACACAACTTCGCGACTTCGAACACACATGTCCCAATGACTGTTGGTCCATGGTTACGGAGCCCAAGGATGATAGCAACATCCTGTAATGTGATCGTCATCTCTCCGATGAGTACATGAAACGTATGTGTCTCAGGCCGCCATATCTCGACGAGACTAGTGATGGGCGACCAATTGATCATGATGTGGTCCATGTATATACTATAACTCTAGTAATCACGATGGATCGAACACGTATCCTTCACATAATCACAAGGCTTGTGGAGACCTCTTGGAACTACAAGCAACAAAGAAATCAAATTTAGAATTGATTATATATAAAATACACCAACAATATGTAATAGTAGTTGATATTTAATAAAATACATATTTACTCAGATCTACTGAATGCGATCGTGTTCATTCCACGTAAGACCGATGAATATGAAGGATCTACATCATGAAACCCACTGAACACCATATCTGCAACAGATAACACAAAGACACTATAATTATTAACAAAAAACATTGAGATACTAGTATCATAGTCATGAATGCAATTATTAAGGAAAAATAACCACGTACAAAAATTGAGTTACATTACATGTTTTACTGAACTTGATTCATATTCTTATAAGAGCGGCGATTGTGATCCGGTTGTTTATGCAACCCACATGTGATAGTAGTTTTCCCCTCCCCAATGTCCATTTCATTATGCAAACGGGTTGATTTCGAATGTCCATTGTCTATGCGTTTCATTGACTCATAAGGTACAATTGTAAGATCATCATACGTTGGCCACTCATCTTCATTGAATATGAGATGAAACAAGCTTGCCTAAGTATCATAATACGATTGCATAATGTAGTAGCCTTGAACAAATAATCAAAAATCAACACAACAATGTTGACATGCTGTAAGACCCGAGAAATTCCAATTTTTGGAAAAAGGGCAAAATCGTAATTTTGGTTACGAAATTGTAATTTCGGTTAAAAATCCAAAATTTATTCTCTAGATCTCGGATGACGAAACGGATTGCACCGTTGGAATCGTCTCGAAATCTAGCCAGCACGTGAAATTTCATAGAATTCGAGACAATAAGGCACGCTTTACGGCATCGCATTTTGGGTGTCAGAACGATTTTTCGATGCTACTTAAAGTCAAGACAACACGTACTCATGTACCATAAGTGGTATGGAGTAGAGAAACGATGAAATGGACTACGAGATAGTGCCGAATATCAAAAATCGGGAAAAGAAGGACGAACATCATTTTTGAAATCGCGTTTTAAATAAGACAAAATAATGAATAGTGTCATCTCTTCCAACTGACTAAAGGAGAGAAAACGAATTGGAAAGGCAGCGTGCAGAACGTAAAAAATGGAGGTTTTAGAGAGAAGGTCTCTGACTTCTCTCTAGATTTACGACAAATCCGACCGTCGACACTCTTCGGGGCAAGAAGGGAAACTGCTCTACGCGGAGAGGGCTTCACAGGTACGAATTTAGAGTTTTCAAACCCGAGAGGCAGGGCTTCCTCCCTACTTCTGGGTTTTATTCTTCTGCTAAGTACCATGTAAATGTTTTGGCTTGATTGAGCCTTGAACGCCGCTTGATCGAAGCCCTCAAACTCGGATCGAATTGATATGATTTTTGTGCCAAAATGACAAACCGTGGATCGCAAGTGGCTGATCAGGTGGTTGAATGTTGCATCGTGATAAATCATGAATTGATTTCGAATAGGCCCAGCCACGTGAAATGCGGGTTCACAAAGTAGACTGATGAATTGTTGAGTGTTGGAACCGTAAGCCTTAGGGTTTCGCATTCACAGGAATAGTGACACGAAAATATATATTTTTATTATTGAAAATGTGTTTGATGAGTGACTCAAGTTGAATTCTTCGTGTTTGATCGTTTGCTTGGCGTGAGCTAATTTTGATGTGATGAATGAGAATTACATAACATGATTGTGATTTAATTTTTATGTGAATATATTCATGTTTATATATCTACGTGAAAAGATTAGGCATGTGGAGCTGGCATACATGCATTTCATATGCAACAGGAACACCCCAGGACTATAGGGTGAGTGCATGAGATGAGTCTAGAAAATGGTTGGGTTGTCTAAAAATGTCAATTATCGGAGGGTAGTCAGAATTAAAAATATCAATCGTCGGTTGAATGTATTATTTTGGAACATTGCTTGCATAGGTGGAGAGTAGCCCACTTAGGCGATTCCACTCTTTTGAGCATTAACTCTGTCGGGATATTATTTGCAGTACGGGGAGCGTGCGAGGGGACGGCTCGTCCTAGGGATGGAGGATTGGAAGCGGGTTGTGGCTTTGATGTATACATGTATTAGAACTCTTTAAAGTTTAATGTATGTATTGTATAAGAGTAAAATATTTGAACTCTTAAGAACTGTGGATATAGTTGGATTCATAGTTGGTATGTTTTATGGATATTGTAGTATGGGCTGAGGCCATTTTATCCATATTTGTATCATTGTGATTATATTGGGTATTTGGGACGGGTTTCATGCGGGTATTGTATTTGGGTAGAGCTCTCGTCTGAGGAGACTACGCGATTTTCTGAAGTGGCGTCGGATGACTTGGAGCATCCACTTGTATTCCGCGGGTTGACGGGTAGTCAACGGACCCCCGGGTTTGGGGCGTCACACATGCTGCTATGATATGGCTACATGGAAATCCTTATATAAGGGGCTTACCACAAGTGCATTTTTGGTCATGTAAGTTGAGGCGTTGTGTTCAACCTATCCTTAACTTAACATGAAATCGTCCCTGGATGTGATCATAAATAACTATTTCCATTGATCCAGCCTTAACCACATGGGCCTTAGTATGAGCATCAACATAAGGAGTGTATTGCTCATCTGATGCCAATATGTTACCACATTGTTCCCTTCTTGCAACAAAGTAACCATTAAGCCGAAAAAAGGTCAATTGAACTAATGCAGTTATTGGTAAGCTACGAGCTCCTTTAAGAAAACTATTAAATAACTCGGACATGTTGGTAGTCATTATCCCACATCTTCGACCTCCATTATGTGAAAGTGCCCATATCTCAAGAGGGATCACCTCCAACCATTGTTGTGCTTCCAAATTAATTCTCTTAATTGTAGCCATAAGCCTATTGAATTTGTGTTGTTTAGTCGCTAAAGCTGATCTACAAACCAAAGTTTTCAAGAGTTTATCTTTGAAGCGAGTCATAAAATTGATTGCAAGATGACGCATACAAATCCTGTGATAGGCAGATGGTTCAGCCCACCCAAGATGAGGATCACCCAAAGCTGCCTTAATACCTGGATGTCTTTCGGATATAACATAAATTCTTGTCCGTTGAGTTACTCTGTTTCTGGTACATGCTAAGAACCATCCATAGCTATCAAAGTTCTCGCTTTCTATAATAGCAAAAGCCAATGGAAACAACTGATTATTTCCATCACACCTCATAGCAATCATTAACGTGCCTTTATATTTCCCATACAAATGTGTACCATCAATACTCAGTACATGACGACAATGTTCGAACCCTTGATAGATGGCAGATGACTAGAAGGCGTTGAAATATCTTAGTGTTTGTATGTGCACTATCCGTGTTTCCAATTACAACACACATTCGAGATTTGATTGTTCTAAGGCAAAAAAGAAACGTGGCAGCTTTGTATATGATTGACAAAAGTCACCAAATAAGTGTCTAATTTCTTTATGCTTTCCATCCAACGCCTTTTTTATATGAAATTTCATATCCCTATTTCTCCATCATACTTGCTTGACTAGCAGCTACAGACAAAGTGAATTGTGCCTTAATAATTGCCTTCATATAAGCAGTAAGTTAGTAACCAAGTTTGTGTCCAATTGATGATGGTCCCGATTCAAGTAAGGATTGACACAACTATATGACCCTTTATACTTGTTGAGAAAAAATAAACAAGTATATTTCACAAGCATAACACGAAGCTTCCATGGACATTGACATTCCTCGGCCTTCTTACATCTTAAAACTAGCAATTTTTTTGAGGATGCAACAATCACAAACTCTTGGTGTGCTTTAATTGAGTAAATCTTTGCAGCCTCTTGCAAATCAGATTTGGAATTAAAAACGTTGCAGCCTCTTGTAAATTAGATTTGGAATTAGAAATGTTGCAGCTTCTTGCAAATTAGATTTGGAATTAAAAGCTTGGCAAACTACAAATTCTCCACTTGAGTATCTGGTAGTATGCTTCACCCATGGAGTCCAATCACTTGAAATAGCATTACCAAGGTTTTCCACATTTTCAAATTGAGGTGATGGTACTAAGTGATACTGAACAGGGGATGACTCATCTAGGTGCTTAGCATCTGGGTTATTTGATATATCACAAGTTGCCACATCCACAAAGACATATATCCCTTGCTCATTCTCCAAAAATTTGTTAAGATTATGGAAGGATGAAAGATGTCTATTAGCTTGAACATCTATATTTCCATTAGATTCATCATCACCATCTTCATCATATTCATCATTAGCTTCTTCATCTTCACAGTCTTCGTCATCTCCATATACTTTACATCTATCAGTATCAGGTGTTGGAGCCCTATTAGGTCCACAACTGTAGTCCTTTTTCTTCAACATTATCATTTCCTCCAACCAATAAATCTATGTAGGCACCCACATATTCATTCACTTGAGGCTTTACTCAAACGATCTCAATATACAATTCAATTTCCTCCATGCCAGTTGTGTTAACTAATTTTAACATTTGGTACACACTACTGTCATCCCATATTGGACAAGGTTGGAACCTATTTCCACTTTTCAGGGGATACTTACAATTGAGGACTAATTTGAATATTTGTTTGTCAATGTCTGTCCTTGAGTATATCATATCACACAATTGTTCAAATGTGAAATCAACCGGTACATCTAAAAGCACAATGACAGCTTTGTTCTCGACATATTTCACATATGTTTTAGTTCTCAGTATTTTTTCATTATAATAGCATATCACGGGAATAGTGGAACAAACATATTTGACCTATACACAATGGTTCTGATCAGTTAAATAATATGAGGATATATAGACTATTTATGAAACACGAAAAACAATGGAGAAAAAATTGAAAGGAAAAACGTAAAGAAATAAAAAGAGAAGGAAAGGAAAATATAAAATTGTCCTTGTTTTGTTATTCATGGAAAATTCTAAGGAAAAAGAAAAGCTTCATTTTCCCATATGGAAAGTTATGAAATTTTAAAAAATAAGACAATAAAGATAAATATAAAATGAATAAAATTTAAGTGAGGATAATTCTTTAAAAAAATATTAATAAGATAAATTTAAAAGAATAATATAAAATAATTGATCATCGATCGATCCATGGTCTGACTAGACCATTTTAAAAAAAAACTTATTAAAAGGGTTATGTATGAAAAAAAATTGACGAGTCGTTGGAATAGTAGATTCAATGGATGATAGTGGGAGATGGTGGTGGGTATGGGGAGAAGAAGAAGTTAAGAGAGCTCATTATCCTTCTCATTTAAACTACATTCATGAATAATAAAGTCAATGTAGGAGGGCAAACATTAGAGAGTTATATAGTAACAACTGATTGATTGAATCACTTGGTATGACCCTGTAAAATGGTCTCACGGGCATTGAAATATTATATATACTTAGAGATTGGGCCTAGTGATGTGGGTTTGTGGTAAAGGTCAAGAACATACAACCTGTTAGTTCACATGTTTGCTCAACCCTTTATAGCTTTTGGTGATAAGGGGTTGATCAATTTGTGGGGATAAGATTTAGGCCTTCTTTGTTAATAGTTTTTCAAGCCCATTTTTGTTTCGAACGAGAGAAGCGGGAAAACTTGAATCTGCGTATGTTTAGTTCTGAGTTTTGAAAACTATTTTAATTTCTCAAATCTGAGAGCAAAGGCTGTGAGAACAATTTAATTTGTCTCCCTCTTTTGTTTGTTTTGAAAAACACATAGAATACAAAACACTAAATTGAAATGACAATAACAGTTTTCAAAAACATTTTTAAAGGACATGAACCAAACACGCCGACCAATTTCCCTTTTTTTTTTTTTTTTTTAAGAAAAACACAAAAAATACTAAATTTAGATAATAAGAACACTTTTCAGAAAACACCAAAATAGTGTTTTATGTGTTTTCAAAAAATAGTTCTAAAAAACAAGTACCAAATAAGTCATTAGCTGAGCTCATTATCCTTCTCATTTAAACTACATTCATGGATACTCAAGTCAATGTGGGAGGGCAGACATTAGAGAGTTATATAGTAACAACTGATTGATTGAATCACTTGGTAGGGCCTTGTAAAATGGTCTCACGGGCATTGAAATATTATATATACTTAGAGATTGGGCCTAGTGATGTGGGTTTGTGGTAAAGGTCAAGAACATACAACCTGTTAGCTCAAATGTTTGCTCAACCCTTTATAGCTTTTGGTGATCTGGGGTTAATCAAATATGTGGGGATAAGATTTAGGCCTTCTTTGTTAATAGTTTTTTAAACTATTTTTTGTTTCGGAAGAACAAGGAGACGGGGCTTGAATCTTAGGGTATGTTTAGTTGAGTTTTTTTGGCTTATTTTTGTTCTCAAAACACACAAGAAAACAAGGAAGCTTGTAGAAAACACTTTAATTTGGCTCATCTTTGTTTGTTTTGAAAAACACATAGGAGCTAAAACACTTAAATTGGGAAATGACAAAACATTTACAAAACATTTTTTTAAATGACATGAACCAAACCATAGAAACCAATTTCCTTTTTTGTTTTAAGAAAAACACAAAAAAATACTAAATTAGAATAATAAGAACACTTTTGAAAACACCAAATAGTGTTCTATGTGTTTCAAAAAATGAACTACAAAACTAGTACCAAACAGTTGGCTTTCCATATGTTTGGTTTATCAAGAAAATAAAGATTTAATCACCACATTATTAACAAAATACACCAACAAAAGATTATTACCACAAATTAAAATGGAAATTAAACTCAAAGATTTATCAGCATGTGTGATAAAACACCTTGAATGAAACGAAATACAAAGAAATTTTTATTAACGATCCGATGTAGGAGGGTTCATAGCATGGAGTATAATTAGACAGGAGAAGAAATGGGGCATAAAACACCAAGCCCTAACGTCACCGCCGAAGGGGAGAAGGAGAGGAGAGAAATGGAAGAAATGGAGGGAAGAAGAAGAAGAGTTATGCTCAAATTTTAAACATGATGAAGTCGCTGTCCTTAATTGCGGCATTTTGATTAATGCTAAAGCCATTGTTCAGGACAACAACTTTATCTTAAAAAAATTTGTAAAGCCGCTGTTCAGGACAGGCCTATGTTGATGTATTACCTACGTGGCTCAGACAAATTAGATTGTACAATAGTTTCAAATATGCATTATTTTTGTAATTTATAAAAAATAAATTATTTACATCCAAAACTCTGAAAAGAAAGGATTATTTTTTCAAGAGGATAACGAGGATATTTTTGTTAAACTAATGTCAAAATTTGATAAAAAGTTAAATTTTCAAAATTTGGTTACAAAGGATCCTAAATTGTGAGCATTTGTCACACGATCAAATGTCATATGCAATGGCGGGGGCATAAAGAAGGGACTAGGATCGATTCGAGTTTCCTTATAACAGAATATATACTACTATGTTATAATGTAAAATGGAGAACAGAATAATACAATGTTATAATGTGAAATGAATAAATGTGTAAAATAAAATAAAATAGAACCGAATTCTAAAAGGCAAGGCCCCATTCATGTACAAACACATCAAATTAGTTAATCTAAGTATGAATAAGCAGTGATCAAGTTCAGACCTTCGGTTTCAATTTTCAAACCTGTATCATCCCTCCCGCCAAATTCCAAATGGGCATTAGGTTCAGACCTTCCAATTCGGCCGTCCGCATATCTTCACTCTCTCTTGAAAAATTCCTCAAATCTCGCAGAAACCTTGCTAGAGCCCCTCCAAAACTCTGGTCCGACCATGCCCATGAGCCGCCGGAAGAAGAAGATCGACCACTCCCTGTGCTAAAGCTAAGCCACCCCATTTTGCGCACATTAGAATCATGCAGTGGTTCAATGAAAGAGTTCAACCAAATCCACACCCAACTCTTAGTCTCCGGCCTCCTTCAACAACCTCTAGCTGCTGGCCGAGCTGTCAAGACGCTTTGTTCTTCTCCTGATTCTGGTCAACACGCGGTTTTGCTCTTTGAAGGTCTGGAAGAGCCGGATGCGTTTATATGTAACACCATTATGAGAAACTTTGTGAATTTGAATGACCCATGTACTGCTCTTGGGTTTTACTATCAGCATATGGTTCATAAATGTGTTCCCCCTAATCATTACACCTTCCCTCTTTTGGTCAAGGTTTGCTCGGAGATTGGTTCTATTAGAGAAGGAGAAAAGATCCATGCCCGTGTATTGAAATTTGGGTTTGAATTGGATTTGTTTGTTCGAAACTCCTTGATCCATATGTATTCAGTTTGTGGGAAAATTGGGGATGCAAGAGCTGTATTTGATGTGTGTTCCATTTCGGATTTGGTGACTTGGAATTCCATGATTGACGGGTATGTGAAGAATGGGGAGATTGGTGCTGCTCGTGAACTTTTTGAGGAAATGCCTGATAGGGATCTATTTAGTTGGAACTCCATGATTTCTGGGTATGCTGGAAATGGAGACATGCGGGCTGCGGAAGCCTTGTTCAACAAGATGCCATTTAGAGATATTGTTTCCTGGAACTCTATGATTGATGGATATGTGCAGATTCGCAATGTGAAAGTTGCTTGTGAGCTTTTTAATTTGATGCCATATCGTAATGTAGTTTCTTGGAACATCATGTTAGCGCTTTATGTGAGGATCAAAGATTATGATGAATGTTTGTTCATGTTTGATAGGATGATTGGAGAGACTATGCCAAACGAGGCTACCCTTGTGAGTGTCTTGACTGCTTGTGCGCACCTAGGGAGGTTTGATATGGGCAAATGGGTTCATTCTTACATAAAAAATAACAGGGTGATTGAACCTGATGTGTTACTTTCAACTGCTCTCTTGACAATGTATGCTAAGTGTGGAGCCATGGATTTGGCTAGAGATGTGTTTGACAAGATGCCGAATAGAAGTGTTGTATCTTGGAATTCAATGATTATGGGATATGGCATGCATGGCCAAGCAGATAAAGCCTTAGAAATATTCTTGGATATGGAAAAGAGAGGTGCAATGCCAAATGATGCTACTTTTGTAAGTGTTTTAGGTGCATGTTCACATTCTGGGATGGTTTTGGAGGGTTGGTGGTACTTTGGTCTAATGAGGCGAGTCTATAAGATTGAACCAAAGGTTGAGCACTATGGATGCATGGTTGATCTTCTTGGGCGAGCAGGTTTGATGAAAGATTCAGAAGAGCTTATAAGGAAAATGCCAATGGAGGGGGGAACTGCCTTATGGGGAGCACTGCTTTCTGCTTGTAGGACTCACTCACATTCAGAGCTTGCAGAGATTGTGGCCAAGAGGCTAATTGAGTTGGACCCAAAGGATATTGGGGCCTACTTGCTGTTATCAAACATATATGCTGCAGAAGGAAAATGGGATGATGTGGAAATTGTCAGACAGATGATGAAGGGAAGGGGTTTAACAAAAAAAACAGGGTTTAGCCAGGTTCACATTGAAGAGTTTGGGACTCGATCCTTTGTTGAAAATGCTTCAATCCACCGAAAGAGCATGATGTATTCCATTTTGAGTGACATGGCTGCTCATATAAAATTGTCTTGTAGAGATTATGAAGAAGTAGAGAACTTAACAGTAAGTTGTTCATGATGAGTAATTCAAATGGACATGTACCCTGATAAGAGAACTATTGGAAAGACAATTTGGTGGCAGTTGAAAATTCTTCATGGACAAGAAAAAACCCTGGTTCAAGTGGTGAGGAAGACCATACACCTGTCAACAAAAAAAAGCAGTGGCAAAGACGATACAATCAGTTACAACCTGCTGTGGTAGGAGTGACAGTTGGTGCTATGTCCGGGCTGCACTTGATATAATGGTAAGGGGGTACATACAAGATCCAACTGCAACTTACTGGGTTAAGGAAAACACTTGGCCTGATAATATCTCCAAGGCCCTCCTAAGTCGTGTAAAAAAGTCTGGGAGCTTAAGCTGCATGTCAGGGTGAAGGTGCAGTGTACTGATATTATATAAAAAATGAATGATTGTTAGGATAAGGCTTTGATGTTGTATTTCTTGAGGGGATGGTTGTTTACATCCACATCTTTGTGTATTTTTAATCATGAATCCATGCTAAACCAACTCTAGAAAATCATGGAAAGTTGATGGGCAGTGGAATTGGTTTGATTTATTGAATATTATCTCAAATTTTCCATATTATCTGAATCTATTACAGGTGAAGATAGCACATGGGCATGTGGATCCTCAAATTGGATTTTACTATTTAAAGATAAAACAGTCTTTGAAGCACATGGGCATGTGGATCCTCAAATTGGATTTTACTATTTAAAGATAAAACAGTCTTTGAAGCAATGTGGGGGCTAGTGAAAGCTGCTGTTAGACTGAATTGCTTTTATTGAATCCTTTTTCTTTTTCGCCTCCTTTCTACTGTTTTCTCTAAGTTGTTTTTAGTTCATTTTCTGTTGTAGGTCGTGTTTGAAGGTCTAGAACTTGAGGTATCAGCTAATTGATTACCCAAGAATATTTTAATGCTCTGAAAAAAGCTCATCTTACTACAAATAACTTCATAATTTTAAAATCCTTGAAATGCAATGATCAATGCTCTTCTTCTGAACTGTTGTTAGTATTTGTGCAGGTCCAATGTGTTTGCAATATCTTTATGTTCCAAGAACTTGTCCTTGGTCTCTAATCCAGCCAAAGAAGGTCTGCACACATCGGTTCAACTGGTCCAGGTGAAAGCAGTGATGCCTGTTGATTATTTTATTTAGTTTTTAATAGTAGTTTAAAAAAAAAAGATTTAGAGCAAAAATATGGATAAATTAGAAGTATTGATTCTTTGTTTTGGTACATGTATTATACATGATATTTACATTATTGGGAATTTATATCTTCTTTATTTGTAATATGTTTGTTTTTTCGTGGAAGTAATTTTAGACACGGTGGGAGTGGTTGTTGTTCATCGGGATCTTGCAACTTCTGTTCTTTTTTCCCCCCTGCTTTACTTTCTCAACGATGCATGCCTATTTTAATTACAACTACAAAAAGATACGAGAAGAGGGCCCTTGCCCTGCTTCCCCTTTATGACTAGCATGGACATGTGACATCATATTATCTATACATGTTAGAAGACCACTTTTCTTGGATGCTATATCTCCCAGTCTTATTCTAAAGACCGCTTTTCTGTATGTTCTAATTTTTATTTTTCAATAAATTGATTATATTTTCTGAGATTTGTATATAATTGTTCTTATATTCTTTAATTGTTTGTGAATTAGAAGAAAGGAAAAGGGCAACCTGTTGGCTAGTCTCCATGGCATTCTTTCTCTGGTTGGACAAGCTTCTCCTAATCCTCATTGGCTGTGGTGTCCAAGAAAGAATTCTTATCTTGTTTTATCTCCTAAGTCTACAATCCCTAAACTCTATCAAACCATGATCTGAGATTCTGAAACCATGTTAGAGGAGACTAAGCATGGTGGTCCCGACAAATTCTTCTAATCCCTTTCCTTATCAGTAATGACAGGCTAGGCAATCCTGACGGTCAGGGACCATCAAGAAATCTAGTGAGACAGTAGAAGTCGTCTTTTATGATCTTGTATGACATTCAAGTGCCAAAGAGCTACTTAAATTCCATGACCAGGTACACAATGATGATAGTTAGTGGGGTTGGGAAGCCTCCATGCTCCATTTTTAGGAACCTGTGAAAGGAAAATAGGGACACTTTGTGACTTCAAATTAAAGCCCCGCTGACAACCTCAACCGCTAATTCCTACGGATTTCGGTGACTCGGCACTCACATCACAAGGCTCCCATTTATCGATCCATATTTTAATAAAAATTCCGCAGAGCCCTTTGTCTGTGAGCCTATCCAACATAAACATGTATAACAAAGATAATCATAACTATCCAGCCTCAATGGTAGTTTGTAAATGACCACACAAGTGTCCATCCTGCTCATATCCCAATATACAACTATATCACAATAATCCATAAGAGTTTATTACAACACTCTTATACAGAACATATATTAAAACTAGCTTGTTCTAATGTAGTTTACTCGACACCACCTCAATACGTCCCTTTATCCGGGACCCATTTATTCATTTTTTTAATCGAAAATATGAAAATGAAACAATTAATTATAGTCCATAAGAGTCCGATCACGGCCCTCTTACCATAATTACATACCTGACTATTTATACAATAGTCCAAAAGAATTTAATTACAATTCTTTTTACATAAAATACATGTCGGCCTTCTTCACAATCACGCCTCTCGGCTTCGAGCACTGGCTCTCTATAAACTCCCGTACTTAAAAAAAAGGGGTCCTCATATGGGTAAACAACTTGAAGCATGGATACGGGCCATTCAGGAGTGTCCGTGTGTTCTGACACACACCGACACGACGGATATGTACCGACACGCCACATGCAGAGACATCGCTGACCAAACAAGAGTCAAAGATTTGATACGGAGACACGACTGAACACGGCAGAGACACGACTTGGACACGACAGACAGATTTTATGGGCTTTCTCCTTCTTTGGGCTTAAAAAAACCCTAATTTATCTTTTCCTCTTCTTCCTCAATGAGTAAAAAACCGATTGTTCCTCTTCCTCAATGAGTCAAATACACAAAAACCACACGAAGGAAATTGGATTGGCCGACTTCGACTGGGAAGTGAGAGTGAGTGACGAGTGATGAGTGACGACGCCAGAGATCGACATGCCGATGACACCGGAGAAAAGGTGTGCACTGTGCTAAGTTCTTTTTTTTCTTCTTCTTTTTTTCTGACAAGGATCGATCAATTTGGGTTTTTTTTTTTCACCAGATTGCATTTTTTTTCTCACGATTCATGAAAACACAAAAAGAAATCTTTGTGAACTCATTGGTCATCACCCAAAGGGAATCGTCTCATCTCAATGATCTCATCACCCAAAAAAATGGAAAAAATAAATTCAAAATACTGAAATTAGGGCTATCAAGATTAAAGAAGAAAGAAAAAGAAGAGAGGGAAGAAGGGAATAAAAGAGGAAGGGGGGAGTCGAGAGGGGTTGAGTACCTTAGGGCAGGGGAGGTAAATAAAGCGGCATCCCGCGGTTGATGGGGGCGTGTTGCTGTAGTGTTGTGTCATAGCCATAGCCTTGGGGCAATTGAAGATACATAGGTATTGAAGAATGAAGAGAGGTGAGGGTTTGGACTTTAGAGAGACAAATTTCCAGATTCTGGAATTTGGAAAGGGAAAGCGAGGTGAGGACCCAGGTTGTAGCCTCAGAACCGGGAGGAGCTCCTTCAAAGACAACACGGTGAGTCAGTGGACTGACGCCGTCGAACTCCGCCGCAAGCTCGAATTGCTTTCCCCTGTTTTTCCATTCATTTTCAATTTTTCAATTATGTTTCATTGTTTTTTTATTCTTCCTAAGGCCCAACACACTTTAAATAAAAGGCCCAACACACTTTAAATACTTTAAATAAAAGACCCAAAACACTTTAAATACTTTAAATAAAAGGCCTAAAACACTTTAAATAAAAAGACTCTAAAATAAAGTGTCCCAAAATAAAGCTTGACTCATTTAGGCCGCATTTTGAGATTTCATGTAACAAAAATAGGAAGGAAAGTTGATAAAATGAATGAAGTTGGAAGTTTGAATTTATTGCCACGTGAATTTATTTATTTTATTTATTCTTCAGCTTTGTCTAATTGCCTTTTATGCTTACTGTTTTTTATAGTTTATTAAGGAGAAGTGAAGAACAATTATATTATATTGTTTTATAATTTATTTTGAATTTCAATGAATGCAAACATGCAAATTTTATGGAATTAGCCTAATTCAATTAGGTTTATGGATGATAAAAATTAGATTGATTGGGCTTTTGAAATAATTTATATTAATTTAAATGCATGATTATTATTTTTTTTTTATGATGCGTAATTATACACCGCAGTACTCGAGCCTTCAAATGATCAAATGTAATAACTGCTACGATAATGCTCCATTATGGGGTTCACAAGAGAATAAAATTGCAAAGGGGAGGAAATGTTGCTTTTCAATGCAATTTTTGTAAACAAATATACAGCATTATATTATAGAGTCAAGGCTCACCCGTTGAAATTAAAGGAGCCTGGTTGCATTCGTGACCAAAGTAACGAATGAAAATTTAGTTGAGATGCGAAGGGTGATGGAGGAAGTTGAACAAAGGTGAAACATAATCTTAAGCAAGTTCCTTACTCACATCGTCATTTAAATATCTAATTTTGAGAATTCTTCTAGTGCTAGGCTATTGATCCAAAAAGAAGAAAGGGGTCTATTGGATCAACTGAGAAGGCATTTAATATGGGTGCACGTGAAATAGTTGACAGTGAGATAGCTAGGATGTTTTACACTGGGGGGTTGTCTTTTCACTTTGCTAGAAATCCTTATTATGCTCATGCCTTTAAAAGTGCAAGTTAACTTCCAAGTTATGTCCCACCAGGTTATAATGCATTAAGAATTACATTATTGCAGAAGGAGAAGAGTAATATTGAGAATTTATTGGAACCAATCAAGAAGACTTGGAATGAGAAAGGAGTGAGCATTTGCAGTGATGGATGGTCAAATGCTCAAAGAAGACCACTTATTAACATCATGGCGGTTTTGAAAGTGGGCCAATGTCTTTGAAAGCAATAAATTGTGAAGGGGAGACTAAGGACAAGACCTCTGAGTACCGATTTGTTGACAATATACAAGAGATTGGTCCTCAAAAGTAGTTCGCTATAATTGATAATGCCGCAATTTCGCAGCGTGCCAAGACACATTGTGGAAGCAAAGTTTCGCATATCTTGACTTCGTGTGTAGTTCATATACTTAATCTTGCTTTCGAGGAAATATATGTGCACCATCAACACACCCAAGATATGATGGATGTGATGGAACAATGTGGTTGATCTCTCTGCCTGTTGATGCCTCTTTCATCAAGAATTTCATTATGAATCATGCAATGAGATTGTCAATGTATAATAATCATTGCAAGTTGAAGTTACTAGTGGTCGATATGACGCTTTTGGCTTCCTCTTAACTATTGTTATGCTTAAACTAAGCACATAATAAAAGATGCCGATAATTGAAAGTATAAGTGAAGAATGGAGATGTATAAAGAAGATGATGTAGTGAAAGTTAAAGAAGTAGCGATAAAAACTTAAATGAAGCACTTTTGACGATGCGACTATATCCTCACTTTACAAATCCCATATATGATGCTTCATTAATGACATTGACAAACTCTCGCTTCACAATATTTATGAGTGGTGGGATTCGATAATCAAAAAAGTGAAGTGGGGCTTACTTATAAGAAAGAATATAAAGCTTCACAAAAATTCAAGGTATAATTAAGATTCATTAGTTAACATTCTTCAGTTTGATTGAAAGTTTTTAATGGCATTTTGAACTTATATGAATCAAGCTTTTTTAATTATACTTAGGTTGATATAGTGAATGGAATCTTGTGGAAAGATGGACTAAAAGCCACACACCTTTATATGGCCTTAACTCATTCCTTAAATCCAAGGTAATCTGGGAGTTTAATTGTAGCTTACAATTTAAAATATACATGAGTATTCCCATGATGTTTAACTTTTATAAATTATGTCATAACTCAACTCAGAGGTATTATAAATAACAATGGCTTAATGAGTCTCATGATCGTGTTCCACCACATCGAGATATGGAAGTAGTAAGAGAAAGAAAAAAATGTTTTAAGAGATATTTTTCAAATGAATTTGAAAGGAGGCGAGCAAATGAGGAGTATGCTACTTTTTCTGCATGCTTGGAAGATTTTTCTAGTAGTGATTCCATCAATGATAGGTGGTACATGAGTCCTATTAAATGGTGGATTGTTCATGGAACTTCCGCACCAATGCTTCAATCTATAGCATTGAAATTGTTAGGACAACCTTGTTTATCCTCATGTTGTAAAGAAATTGGAGCACATATAATTTCATTTACTCCATGAAGAGAAACAAGTTGACACCCTAAAGAGCTGAGGACTTGGTTTATATCCATAACAATCTTCGACTTCTATCAAGGAGATCTCCAAACTATAATGAAGGTTAATCGAAATGTGGATATCGAGGAGATGGTTTGACTCAATGGATATAGAGAATGCTGAATTCCTGATTACTTGATCTTTTCTCATTTAACCCGAACTAAGCCATTTTATTTGATTCGTAAGAAATGCTAGTTCTTAGTTTTAGTATTACTTATGTTTGTTTTTGAATGAAAACAATGTTTGTTTGAGCACTTGTTTTTTATTTATCTAAATTGATTTTTAAGGACAATATTTGTAAGAATAATTATTTTTATTTTATCTTATTATGCCGTGTCCTTAACGTATTCGTATCCTAGTTTTTTGAAATTTGTCGTGTCCCGCCATGTTGTATCTGTGTCCATGCTTCTTAGGTAAACAATGCCTAGCAGAGAAATATTCCTACAAGGGCTACTCCCCACCTAAGTGCACATGCAATGACACACCACACATTTAAGTAAAAACATGCACGTTCCTACTCAAACGCTCATCGCCAACATGAGAATGTGACTCACCTTATCCCACATCCCGAGTCCTCACCGACTCCCTCACATATGCATATGTCAAATGTGAAAAATTGTCATTGGTATTTCACCCAATGACCCTTTATCCAAAACAAAAGGCTTTTTGTTTTTATAAATCGAATCCTTTGGACAACCTCCGATAACCGCTTCATTCAAAGCCCTAGGATACCCGATCAGACAGCCCATAAAGGACGCTCCGACCCGATGGGCTCCCGACTCTGACAATCTCCAACTTGCATACCTCACTGATACCCACACAGCCTTGCCTAAAGCCATGGATAGTCTCCGATAACAACTTTATCTACAAGCTACGGATGTTCGCAACTGCTTTATTTCAAAAGACTTGATAGTTCCGATAACCTCAAAAACCGTGCGACCATTTTGACGCCATCCCATGTTACTAAGCCTACCATCACCCAAACACAAGCATGATCTTTATCATGCCTCGCCACCTATGCTCATGATTATTTAGTGCATAATGCAAGCAATCTTAAGCATTGCCTATTCATACCATGCCATATATACAATGAGCACTATATGTGCATGCTCACTCAAACATAATTATTCATGCATCATTCGATATTTATACGGCTACTGATACAAATTCCAAATAAATCATACAATACATGTCAACATATCAATACACACATACGTTGGCATCACAAGTAACTACCACTCAGGTGACGACATCCATCAACCTCTAGGTCGAATTGTGACAAGACATGTCCACAACTAGCCTACAATAAGCCATGTAATGGCCTTATTCGTACAAGCACATCACAAGCCAAACCATTAGAATTAGTTTAATTGACTTTCACAATTTCAAATCGCTATCAAATTGGTCCAAGCAATGATATACTACAATTGTGGCAAAAATCTGGACACAATCATTAAACAGCCTAAGCTGTAGCAGTCCCGGAAAATGGACCATAACTTGAGCTTATAGAGGTCTGATTTAGTGATTCAAAAGCCTAACATCAAGTTCTCAGATAGAGCTTTCATGTTCTTGAAGGATGCTAGTCCAAATTCTCAATTTTCCCAGCCGAAAATCAGTCCCAAAACCTTAAGGTGGTTTGACCAAACAGGGCAGCTTAGAGCAGTCCTGGGAAACGGACCATAACTTGAGTTCTAGAAGTCCGATTTTGGTGATTCAAAATCCTAACATCAAGTTCTCAAATAGGGCTACAATTTGAAGGTTACTAGTCCAAATTCTCCATTTTTCTAACCGAAAATCAGCCTGAAAACTGGACATCATATAGGGTCAAAACAGGGCACTATTCCCATAACCCATTAATTTGCCAAACATCCCCTTAGGGCAAAAAGGGCCAAACAGCCTCACATAGCAAGAGATTAAAAACTCAACCAACAACAGCCCTTAAGAGTAATAAAACCAAAGTAAGAAAAATTCTACCTCTTGGAGCGAGAAGAAAATCTAGGAAGTCTGTGACACTTTTTAAACATTAAACCTTGATTTTTAACTCCTCACTGAACTTAGGTGAAATTTGCATTTCAGACTACGCAGCCTTTCGAGTGCAGATGAACTTCCGCTCTGGTCTGGCCAAATCTGGCGATAGAACTCCGTGGGATCTAAGAGAGAGAAGAAGAGCTTCCTCTCTCTCTCTCTCTCTCTCTCTCTCTCTCTCTCTCTCTCTCTCTCTCTCTCTCTCTCTCTCTCAAGCCTCCTTGTTTTTTCTTCTTTCCTTTCTTCCTCTTTATTTTATTTCTCCTCCCCACTTAACTTTATTGTTAGCTTGATATGTAGCCTCATGACGCTACGTATCCACTCCTGCCTGCCCGTTTATGTCCCAAAACCACTATTATTTTCGCTAGACCATTTAATTGACACTCGTCAGTTACTGACTTTCAAGATTTTCGCAAAATCTTGTCCCCGGTCACCATCACACCCAGAATTGAAATCTTACTGTGCCGACCTGACAAACTTTATGGTCACTAGGATTTCTCAAGCGAGGCTAGTCCAACAACGCAATCCGGGCTTTCACATCCGAGATCTAGAGAATTTTCAAACTCCTCGAGCCATTTGCACTATTATTTCGCCATTTTCTCAAAATGAGATTTTTCCTCGAGGCTTCACATTCTTCCCTTTAAAAGAATTCTGCCCTAAAATTCTACGCACACCAAAGACACACACAAACACATGCATATGCTACAACAAATGATACTGGGCCATAAAGGCACAGAGAAACATACTGAAGAGGGGCGTCAACCCGATCCGCTTCATTCGGGCCTGAGGTATCACTAACAGACACGCCACCTGGTCCCGAAATCCCAGCTTGAGAGCCCGTTCGACCTCACCCATGCCCTAGCCTCCGCCCGGTCTCCGCGATCCAACCGGCCCGCGGCCTCACCGGGGATAGATACTAGTTCCGGCCCATGTCGTAAGGAGGTCAAATCGCGGGATCGCGCATGTCCCATCATGATCGGGATCGAGGTGTCCGCAACTCTCCTGGATCTCATCAGGCAATCTCGCCAAAGTGTCCAGCCGGGTGGCGTGGATAGTACGTCACCGCCCCTCGCCCCGGGCGATGCCCCTTCGCCTCGGGAAGCCTTGATAATCACAAATTCGTGACTCTAATGGTCCTGTGGAATAGAAACTTTCTGCTTCTTCCTCGAGCTCAAAGAATGATCCTCCTCTCCTTCCTTGTCAAAGACTCGTGATCTCGATTGTCCACTATCAATCTCTCTGATAAATATAGTCAGGTTTAGATTCATGAGTCCATATCTCAGAAGAGAAGACCTGACAATCTACCCGATGGATAATTTCCAAACCATCCTCAACCACCTCGCCATTTCCTATGGCCACATAATCATCCCCAAAACGTGCTGCCAATTCAAGTGAACTTAGCCACGACTGGGCTACGCTCATACTCTCCTTGCTTCTAACTCAAGGAACTCCCCGAGCTGTACGCGCCTAGCCGATGGTCGGGAAAAACTTATCCATGAAGATGTGCTATAAACCTTTGGAGGTTACTTAGTCCTCCCTAACCCCTGCACCTCACAGCCTGCAATGGCAAAGAACATGAAGACCCATGGCTCCCACAAAGGCCTACTGGTCAAAGCCAAGAGGTGGCCTGCCATCGCCATGGATCGACCTCTACGTCTACGCCCTGTACTCTGCTATCCGCACAAATTAAGATAAGACCCAGATTCTTCTCAGGCCGCCCAAACTCCGGGGTCCGTTGACTACCCGCCAACCCATAAAGATCAGGGATGTTCTGGTTACCCGACGCCACTGAGAAACTGGGCAGAGTCTCCTAGACGGAAGCTCTAATTTGAATATACATCACCTATAAAACCCATCCCCAAGCAAATTCAATATGATTATAACATGAGTAAACGCCACTTGGGCCCATAAATAATACCATCATACATACCAACTATGAATCCAATCCATATATCCAGCCAGTTACAAGAGTTCAAATATTTATTTATACAACACATATATCAAAAAATTAGAGAATTTAATACATGTGTAAAATCATCAAAGCCACAATCCGGGCTTTCTTCACAACTCTGCTCTGCATTTGAGCCATCTCGATACGCCCCCGCATCTGTAGCACATCCTCGACAGGTGAGCTAATGCCTGCAAGAGTGGAATCACCTTGGCTGGCCTACTCTCCACCCAAGTCACAGCGCAATGTTCCAAAAACAAACATACATCCAAGCAAACGATGATCCACTTGAACGTTCATACACTAATCCCGCATCCCGAGCCTCACCGAATACCACCGAGTCCTCACCGAGTCCTTCACCGAATTCTCCTCACACTCGGCCGCCTGCTTCCTTATATGAGAATTTCAGTTCGTTAGTTCGTGGACAACCTCTTCGATGGCTATATCAATTGGGTCTGACGATTGATATTTTTAATTTGACTACCTCCGATAATTACACATTTTGCATCACCCTCCGAACCATTTTCGATCATCTCATGCACTCACCATACTTGTGGATTTGCTCCAAAGGCATACAACGTACGACGCAACTCCAATACAAGCCTAATCACATGTAATTATGTAAACATGCACATATCCACATAATATCCAATCACAATAACTCATGTCATGTAGTTAATCAATTCATACATCAAAATTAGCCTACTGGGCTAATGATCAAACACGAAAGCAATTCGACTTAATCACTCGACTGTAAGCATTTTCACACAAAAAACATATTTTTGTGTCATCATTCCTATGAACAAGAAAAAACCTAGGTTTTACTACAAGGCTCGCCAAACACATCCATTCATCTGGCTCACTTTCAGAACTCCGCATTTCACAAAGCCATTTCCGAATTCTTATCCAAATCAATCCATGATTTATCACAAATGCAAATATCCAACCACCTAAATCAACCATGGTACCATGGTCGCATCTTCGATTTTAGAAATTCATATCAATTCTGGCCCCGCCTGGGATTCGATCAACTACCGCTCAAGGCCCAATCAACCGAAACATTTATATGGTACTTAACCAAGAATAAACCCAAGTAGGAGAAACTCTTACCTCTCAGCTCGAGAAAACTCCTCAATTACCCACGCCGGCCTCCGCGCAGAGCAAATTCCTTCTGTCCCGAAACTGCCATGCCTGACGCGCGATATTTTAGAGAGAAGGAAGACACTCTCTCTCTAGAAAATGAGATCCAAAACCTCCTGTATCTCCTCCTTTCTTCCTCTCCACGTTTTCCTTTTTTTTTTTTCTTTTTGAAGAAGACAAGTCGCTATGCTTCTTTTGTCCTTTAGTGACTTAAACAAATCTCAAAATGCCTATTATGTCCCTTCATTTCCTGCTACATCTCTAGCATTATCTCTACTGGTCCATTTTCATCGTTTACTCATACCACTCATGGCACATGAGTACGTTGTTATATGTGACTCTCGTCGAGATCGAATATCGCTTTACTTAAGACCGAACCGCTGATGCCTCGAAAACGGTAAACTCCGATCATCTCTAATTTTATGAAATTTTACGTGCTACTAGATTTCGCGAGACACCTGAACTTTTGCAATCCGCTTCTTCATCCAAGATTCAGAGAATAAATTACGGATTTTTAACCTAAATTAACAATTTTGTAATCGAATTACGATTTTGCCATTTTTCCAAAAATTGAATTTCTGATCTATACTCTCTTTCTTCATTTATCACATTAGTGCGATAATGTCAAACACTAATAAATAACCATTCCTACGTAATCATGCTTATTCGTTTTCCAAACCCCTAAGGTTACATTTGCTAACCCTAGTGTTCTTCAATTTATATACGCATTCTATCATGCATATATTCATACAACCACAATACATCTCTCGTGGAACATATTAGAACACCAAAGCAATCAATGCAAACAATGTCGTGTTCTACACCCATGCCCACTAATCCTAGGTATCCGGACACCTAACTCTCGATACTCAGCTATGATAAGCCAATATCCGAAAACACTGGTGGATACCCCCACCCGAGCTCCTAGGTAATCGTTAACCTAAGCTCGATACGCGACGCCCAACCGGTCCCGCGACAACCCACACCATGAATTCTCAGGATTTTTGGGTGACCCGAGACTACACCGTTGTGTCCCATTTATCGATCCATTTCAAAAATCGGGCAAAGTCTCCTCATCTGCTCGGCGAAATTTCTATCAACATACAACCCGACAACAATATAACAATAACCCATCCAGTATCTCAACGTATAGTAATTATCACACAGGTCCATCTGAAGACCCAGAAATCTACCGAAAAATGGGCAAAATCGTAATTTCGATTACAAAATTGTTAATTTCAATAAAAAATCCGTAATTTATTCTCTAAATCTCGATGACAAACGGATTTCACTGCTGGAATCGTCTAATAAATCTAGCTAGGCACGTGAAAATTTCGTCAATTTCGAGATGTTTAATTTACACGCTGGCGACGCGCTTCGCGCGCCGTAAAACGATTGACGCGACGAAGTCACATATAACACGTGACTCATGTTCCAAGGAGGTATGAGTAGAGAAATGATGAAATGACTACCGAGATAGAGCCGAATGTCAAATCAGAAAAGAGCACATAAACGCTGTATTTTTAAAAGTTTTAAGTCTTAAATGCCAAATTAGCCAATGTTGCCATCTTCCCATTTTAAAGCACTAAAACGTGATTGAACCAGAATTTTCCTCCTAAGAGCTACTTTTAGTTTTTTCTCGAGAGAGAAACTTAAAATACTTAATCCGATCGCTTAGTTCGACAAGAAGGGAAGCTGCTCTACGCAGAGCGGCCTACGCGTGGGTACCGGATTTGTAAGTTTTAGACAAACTCCGAGAGGTAGGGGTTTCTCCCTAATCCGGGTTTTTACACTTATTTAAGTTATTTTTCACGTTTTGCTAGCTTTCGAGCCTCAAGGGTTGCTTGACGTCCCAAATTCGACCGAATTGTTTGAATTTATTGAAACCCAATGGTGAAACAAAGGTCAAGCATGGTCGCTTGCGTTTTAAGTTCATAAAATTTGCTTTCAAATAATGTATTGATATGAAAAAGGCCGAATAATAGAGGATCTGGCCCTAAACATGGGACCACCGGTTCTTTTAGACTCGGGACAACCGTGGAACCTTAAACCGACAATACATACTGAATTTACGATTAAATTATGTTTTCGGGTGAGTAGGAGACCGAATGTAGATGGAATCGGCTCCAAAAAAGTGGAACCGAGAAATGGATGAGCGGTCGTCAGCCGATGCCTACCTGGTTTCCCGGATCGTTAAAATCAACTCGTCAGGAATTGACAAAATCACCATGTTGTGTGCTTGAATTATTGAAATGAATGGCTGAAACAGGTGGAAATAGATAGGTTAATACATAATTAATGTATTAATATAAATGACCTGAATTATATAAAATATAATTGTGTTCAGAGGCCATTGAGATGATTTTAATATGTTAATGATAAGTTTGATGCTAAGACACGTCACAATTATAATAATATAATCAGGTGTGTTTACTGAAATGGAATAAATGATTAGGGCTCAAGTGAGCATATTTGGGAGTCGATTGATATTGTTGAATCACATGTGTGATTCTAAATTGATAATATATGCATATTAATATATCGATCAAATCGATCAAACTGGGCATTTGACGATCCTCATATGCAACGGGCAGCCTAAATTAGTGGAGTGTACGATGAAAATTGAAAGAAAACAAAAATGCTTTGAAAAGGAATTTCACAGATTATATTCCTGAGAATCGGGTCAGACGGGCCAAATGTATCATTTCTTGATGAGGACTGTTTTGACTGCTTTTGAAAGCCTACCAACCACCCGCTTCTGAGGGTAGTCTCATATTTTTACCGAATATTTTCGATAGTATATTTTCAAGAACAAATAGGTTTTGTTTTGAAAATGATTATTTTCACATTACTTTAGTGTCATGTATGAAATTTCTAAAGTGAGGACTAGACATGGGGATGGCACATAGACATTCAAGTAGATCATAAATTCGCTGATGTGTGTTTATTTCTGGGAACATTGCACGCACTTAAAGGAGAAAGAGCTCACTTTAGTGGCGATTCCACTATCGAAGATTAAATTTTTCACCCCTCACGAGGATATTATATTTTACAGCATGTGGAGCTGTGCTTATGAGACGGTGACGTCATAGGTTTGTAAGAAAGCCGATTGCATTAAAGTGCGTATTACATGTATTAGAATTGTTTTGAATTTTAATATATGTTGTATAAGAGAAAAATTTGAACTCTTGAATTATGGTTGGATAGTCGATATTTTACATTGGCTTCATGAGCCTAAGGTTTACTGCTTTTGTCATGATCGCTATATCGGAACGTTTGGACAGTTTATGGTGTTTTGTATTCGGGGTAGAGTCTCGCATAAAGCGAGACTCGCCCGATTTTGAAAATGTTGGGTCACCCGACATTCGCCTGCATTCCGCGGTCGACGGCAGTCAATCTGATCTCTGCCTGGGGTGTCACACCATCTGTCCATATCCTCAATATACAACTATATCACAATAATCCATAGGAGTTTATTACTTATTAATTTTATATATAATATATATTAAAACTAGAGATCGTTCTAATATACTTTACTCCGGCACCATCTCAATACGTCCCTTTACGTGACCTATCTATCTATTTTTTTAACCAAACAGAAAATGAAATAGTTAATTACAAATTCCATAAGAGTCTCACAACCCTCTTACTCATAATTATTTAATTCGATCATTTTTATAATAGTCCAAAAGAATTTAATTAAAATTTTTTTTACATAAAATACTTTTACAAAGTATCGTTGGCGCTGACATGTCGGCCTTTTTCACAATCACGGCCTCGTCGGAGTGCCATCTCCCTATAAACTCCTTGTACCTGAAAAGAGGGTCCCGTGACGGGGTGAGTAATGCCTAGCAGAGAAACATTCCGAGTCCTTACCGACTCCCTCAAACATGCATATGCCAAATATGAAAACTTATCATTGGTGTTTCACCCAATGACCCTTTATCCAAAACAAAAGGCTTTTTGTTTTTATAAATCAAATCCTTTGGACAACCTCCGATAACCGCTTCATTCAAAGCTCCTCGATAGCCTCCTCCGACCGTGGATAGTCTCCGACGTTGATAGTCTCCACCCCCTGATAGCCCCAACCCCGGATAATTCCTAATCCTAGACACCCTCGATCCCGACAATCTTGACCTGGATACTTCCACACAACCGACAGGAAGCTGCGGATACTCTCCGGCACACTTTATTCATGCTACGATGTCATAATCGCTTATTTCTGCAAGACCGATGCGCTTCCTCCAATAACCTCAAAATCGTATACTCCATTTCGACGCCATCCCATGTCAAGCTCCACCATCAACACCAAACACAAATGGCGATCTCATCATGACTCTCACCCATGTCATGAGATCGCGATTTACATAATGCAATGCAACTCACATTGCCTATCATACCGCGCTTACATATACAATGAGTAATTATATGTGCATGCCCACTCATACATAATTATCCATGCATCATTTGACATTTATATCGATAAGCATACAAATTCCAAATAAATCATACATCACATGCCAACATATCAATACACGACACGCTGGCATCAAGGTCACTACCACTTCGCAATCGAAGATCCATCAACCTCTTCAGCCGAATCAGAAACAAGACATGTCCACAACTAGCCTTACACAAGTCATGTAATGGCCTTATTCGTGATACATCATAAGTCAAACCATTAGAACAATACACCTGACTTCCACACACCTCAACCAAGCATATCACTCAATTCAAGAACGATATACTACAATCACAAGAAAATCCTGACACAATCATTAAACAACCTAGTTCAGAAGAGTCCGGAAAACTTAATTCATAACTTGAGTTATAGAGGTCCGATTTGGGTGATTCAAAAGCCTAACATCAAGTTCTCAGATAGAGCTACAAGTTCCTTGAAGGATGCTAGTCCAAATTCTCAATTTTTCTCAGCCGAAAATCAGTCCCAAAACCTGTACAGGTAGGTTCAAGTAAAACAGGCAACTTAGAGTGGGCCCGAACGGACTTCATAATCTGAGTTCTAGAAGTCCGATTTAAGTGATTCAAAATCCTAACATCAAGTTCTCAAATAGACAAGTAATTTCCTCTTGAAGGTTACTAGCCGTCCAAATTCTCTCCTTTTTCTAATCGAATCAGCCTCAAACTGACACTCATATAGGGTCACATCACAACAACCCCTTACAGTGCAGTGCCAAATGTACTTCAATTTAAAATAAACCAAAAGAGAAAAAAATCCCCACCAGTTGAGAGTAGAAGAAATCTAGGAAGTCCACAGAGCACTTCCTAAACCTTAAACTTTTTGATTCAAACTCCTTGCTTGAATGTTCTACGAAATCCCGATTTCAGACTCACGCAGAAACTTATCGAAGAGATTTAACTTCCGCCTTTAAGACGACGACTCCGATAAACGAACTCCATTGACCGGTGCTTATACGAACAACTTCTTCCTCCTCTCTTCATGCCTCTCTTTCCCTTTTTTTCTTTCCTTCCTCTTTCGTTTATTTCCTTTCTAATTTAACTTAATTGTTAAATTTGATATATATGGCCCCCATGAAACACATGTCCACTTCGGCACGTGCCTATTTTATAACCCACCATTTTATTTTTTTTTCAATTAATCACTGACCTAATTTTCCCAAACAATTTCCTAATTCCTGATATTTTCGTGAAAAATCTCGTCCCTTTGTAATTACTGAACACTTACCCACTTAGAAATTCATAAAATTTGGGACATGTAATTTCATCAAATCTTTTCTACGCTGTTTATCCTGTTCACTGAGTCCATCCCCAACCCGTTTTTGTCCAGATTTAAACACCTTTCAGTCCTGCCATTTTATATATCTTTAATCTGCCTTCTATAATTAGATATACATATATATATATATATATATATTTTTTTTTTTTTCTTTTTTCATTCCTTCTTCGACGTTCTTTACACTGAATCTCTCAACTTCCAGGCATGCCTATTACATGGTCTCTATACAGTGTTTCATGAATTCTGATTATGAACTGCATGTCAAATTTGTCTGCTGTGAATTGCTCAATCAGGAGTAACCATTAAAGTCTCCCAAAATTTTTGTAAAATCTTGTGTAAGGTATGTAAAGGCATAAGGGGACTGTTCCTCTGTCGTTGTTGGTTGTGTTTACAAATAGATAGCGATTTCGTGAACTTTACTGTCTAGAATGACTGCTTTAACTAAAGATATTCAAATATTATTAGGAACCTTTGAATTTTATTAGTCCATATCACAATGATTACAATCAAGAATACCTACAACCAAAGTCTATCCTCATCTCTAAGGAGGAAAAGAATGCCAAAAAGAATAACATATCAAAAGTACAACATAGAGGAAGAATCATGGAGGCTTATTTAAATATTATCTCTGCATAAAAGAACAATTAAATGATTCATCTTTGGCCATTAGTTCACTTGTACTCCTGTGTCATATATGTCTCCAGCTTTCCAGTTTTTGGGTATGTTGTTAATAGGAACAACCCATGTCTCGTCTCCATCGTCACCGCTAAATAGCATCCTTAGAGAAAGCATTCCACTTGGGGGTGAAGTTGTCGTCCATACTGAACCATAACTCCTATCCAGTAGCTTGCACACAAAATTCGCGGTCTGTACATATTAGACAGCAAGTTATTTTATTGAATAACAATTGGGTTAACAAAAGAGTCAAGGACATGATTGGATGTAGTTATTTTATCAAAGTCAGCCACAGCAACCACAGTTTAATGCTGAATCAAAATCCCATTCTACAAAGTTTAAATGAGCATTGGATGGAAAAGTGAGTGTTTCCAAGATCAAATGGGTTAATTTCATTTCAAAAGGTGAATGAAAAATTAATCAAACATGGAAAGGGAGTGCAAAATACCTCACAAAGTTGGACAGCAGTTATGTCCTTCATGCCTTGCTGGTACCATATGACAAAACCCAAGTAATAAGGAAAATTGCTGTTCTCATCAATCTTGATTGTGATATTTTTGTTGGGGTAGCTGCATGATACCCTGTTTAGAAGAGAAAGTTTTCATGAGTGATAATATATTATTATCATTTGGAGCATTTTTTGTTTGAATTATATGAAAATAGTATAAGAACAAAAGCAGCAGGAGAAAAAGGAAAAGCTAATGGGTGTCCAATGGAGACACTTTTTGTTTCCAAAAGATGTGATACCACCTTTTGTGGGAAGAGAAATCAAGAACAGGGAATGTTTCCTTCCTACTACAAGAAGTTCTCAATCTTTCAAATCTAATCACCAATGGCACATTGATGGTGTAAGCCCATCTTTGACATGAACTAGCCGAACAGGTGGTCCACACAAAGAGTTTAAAACATTCATAGTTTCAAATTACTATAGTCTGATAGAAATAATTGTTATTGAAGTTGGAAATATACACACTCCATCCACATATGATATATGTTACCTTCTGTATTCAACATCAACCACACCAAGAGCTAATAGAGATGTAGCTGCATCTGAAGTCTGAGCCATTTTACGAAAAGCTCGTCTGCTTAGAATAAAGTCAGTACGATCACCGGAGCCATGATCAGTGATCACTACTGTGACTCCTTTGTCTGAGCAATAGTTACTGTCAGTACATCTCACCTGGTGAAGTCAAATGAAACATTTTTCACTAAATCAGACATTTTCCAAAAAAGATTCAAAAAGATCTTCTCTGTGGGGAAAAGATCTATAAATCAAATTCATGATATTTTCATAGTCGGGTGTTTTTGATTTGTTGATCAGTCACCTGGTAACAAGCACCACAGCCCACGCCATCTCTATAAAGATCAGATGCAGCTGATACATCTCCATCATTGATTGTAGCTCCAAATGAACCGTATCCACATTGCCCAGCTGCAATGATGTTACAAGATATTGAAATAAGCACATACTGTTATAGTTAATACTAAATGAAAGCATGCTCATTCATTTTTATTACTCACTTTCTGTTCCTAGCTCATCTGAATTCGGGTAGTAAGCTGCTCTAGAATGAGTGAAACAATCACTGCATGTAGCAGCATAGGCCGGAGATTGCAGGAGAAAAAAGGATGCAAAAAGAAACAGAAGAGAATGAAGAGGAAGAGCCATTGAGGACAAAATCAAGAAACAATCTGCAGCAAATGCAAGTAAGACAAGGTGATAATGCATGAGTAGCACAAGGGATATCGTATTTATAGTGAAGTAAGCAGCACATGTTCTTTGCTTTCGTAAAACTTGCAAACTTTGACATTATGTTACAATATTATTTTGCCTATGTGGGATTCTGCTAGATATGTTTCTCAGCAACCTTCTTAGACTGGAATTCCTTGTTTTTGATTATTTTCTATATTACGAAAAAACTGCTTTCTGACCTTACTCTTTGGTTGTATATTGTACTTTTCATTTCTATGTTGACTTTAGCAGGGGAATTATTTTAGCTAAAGAGCTTTCTAGTGTAAAATGCATGTATGCTCACTTGAAAATTTGGAACTTCATCAACATAAATTTACTCACTGCTAATCTCTCTATCAGAAGGCTTTGTTAATGTTTTTCTACCTGTGAACCTGAATTTTCTTAGTGTAAACATTATACTGGACTAGTTGATCATGCCTTTCGACCTTAAGCCCTAGGGATAGACGGATACAGAATTTCAAGTGGATTGAAACCAAAAGATTGACTACTTTGAACGAGAAAATTTACAATTGTTTTGCTTGAAATGGAAGCAAATTGAGGGTCATAAGTTAGGTCCTTTTGCACCA
The DNA here is from genome assembly GCA_016808115.1 of Tetrastigma voinierianum. Lineage (NCBI taxonomy): Eukaryota > Viridiplantae > Streptophyta > Magnoliopsida > Vitales > Vitaceae > Tetrastigma > Tetrastigma voinierianum. Next base: position 354,585 of record JAEQBH010000789.1, read on the forward strand.
AAGAAACCCCATGTTTGTTAGGTGTCTGTTCCCACTTGTGCTAATAATCATGTCAAGGCTTTGGTAGCTTGATTAAATAAAAATGTCTCTCAAGCAACATGCACTGACTCAAAATATTAGTTTTGTTTTGTTAATCAATTAAGGATAAAGGTGTGCTTAGCTTAGGAGATCATCATTATCTGCTAAAATGTATGCAGATGTCCATTCATGAAAGGCCATTTCATAGATTGGAGAGGAACAAACTCAAGATAAAAGGCAAACTAGTGGGCTGTGTGGGCATTAGTAGCCTTTTCTCATTGAGGGCTCTTTTCCTAGTTCCAAACTTGACCCAGATAAGAACAAAGAGTAGGAAATCAATTTGAAGTCTGCCAAATCTTGAAATTTCTCTTGTTTCCTATGTCTGCTGTTGAATTTCCTTAAAAATGGCTGGCAAAGGTGGTAACAACAGCTCAGAGAAAACGCGTAGGTTAAGAACACCTTGGTAGACTGAGAAGGGGAATCTATGGGTTTATTTGTTTATAGTTTTTATTTGTTATGAAAAGTAAGAAGAACAAGGAAAACTTGGAAAACATGTTTGGTTCCATTTTTTTTCCTGTTCTGAAAAAAATTCGGATGGAGAACACAGAAAATACAAAATAATCTTAGAGAACACCAAAATGGTGTTCTTTATGTTTTTAAAAACTGTTCTCAAGATCAGTTTTTCAAAAAGAAGGAACCAAACAGACCCTATTGTACCGCATCAGCAATGACATGGAAACCATTTAGGTCCCATAATGTTAGTCCCCATCTCGTTACAGAAAAGTTTGAAATGGTTTAAGCCTTGCTATTATTCATAAAAAGGCTAATGCAATGTATTTGTGCAGGTACTTTTCAGGAGCGTCAATGGAGGAAGTGCTCCAAACCCCTTCAAATTGAATAATACTTTATAAAGGACAAGTTCTACAAGATTTCTGCATTTCCTCCTGGGTAATTTTTGTTAGTTTTAGCAAAAGTGAGATTTAAGTACCTCAAACTATTTATTAATGACGCAATTGAAAGCTCATGATGAAACCAGAAACCCATGTATTAATGTGTGTGGGAGCCTTGCGTTGATTTTTTGACTTTTTGTTTGTTTTTTAACTTTTTTATAAGTGTTATGGACATAAATAGGTTATTTTAAAATAAAATTTGAAAACCAAAAAATGCTTTGGGTATTATTTTCATTTACAACTTATTTTAGTAAATATTTTTAAATTACATAAATATGTCAAAAACTTGTTTCTTGACTTATTACTGAATTTTTGAAGCTTTTTATTAAATGAAAAATGTTAAAATATTTAACTTTTTAGTTTTTCTTTAATATTTTTCTATAAGGATAAAATAGATATTATAATATGCACCATACTACTTAAATAAAAAAATATATTTTTTAAAAATTTATTATTTCAAAACTTAGATACTAACTACTTTATCTTATTAAGCTAGCAAACAAATTTATAATTGAGATTGAGGGGTGCGCCAGTCCATAAATTTAATATCATGTGGGGACACGTATCATATATTAGACTGATAAGAACAGCTATTACACTTCATCTTAGCCAAAAGGCCAAGAAAGGTATGCTTTGTTATATGTTTTCAACTCTTTTTTGGTTGAGCTTTTTTATTAGGTTTGGATACCTATCATATCTGTTCTTTCATTGAAAACCAATACATGGCGAAAAAGGGTACTATTGAACGTTATCGAAAATATGAACCACCTACATCCAGGGTATAATAATTAGTCAAGCATCCATCCCACAAACAGTTTCTGGCTCCTTGATAAGGTATTACTGAATTTCTTTGCTAATCCCACAGGATAAAAATATTATTAACCTAAATGGGTACAGCACCTTTACTTATAAAATCAGTGGAAAATTTTAATCTTGTCATGAACGATTATGGTTATGGTTTTATTCAAATACAGTTAGTAATAAACAGTGAGTGAGATTAATGTTTAGTCTAGTCTGGTTATGGGCCCAAAACTTCATACAGTAAGTAATAAACAGTGAAGCCTGGCTCAAAACAGCTAGAAAGGATCCAAAAGCCCAAATACAATGATGTCATAAACAAACACAAATTAAAAATGGGCTTACAATATTGGGCCAGAAGGGCATAAAATTAGAACTAAGATGGAGGGGTACGCCAGCCCAAGCAGTAGTGCAACGCTAAAGCGACGTTCAAGGACCCCAATAGCAAGCTATTGTGGTGGGCCCTTCCCCTATAAAAATAAATTTAATATCGTGTGGGACGATGTCCCACGTATCAGATATTAAACTGATAAGAACAGATACTACACTTGATCTTAGCCAAAAGGCCGAGAAAGGTATGCTTTGTTATCACTTCTCGAGTCCGTTTTATACTATGTCCTTCTAGTGCCGTATTTCATAATTTTTCGATGTGGGACAAGCTATGCCTCATTTGCTCATGGACAAACGGTTCCATGGATCGAGTCCATATATGTCTATGGGCTTTGAATAAACACCAAAAAGGTGAGGAAAAGAGGAAATAAAATAATAAATAATGAGTAAAAATAAACTTAAAAAATAAGATGGGGAGATAGATATAGGGAAAGGGGAGGAAGAATCCTGTGCTCCTCTCTAGCCCAACATGACTCTGGCACGGAATTCTCTCAAAGTCCAAGCAACCCAGTATTCATTTTTCTCCACAATTTTAATTTTTACATACCTTGAAGAAATATCATAAATTGGATAGATACAAAGGGATAAATGCTAGCAAATTGGAAGAGATCTATGAAAGATCTATCGTTTTTAGAAGATTATGGCCTCTACACTGTGAGTTTTTTTTTTTTTTTTTTTTTTGTGAAATAAAACTACAAACAAGAAAATCGATCTCTATATTTTACAATTCAATAATTATTAACTTCTCTAATTTATTGCCAATGAGCTTGATTTAGTGGTTAAGGATTGATCGAAACATACGAAATGGATTAGGATCGAGTCTCATGAGAACATAAACACTACAAAATTTCTATGCAAAGTGAATATGCATTTGACCGTCATGAAACTTGAACTTACCATTAAGATCTTATACTGAATAACTTAATATTTTTTATTTCTACATATTGAAGTTAAAACCAAAGTCATAATTTTTAAAAGATAATATTATTAGCCCATCACGATGTACCATGCAGAAATACTCAACGCTTCAAAAACGCAATGATAAAAGAGTGTAATGAGCTCTGAATGTAGCCTAATACGATAATTGTTATATCAGAATTCAAAATATTTAATTATAAAAAAACATAATATTATTATAAATTTTATTAAAGGTGAAATAAGTTTTTTACATAAGAAAAACTATAAATTTTACAAAAAGTAATTTCTTTATATTAATTTTTGGTAAGTTATAAATTTACTTGAAACAAAATTAGGTATAGAAAATCCTATTACTTTACAGCTTGTTTTTCAGGTAAGTCCCTTAAGGCTAGATGAGTATATAGGAAAATAATAGAGTACTACAATATAATATACATGAGTGAATATATATATATATATAATTTTAGAGTAATTTGTTTTTTCAAATCATCACGATTTTTACAATTTTTAGGATGATTTTACATTATTAGAATAGGTAGTAGTACTACATTGATCTTAACCAAAGGCGAGAAAGCTATAATTTTCAACGTCTCTTCCTCTCCATTTTGTACCATAGTTTGCAGCTTCACCTCATGCACAAGCAACGTGGGACTGTTAGTTCCACTAATCCAACTTAATAGATTAATTCCCACTAAAGAATCTTCCACTAATCCAACTTAATAGACTGCTGTTGATTCTAGGCCCATCTCGGGGCCTCAGACCCTAACCTTAACCGCTTCATTGAATTACCATCATCAAGTCCAAAGCAGGTATGGTTTTTCCCAAGTTAATTCGTTTCCAATTGCTGATACACATCAGTGAAACAATTCATGTGTTGTGTGATAACACGATTCATTGTTTTTCCTACAAGCCAAGAAGATTTGCATTCACTTTATAATGCCTTCAGTGACAGACTGTGTGCCTAAGGCCTAGGGGACGCCCCTATAATTTTTTGAAAAAAAAAGTTACAATAAGGGATTTCAGGCCCTACATATTTTTGCCATCCTTGCATCCTCTAAGATATGTGGGATGAGCAGACAGAAGATAAGTCCATATCTATGCTTAATCTAGGGCAAGTGTTGTGCCTCTGTTCACAATGTAATTTATTACTATTATTATTTATTTAATCGTATTTTTAGATTTATCCGCATTTCTCGATTTATCTATTGTGATATTCGGCATTTTCTTATTGCATTCTTAATGTACTGGGTTTCATAAATAAAGACTTTATATTATAAGCTTTAGATTGATATATTATCAAAACTCGATAATTTCTGTTTCATTTATTTTTATTTGTTTTTTTCTTAATTTTATTATTATCCATAATCGAGTTACATCAATTTAGTATCAATTTCGCTTTCATCCAGTTTCCGTATTTCTCTTTCAACGTTTGACCCAAGCCAAGCCAAGTCAAGTCAAACACTTCCAATCCCATACTTAGAGTAGAGGAGAGACTTCTTATCCCCACTAGTCACAGAGTTAGCGCCTCAAACACTTAACTGCACACGCCTCGCCAAATTCACAAACACGCCATCACCAACAGTAGATTGACGGGTCCGAATCCCATGGTAACTTTTGTCTTTGATCGCGATGGCTCGTCTACGTGATTGTGGCGAGGTCATTGACGATCTTCAAAGTTGCACCTAATCATCTAGTATTACAATTTGATCAATCGGCTCTCATCAATGAATCGCAAACTTGATTCGATTCTCGCAACCACGCGCGAATTATAGACGCCCCAAAGATTCTTCAACGAAAGATACTTATCAAAACTCATTAATATTTTATATTTGGAAGATATTTCGTTTGGATTGCTTTGTGCCCAGTTTATTTGATAGAGCATAAAGAGTATTAAAAAAAAAATCCTTTTGTTTTTTTTAATTATTCTTTCATGACTCGTGCAATCTGTGGTATATAATCGCATTACAATTTGAATTGTTCATTGGTGACAAGATACTTATAAATCTACCATTGAATAGATTCTATCTCAAATACGTCACCATCGTGCCGATATTATCAGATCTTCTTACTCTATCAATAAAATATCCAACTGGTGAGACTTGATAATTTTGATCACATCATGCTTTCTCCTCAAGATCTAAATGATAAGATAAACAGATTACTCACCACGACAAATAAAGTTCTCAATTGGATCTGTACTAACGATCGATAAGTAATTTAATCAACGCTACAATAATCGACTCAACGACAATCTACCTCAAACAACAAACTCATGCACAACAAAAAATGGACTTGTTTTTAAACATCTAGGTAAACATGAGATAGGTAATATACTAGATAGGTAAATATATGTCACTTTAAACCGTTAACACACGTCGGCCACCACACACTAAAGGGTTTAAGTCCTTCTAGAGGTTCACATCAATATGATGAATTCACAAATTGTTTGCATGACAATCTAGGTAAAATAAACTTGGGTAGTCATTCAATTACTCAACCTCACACGAGGTTACCTGAATAGAAGACCTTCAGTTCAACCTAGGTGATCGGTTTCAACCTGTTAATGTCAACTTCCCATTAGATTACCAACCACTAAGGCAAAATTACCTACCAAATCAAGTGACAGAAGATGTCGCTTCCTCAATGATACCGCCAGTAGCTACTAGTGAATCGCGTAGATCAGATAGACAAGTAGACAACCTCAAAGGGAAATATCAGCAAAAAGTTAAGGTTAAGGTTTTGAATTTGATGGTAATGGATCCTGAAGCCCGTCAAGTTAGTCGCTATCGCATTTATTTCGATCGTATTTAAAACATTTGATAGTTTAACATGTTCGGCTTCATAAAATGAAATTAACCAATTCAACTAAGATGTAACGGTAGAATGTGTCGCAAGACATACTGTTTCAAAGTAATTTCACCTATCACTCAATGCTGTTAAAGCAAACTCCGCAAGAAAGTACATTCCTCCATCATATAAGAGTCAATTGCTCTCCAACAATGACATCTTAAAACAAATGACTTAAAGTGTTGCCAATATTCAACGAAATTTGAGGAAGCTAGGCTTAGGTGTAGTCAGTTCCATGCTAAAGATCAATTTGATATCTGCACTCGTTTTGTTAATGGTCTCAGGTTTGACATTCAAAGGATGGTTAAATTACATGCTCCACACACTATAGATGACGGTTATAAAAGCCTGGGTCGGTGGTTTATCACCTCCTTTGCACACACAAAGTCATCCAAGCCAGCGCCAATGTCATCAAACGGTAATACTAGCCCAATAACTTCAGGAGCCAAGAGTCTAGTTTGGCGAACTCTTCCCTCGCTCATTTCCTCCTATCGAGTCTATGACTAGTAATTCATCGATTGTTTGTCATAAGTTTCATCACAAGGGTCATATTACCTCTCGTGGTCCTCAACGTACATTGGCATTAGATGTTAAACAAAGTAGTTTGGAGGATGAGGACCAGATTGTTGATCCTTTAGATTATTCCGTGATGAACATCTTCATGATACCCGTGATGTCAAGCATGTGTTGGTGTGGTTAGGATTCGTGTTATCCAGAAAACTGAGATAATGATAATTGGAAGCGATTTAGTATTTTTCACATAATCACATATTATGCAGGGAGATAAAATGTAAGTTAGCGATTGATGGGTGTCTATTTGAATGTGGTTTCAAGATGCCGCTATCTGTTAAACGGAAAGTAGAACCACATCCAAAATCTGTATAGTCAAAGAACGATCATACTTCAGTCGTCGCTTCAAAGGTCTAGTCTCATTCAAACGATGGATTGAGGCTGATGAAATCATTGTAAATTTGCTACCCATGTGATGCTGCCTATGTTCTTTCAGGTCGCCTCGGTTTTATGATCCACTGTCACTAATCTTGTGAAAAGATGTCATTTATCCATTTAAGCATATGGTAAGAACATCATTCTCTGGCACCAAGTCTAAAGGCTGTACCAGAAACGCAGACATCCTAAACCCCGAACTAAATTTGCATGGTTTTAAACAAAGGCTTCCAAGTGAGAGGGGGAATTTAGGACTAGTGTACGTACAGCATTAGTGACAAAGAAGATTCATCTAATTTCCGCGATTGTCATCAAACGTTCCTTTACCACCTCACATGCTTCTGTGTCCGAACCTCGTTAAAATATCGCGAAACACATCCACGATTTATATGTTGAAATTAGGCTAAAGATTTCAAGAATGAAGAGTATAAATCGTTGTCGACATCATCTGGGCTTAATTTAACGCTTACGACTATGTCATGTTCAAATTGGCCTCAGTTAATTCTTAAAACGCTTTCACAAAACTTTACGCAAGAACGGTCAGCCTTTATTCTATCATTCAGAATCGGGATTCAATGCATATCTTCCACTTGCCTAATGACACTGGACATTAACCTCCCGTTTTCACATGTAGGACTCTTGCTACCTTAATGAGACACTTTGAACCTTCTAGCAGGTCTCATATGAAATTAGAAATGCACCAACTACGCCTTCATTACAAAGATTCTACGAGATCGCTGACATTACTCCTCGATTAATACGAGCTCAGCGACTTCTGCAGACATATTATCGCTTCCTCACAACGCAGACAACACTGATTCATATTATAATATATGAAGAATATTTATCTCGCATTTATCCTTCTACTGCATTCTCACATTCTACATCTTATAGCTAAGTTCAACTAAAGTAATATGAAGAAGAATTATATCAGTCTCAAACGAGACAGTAGTTCGTTCAATTATTTAATCTTTATTACTATTAATATTTATTTAATTATATTTTCGATTTATCCATTGTGATATTTGAGTATTTATCTTATTGGTGATTTTCTATTAAATACTTATAAATAACACATTATGTTATTATTTTTAACAAACTTGATATATTATTAAAATTTTGAGAATTTCATTATATTTATTTCATTCGCTTTCTATTTTAATTTTATTATTTTCCATAGCCGAAGCATCGGCTCGCTACCGATCACTCCTTAGACATTTTCTTTATAAAGGCTTCCCTATGAAGATAATATTCAAGGGCCGAAGCAAGAAGACATGGTTGGAGCAACTCCTTATCCTATATTAGAGCAACCATAACCTTTCTTCATTTTGCATCTCTATCTCTTCATATTCTCTAAATATAAGATGCTGACACGATCTTTATATATATATATATATATATATATATATAAAGATTACCTATTGAAAAATAAGACACCCTATTTTTATAGTACTAGATCAAATCAACTTCGTGGTTGGAGATTCTTGTAAGGCTTAATAGAACTGGGCTTTGGTAACTTTTACAACTATTAGCATACAAGATTAAAGGTCCTGTCCAAACAAACTGTGGGACCATTTGTTAAGAAATTTTTTATTGCAAGTGGAGGGGTGCGCCAGGCCAAAGCAGTAGTGCAACGCTTAGGCGACGCTCAAGGACCCCAATAGCAAGCTATTGTAATGGGTCCTCCCCCTTAAAAAAGTAATTTAATATCATGTGGGACGATGTCCCACGTATCAGATATTAAACTGATAAGAACAGATACTACACTTGATCTTAGCCAAAAGGCCGAGAAAGGTATGCTTTCCAATGTCTCTTCAACTCCCTTTTATATTGTGTCCATCTACATCCTATTTTCATAAGTTGTCGATGTGGGACGACCTATGCCTCATTTTGCTTTGGACAAACACCAAAAGAAGAAAAAAACAGAAAACCATTGTAGGACAGTTCTCATTCGTCTGAAATTTCGTGGAGGCTGCCTAAGAACCGAAACTACGAACCAGGAGTTACTAATTCAAAGGAAGAACTGAACCTACTTGACTTCATGCTGAAGTTCTTGGAAGTAAAAGCCTGCACATTCTCAGCAAGAACTGAACCTCCCTACTTTCATTCTCCTGCTACTTACTACTGCCTTAAGATAGTTCCATGAACTGAATGATAAAAGAATTTCTGAAAACCCTCAATCTATATGCAAGTGGCTGAAAATCGAAGATGTAGAAAGAATCAAAGTTGACAGCAAATTCAAAGGAAGCAAGCGTGAAGTATGATACTTGTATTACACTTAAATCCTATAAACTTAAGCTTTTAAGAGAGTTAAAATAGTTGGTTGTTTAACATGTTATTAAAGTAAGATTTGATGGGAGGTCCTCTCGGTTTTTGAATATTTGTTCCCCATTTGTATATGAAAGTCCATGAAAAACTCTCTTTGGTTTGTTTGACTCTATATGCAGGTACATGACCACAAGTCAAGAACAAGAAAAAAAACACTGCAAGAAGCTATTCAAGTCCCATCTCATAGGAATGAATTGAACAACTGGAATAGATCCATTTGGAAAATTTTCTGGACTTACACAATGGACTAGTTTATGGTTGATGGGTTGAACTTCATTTCAAGTTCATTCAGATAACCAAAGAACACTTTAACACCAAACAATCATATTTTTGGTCTTAATCAGGGAAGATCACTCATAAATTCATAACCACAGCAGGCCCACCATTTACAGTTCTGATTGTTTATGATACAAAAGACAGCACTTTCAAAATGTTTACAAGATCTGAAAGCAAATTGAAATACATGTTTCCATTTCTGAAATTGACAATTTTATAATTAAACCAGAAATCATGTATGAAAGAAAAAGCATCATGCATCCAGAGCTCAAACTTTAAACCATATTAAATCATTCATACCACACGATGTTAGATCAGATGTTCCTCTGTTCTTCAGGACTAATAAGAAAGATATAACACCAATTTTGGCCACAAAAAACTCATTAATTACTGAAAATGAGGAGACAATCACCAATACATGATATAGATAAGACCCTTCATTTAGGTGAAAACACGTCTATTAAAATAAAATTGACATCTCAGACTGGGAATAAGTGAATTCCCCTGCTTGTTTTTGCAGCATTCAGGAAAATTATTTCTTTGAACTCCAATAACATCAATACAACATAACAATGTTTATTTGAAATAGAAAAATAGATGGGTTAATTGAAAAGCAATAAAAAAAACAAAACAAAAGAGGAAACAAAATATTTTGTGCATAATCACAACTACCATCCCTGCAATTGATAGCCTGTTACTGTCCTAAAGCAGCAAATGCTTTTTAGCCCAGCCACACCCAGTATTCATTTTTCTCCAAAACTTTAATATACCTTGAAGAAACATCATAAATTGGATATAGACACAGTGATAAATGCTAATAAATTTGAAGAGAAGATTGATTGTTTTAGAATTGAAGAAAGCAGTTTCTAGGAAGAGGGTGCATTATGGCCTCTACATTGTGAAACACGAGTTACTCCAGTGACTTGCTATCACAAAACAGCAAAATTGAAACAATAATTTAACAAAATAAAGCTGATAGAACCCAAAAAATTGTTGAGGTGGTAGACCTGATCATGATAATGAATTATGAGTGCAACAATTATAAAAAGCAGATTCGCTATACATACTAAAATGAAAATGAAACTCCAATTGAGATCAAATTAGCAATCAATCTCCACATGGCTACCCATCCTTTATCTAGCAAGGAGGCATTCCTAGGTAAAAATATCAAAATATGAAACTACTTTCTTTTCACAAGGTGTTAAAGCTAACAATAGTAAATTTCATAATCATAATCTTGTAAAGTCATCAGAACCTCCACAAAGTATACCTACCAGCAACATTGCTGCAATCTCTCCTCATAAGCAGTCATATTAGAGATACCAATTCCTATCAGGATTCTTCCACTAAACTTATTAAATGGGCTGCTTATTTTAGGCACATGCCAAGAACTCAAGACCCTGAAACCTTGACCGCTTCATGCTTTGAATACAAGTGCAAGCTTCAGCATACATTATCGCTAACAATGTTATTTGGAGTCGCTCTGCTCTTCTAACTTCTGCAACTGATTAGGAATTAAGCTGAAATTCACCATTGTCTTGGTGGGACTACTTCTTAATGCATTATCCCAAAAAGAAATTTAGAGCTCAGCTCAAGAATGTACCTGGTATAATAATGGAGCGCATATATGTATTGTCAGCTATGACATATTTATAGCATTGAATCAAGAGGAAACTCTCAACTAAAAGCAAAGTGACATAATGGAGCACATATATGATTGACACAGATGTGATATTTTTAATTAAAAAATAACCAAATAAAAGAAAATAAAAGAAAAAATCTGAGACTTTCTTAATACTTCTGATTAGGGAGGTCCAGTGCAGTGTTTGAAGGCTCAACATAGCACAACTTAATAAGGTCATTTCAAACTTCCCTGTAGGTTATAACTCCCCTTTCTTTAGCTTCAAGGAGAGTTGATGACTTAATTTAAGTCATCCAATATTTTAGGTATCTTCTCCAATGAAACAACTTTGTAATACAATGCTTCAACTTTCCAAAATTCCCATATTAGGCTATGTCACAACTATTAGTTCCTTTCTTTGTTGTTTCCCCTGAAGCCAATTTACCTCCCTTGGAGCCCCCACTATACTCTGGAAGTAAGGGCCCTGAGGTAGAGCCAAGAGGAAGAGAAAAACGAAGCACAAAGAAGGTATATTGAGGAAGAGGTGTTGATTCTGAAATCAGATGCCTGAGAATGGATGTAAAATCATAATTTACTTAATGACCAGACAGACAGTCAACCTAACTAATATCTTAGACAGAAGGCCTAGAATTGTATTCCTGTGAATATCTCTTCTGTTGATATCCATTTTGCACCATAGTCCTTTGCAGCTTCACCTCATTTACACAGGCGATGTGGGATTGCTGGTTCCAGCATGAGTAAGCTAGAATTAATTCTAACTTAAGATTATTCCACTAATCCAACTTAATCAACTGCTGATTAGGCTCATCTCAGGACCTCAGACCCTGAAACACTGGCCACTTTACAAGCCTCAGTCCACCTCATCACCGCCCAAATGTTATTTGGAGTGAACTCATCTCTTGTAACTTATACAGCTAATTAGGATTTTAGTATAAATAATAGAGCTCAAGGACTTCACCATTGCCTTGATCATAGGACTACTTCTCAATGAATTATCCAAAAAGGGAAAATGAAGAATCCATTTCAAGATTGTAGCAGGCCCCAAAAATAGACAATTGACTGAATCAGAATTCTAATTCACAACGAAAAGCAACTAATATGGTCAACAAGATTGCACCAGCACAAAGAACCCATTTAACATAATCTAAATTCTAGACTAAACTTATGTATGCATCGAGCTTATGTAAAACATAATTCATAATGAATCGTTCCAAAAACCCTATATTAAACTTAGAAATGAGATAGAGGGGTGCGCCAGGCCGAAGCAGTAGTGCAACGCTAAGGTGACGCTCAAGGACCCCAATAGCAAGCTATTGTGATGGGCCCTTCCCCTTAAAAAACTAATTTAATATCATGTGGGACGATGTCCCACGTATCAGATATTAAACTGATAAGAACAGATACTACACTTGATCTTAGCCAAAAGGCCGAGAAAGGTATGCTTTGTTAAGTCTCTGCATCTTCGTTTTATAGCACGTGGCTTTCAACTCCATCTCATACACAAGCGATGTGGGATTGTCAGTTCTGACACAAGTGACTGAGTAAGCTAGAACTGAAGGAGATAAAAAAACTACCTCTGTTTTTCTAAGGTGTAATTAATACATTTTTTTTTTCATGTATTAATTGAGAAAGAATTAAATCATTTGTACATATAGAAAAGATAGTTTTTAATGTTACAAGTTAGTGCATCCTTTTTTCTCCTCTCAGTTTTGATTCATTTTGTGGGTTGTTTTGTTTTTCAAATTTCTTGGAGAACTTATCAATAAATTTTTTTAAAAAATTTTTTAATGTAAAAATGAAAATATTTAGCTTTTTTAATTCGAAAAAGCTCATCTTTCACCAAAACTAAAAACTTCATCATTATCGCCTAACAAAGAGTGAAAGCTAAGAATACTCACACAGGACTTACAACGGCGAATTTGGGATTTTGATTTAACTTATCCCGACTCGACTCGCTATTTTTTTTCTAATTCTCAAACTCATTCCATTTAAAAATTTAAAATAGCGCAGTAATTTTTTTGGGTGGTTTGAGAGTGGATGCAAAATCACAAACTTAAGCACAAGCATTTGTTTTTTATTTTTATTTATTATTTTATTATATTAAAATTAATATATTTCATATAAAATAAAAAAATATTATGAATTTTTTATAAATTATTTATTAAAAACATCTTAATTATTATTATTATTTATATTAAAGTATGTAAAATAAAATAATAAAAAATATTTTTAAATATAATCGAGGCGGTGTTTTAATAACAATACCCAACCCGTCTCGCATTTAAGAACGAACTAAAACCTGCTAAAAACCTAATAACAATTAAACTAAACTCGTCCCATTAAGAACGGAATAGGACGGAAACCTGAAATAATCATTCTTATTACCATCTCTACTCATTACCTAATGTTAAAAAACAAACAACTTAATACTTAATGCTATCAAGTACTATTCAGCATTAAGCTCAAAAAAAATTATATTCAATATTAAGTAAAAAAAAGAAACACCACCTTAGACTTGATTAAGTCAAAATTCACTGGTTTCTCTTTGATTTGTTCTGGTTCTTTTGAAGTCAATTGAGTAAAAATAAAAGTCAATAAATTAAGTGAGATTTTTCTGTAAGCAGTTTCAGTCCAATTCCGTTATAAGTATGAGTTTATTTTTGTTTCATGGTATTAGAGTCAGGCTGCTTTTGAGGTATTTGACAAAATTACTTAGTGAAGTCGAGGTGAATGGAAAGAGATCCTTTATTCTTATTCTCGTTCCATTGTGCCAATTGCCAAACACTCCTTGAGGGGTATCTCAATTAGTTTAATCTTAAGCTTGTTTTTCAATGGTTACTAGTTCGAGTCTTTTTAGAGACCATTAAAAATTTACCTGATTATTAACTTTAACTCCATAAAATTAGTCAAGGTACACGTAAACTGAATCGAACAACCATGGTTATAAAAAAAAAATTATAAAGCCTTTAATATTTTGATCGATTTCTCTTTTTTGGTATATATATATATATATATAAATTTAGTGCACTATATTGATGTTACCTCAACCATTTATTTAGTTATCATTTCAAAATTAGAAAATAGGGAAAAAGCAAAAGCAAGTTCTAAAATATGGTAATGCACACTAACAAATTTTAAATGGTAATTAATGAAGTCCATATGCCTAGCTTCGTAGAGCGTTCAAAATTAAAAAAGGTAAGATATCAAAAAAGAATGGGTTCCAGGTTTGAGTTCAAATTATAACGATTTATTATATTATAACGAAATGCATAGTTATAAAAAAATGGTAATTAATGAAAAATAGCATGTACACTAATAAATTATATTTTACCATATTGAAATACTTCACATAAAGATTAATCAAACTGTCTTTCCAAACTTTTCAGTTGATCAATTTACAACTTCAATTCATACATTGTTTATGCTTGTTTTTCTTCGTAACTTTATAGTTAATAACATTTATGACACCTTTAATAACTTTTGGCTTTTTACGAAAGTTTTCCTAATGATATTAGAAATACTAATACAATTAATAAGTTGCATGAATGCTTTTGCATAGTTGATCATCCAACATTGTTTCATGATTTATAAATAAGTCTTATATATTCTTTTCTTGTAATAACATAGTTTCTTTACACTTAAACAAAATCTTATATATATATATATATATATATATATATATATATATGGTATATATATATATATATATATATATATATATATATTCCACAAGTGTTGTACTATTGCCTTACTTTAACGTGTCAAAATAAATGAGACATTTTAGTATTTAGAGTGGTACAACCTTATGATGCCTTCACATTAAAAATCTTACTCTTTAACCTAAATTCATTTTTCATAAGTATTATTTTTCCTTTAAAAACGAGTTAGTTTGAGCTCTATTACTTACTTCATTTTCTTTTTGAAAATAAAAAATAAAATACACCGTCAAATCTTCAAAAAATTAAATTTCTTACAAATAAAAAGCAAGTATTATATTATGTGGGAATACAAATAAAAATCGGGGTACGCATGTACATGAATCGATTTCAACCCATTAAATTATCAGATAATTCATCTAACTTAATTAAAGCATCAATCAACCAATCCATTTCAATACATCTTTTGATTCCACCAATTATTATTTTTTTGATACCTATTCACAGTATTCTATATTGGAATCGATCATGTTCTCCATTATGTCTATTCTACTCTTTTACAACTTGAGTAAGACCTCAAGCCTCCGCTGCTACCCTGATCGCTTGGATCTCGTATCACTGTAGCCGACGCTAACCCGCAAAAAAAAAAAAAAAGGTATGATGACGCGCCATTTGGCCATCACGACAAGTTTCAAGAATCGATAAAGATTCCTATTTGCTACCTGATCAGTTCGACCTTCAGATTTGTCAGGAAATACGCGAACCCATAAAAAGGCTCACTGGCGCGTGTCACCCGCCTCCTACGACATTAAGTCAAGAAATGACTGGTACATGAAAAGGAAAAGTCCGTCTAATTGCCTCCCTTTCCCTCGTGGGGAGTTTATGTTTTATCCTTGGATTTCTCCTTGATTCCTAGAAGATGTCTTTGTGATTTTGAGCGATAAAATGTCTCTCTTTTCTTATCGAGCCTTGATTTTTGGAGAGATAATATCACGAACTTAATGATAAAATTTGTCTTTCCTTATCAAAGACCAATTATTCCTTATTAAGGATTAATGTTTTGAGACATACTAGATTGGGATATTGAGATATTCGTGAATAGATATCCGGTATGCGGTAGGAAGGCCAATTAGGAGACTCGGGACTTCAGACGGGATGTAGGACTTTCTCGTCTAATTGGTTCTCGTATGGTTTTGATGTAACATGTTATTTTGAGCCGTATTGGGGTTTGAATCAGGTAATGGGCCCGTGCAGGTACTGGGTTTATTGAGTAATGGGTCTTAGGCGCAGCGTGATATTTCGCGTCTGTTTTTCTCATTGGAATATCATGCTCTTTTAGGCAAGGAAAAATACTTATGTTTTAGGGTTCATAGTATGGGAAATTTGAGGTTATTAATGCGCATACATTCCAATGCGCATATTACCAGAAAATACCGTGTTTCCGATGACGTATTTAATGCGCCTTTTGGAATCTCACCCTTATATATATGATGGTGAATTAGTGAAATCTATGAAATTTCCAACAAATTCCTCTTCCGTTAGCTTATCCCTCTATCGTGAATTCTTCTTTAGGACAATGAAGGTGGAGTAATGGCGTGTGGAGACTTTCAGAAGTCTCTACAGTTGTTTGTCACTTATGGATATTGTGTATTTGAAGACGACGTCTGTGTTGACCCATTAGGTGTGTCTAGATGGGCCCCAACTATGCTGACACCAACCTTTTTTAGAGCTCTTTGTTGGGCACTTCCGTGCATGGCAGATCGAGAATGGAAGTCGTAGACGGGGGGGTGCAGGTGCACTCTTGCCACTGCTGAGTTCTATGTTGGAGCTAGGTGCCCCCTTGTCTTTGTACCCAGGGTTGCGGCGTAGGAGTGTAAGCAAGAGGAAGGGAGATTTCAAGCGGGATAATGCATATTCTTCTTTGTCTTGAATTTTCCTTCTTCCTCTTCCTCTTCTTTTCCTTTTCATCTCTTCCTTTTTAGGTTATTTCTTTTTTCTTTGTAGTGACTGGTACGTTTGCACGGATATTCTTGTAATGGATCCACCAAGGTTAGCCTTGGATAATGACTTTGTCTTGGTTTTAATGTAACTATTAATGCATTTTAGCATATTTTTATGAGATTGGGTTTTTGCGTGCATCGGATTTTTCTATTTCACATTCTTTCTTGTATCCAATGAAGGAGATAATTCTCGAAAGTTGGCTCTTGAGAAGCCTGCGGTTTCGGAGATGAGTTTAGTCTTCCCCGGCTTGGGGTTAGTCAGTGGGCTCTGCTTGGATTAACAAGCCAGAGCCATTTTGATGGGCACGGGGAATTTACCCCGGCCCAGACGGATCTAGGCCCATAGGGCTCATTTATTTTTTTTTCGTGCCCTAGAAGGTGAAATGTTTTGTGAATATTAAGCGTGGGGGGGAAGGAGCACGTCTCTCCATATTATGGTTGATCCATTAGCGCATTTAATGTACTTGTACATGTAACGACCCGTACCAAATAATACGAGTTTTTAACACGTTTGGCCAGAGGATTTGACGACACGCGAGTAGCGGGGCTCAGTTGACTTTTTCGAGGATGAATAGTTTTGGGTTAACTAAAGCACCATTTCGTAGGCCTCGTCGATACCATCAGTTAAGGATTAGGGAATCGGACGTTCCCAGGCGACGTGGGGCGAGACCAACTGGGCATTATGAGTTTCTGAAGTGATGTCTTCCGGACTCGCGCGTGCCCCAACGACTTTCATGGATTTAATGGCTTGGTCTTTTGTCCATACTTGGATCGGTTTGTCATTTGTCTTCATCGTGATATCTTGGTGTACTCGAGGGCGAGAGTTGGAGCATGAGAGACATTTGGGTTTGGTGTTCCTGAAGCGTTAAGGCGGCATCGGTTGTATGCGAGTTCAACAAATGTGAGTTTTGGTTGGCCAGAGTGGGATTTCTCGAGCATGTGGTGTCGTGATGGCATTTATGTGGACACTGAAGGTAAGTAGTGGCGGGTGTTGCTTGACCCTCGGTGACGAAGTCGCGAGAGTTTCCTAGGATTAGCGAGGAGGTATTACCGCGGGGTTCATATAAGGGTTCTCAAAGATAGCGGGACCGCTTCATGGGTTGACCGAAGGAGTTAAGTTTGAGTGGGCCCGGCGCGGTGTGAGGGAAGCTTCGAACAATGAAGGAAAGTTTAACATCGACCCTGTTACGACATTGCGAGGCGGCGAGGGGTTCGAGGTTCTGCTTGATGCTTCATATCGGGGGTTTAGGTTGCGCGTGTTGATCTGACATAAAGTCGTGGCGTATGCTTCCAGACGATTGAAGAAACACGGTGAATTATCCTACCCAGCGACTTGGAGACTTGCCGCGGTAATTTTCGCATTGGCGTGGAGCGTTACTTGTGCGGGGCGACATGCGGATATTTCTGAGCCAATAAGGACCTTAAATGTTGTTTACCGAGAAAGGATTCGCTTAAGGTAAGGAGGGTGGATGGAGTTGCCAGGATTATGATTGCACTATTGACTACCATCAGTAAGAGGCGAATGTAGTGGAGGACGCCTTGAGCGGGAAGTCTACGGGCTGCTTTTCTTTATCATCTGTGAGATATCGACTTTGTTGATGGTCGAGTGCGGAAGTTGGATGTTGAGGTTGGGGATACTGTTTGAGAGCACTTTTGCTAGCTTCCAGCTACGGCCGTACTTGTGAGAATAAATTCTCGAGGCTTGACTAGAAGAAGATCCTTTGTTGATGAGCATGAGAAGGAAGGAGTGAAGAAGGGAGCGGTCGATTTTATTAGAGACGATGGAGCCTTGGTGATTGGTTGAACTTTGTGTTCCGGCCCGGTGAAGGTTCAGAGAGAGAGCGGAAATATTGGGGAAGCCCGGTTAAAACATGCTAGCACCGTCAGTACGAAGATGTCTGATCTGTTGGAAGGGTATTATGGGTGGTCGGGGATGAAAAGAGAGGTTCAGCTGAGTATGTGGCATCGAGTGCTTAGTTTGTCAGCCAGTAAGGCGGAGAGACAAGCCTTACGGACTTACGCAGCCTTTGCCCATTCGAGAATGGAAATGGGAGCACATCCTGGCCAGTTTTGTATTCAGCTCCCTCAGCGGCTTCGAGAACATGGCGACATTTGGGTAGTAGTTGATCGACTCACCAAGTCCGCGCATTTCCTCTACGTCGTGAGAAGTTTCCCTGTGGAACTCTTCGAATCATATAGTGAGTTTGCATGGGGTGCGGTGTCGATCATCTCGGGTAGAGATCACGATTCACACGAGGTTTTGGAAGAGATTGATGAAGGAGCTAGGTGTCGAGGTCGTTGATCTGCGCGTTCACCCTGGGGCAGATGGGCGATCGGAGGGACTAATGGACAACCGAGATATGTTGAGGTCGTAAATGCTTGCAATTCAAGGGGCATTGGAATGAATATCTACCTTTAGTGAGTTCTTTATACTTAATGCGTATAACCCGAGCATTGAGATGTCACCTTATAGAGGCATTGTATGGGAAGCAATGTATCGCACTCCATTATCGTTAGAATGGGGCGGCGAAAGAAGGGAGGTGCAGAGTACTGGAGGATTGTACAAGCAGCGGTGGACAAGGTTAATATTATACGTGCGGGTTGAAGCGGCTCAGGGATAGAGCCAAAGAGCTATCTGCGGACCAAGCGAAGGGAAGATCTTAGTTTGAGGATTTGAAGATGCAGGAGTGTTTTTGAAGCTCTCCTCCTTGGAAGAGTGTACGTTTTGGGAGCGGGGGAAGCTAAGTCCTACGCTACATTGGACCTTTTGGGATTGTTGAGAGGATAGGTCAGGTGTGAACCTGGGCCAGACTTGGAGCTTTCTCGAGTCCATGTGTTTCCACATCTCATTGCTCGCAGTATATCTGATTCCTCACGTGTGTTGGAGGCCGCGGAGAGATCGGCGGGATGACTTATCCTACGAGGGCTTGACCCGGTGCGGATCACGGGTGTAGAGAAGAGAAGGAGCTTGCAATAAGACAGTATCCTTGAGTGAGGTGCATGGAGAAACCACTAGTCGGAGCGACACAGGAGCGGGAGGACGAATGCGAGACGATACCCTCGTCTCTTCCATGACCGCAGTCTGAATTGTGGACCCGAAATTTTTCTTTAAGGGGGTAGGTTGCTTAACGACAGGTACCCGATGTCTGAGTTTTTAACCGCGTTTGACCAGAGTTTGACCAACACTTAGTATGTGAGGCCCCGAGTTGACTTTTGAGATGAATAGTTTTGGGTTACTTCCGCCCAGATTTCGTGGCGCCGTGCGATCACGAGTTCGCCGACGAGGCGGAACTTCCTGTCCGCCCATACGGGATAAAAAGCTACGGTATGAAGTTGAAACCAGCGGTAACTTTACGGTGTCCGAAATGCGTCGAGGTTTTTACACGAGCGACCCTAGGCCGCATATAAGCATAACTTTGGGTGCGAATGAAACCCCAGCCTGAACGCCATCTTGAGCTCGAAAACCACAGGAAAAACTACTCGTCTGACAGAGTTGGGCCGTTTGACCCATTTGTGGTAGTGGAACACCAGTTGAGAAGGCATCCGACCATCTACGCAACCACGTGCCCGGCCGGGGAAGCCGCGACCTCGGACGATCCGCGGCGGTAAAGTTTCCACCTTAGCCGTAGTCGGCGCGCCCGGTCGGGCCCGTAGCCGGCCGGCCCGGCGACTGTGCGTCAGGTCACACAGCGTTTCTTGATTTTTCGGCCATTTCAGACCATTTCAGGCCAACCCATACCTCCCTCCCACACCATTTTGAACCCTCGAACTCATTCGTGAGATTGCTTTTGTAGATTCCTCATAGTTTGAGAGATTCTGACGAACAAAGTGGTGACGGTTAGATCGAGTTTTTAAAATACCTGACAAGTTGTTGGACGAGGTAATGGTACTGATGAGTTTTACACGGTCTCTTGGGCTTTCCATTGATATGTGGTTTGTGAATTTTGGATATCGTTTGGTTGGTTTCCATTTTGGGTCATTTAAGTAGTGTCACCAGAAGTTTGGTGAAATAGAGTACCCGATTGGTGAGTTTATCAAAATTGAGTTGGATTAGTGAAGTAGATGTTTTATGAATTATTAGATGGTTCAATTCG
This sequence comes from Tetrastigma voinierianum, assembly GCA_016808115.1. Lineage (NCBI taxonomy): Eukaryota > Viridiplantae > Streptophyta > Magnoliopsida > Vitales > Vitaceae > Tetrastigma > Tetrastigma voinierianum. The sequence continues at coordinate 375,447 of JAEQBH010000789.1, forward strand.
AAATTAGCTCCGGTGAAAAGGCCCAATTTTGGTCTGGGCTATAGGAGCCTGTGTTGTGGTATTGGACACAATCGGAGTCAATTTGGATGGTTTCATATGCAAAAAGTTATTCCCTAAGGCGGCCCGGGGCGTCCGATGTTGTTGGTTCAGTTATTGGAGCTGAGTGTTTATTTATATTATAGGCACTCACGTCGGGGCGGAAACGTCACTGCGGGGAGGACGGGGACTAAAGCGTCTATGATGCAGTAGTGGTTTATATGTTTTTAAATGATTTGGGATTATTATGTTGATATATCATTGTGATTAAATATTTTACATATATACGTTTTGATCAAATGGTTGGTTAACGTCTGAAATGTGATTATCGGTGCCATTATAAAGCAGAGTTAACCGTTCAAGTGATTTTACTTGTCAACATTTTAACTGTTTGGAAGTTGTACTGAGTTCGTAGATGAATATGTGGTATTTGAATATTTTGGGTACGTGGATTGAGGTTGTAAACTAATTTGAAAACCTATTGTTTTAAGAAATGGATTTTGAGATTTTGTGGAATGACTCTGATACGGTATTGGGAAAGTCGTGCGAGTAGCAGACGATTTTTATTAATGCCACATACATTTGGCGAGGTTCACCGGAGGTTCATTAGGTGCCACGTGGTGTTAGATTGCCGAGGTTTATTGAGATATCGCGTGATGGCCAGGGTTTGTGGAGGTTTATTAGGTGCCCTTGATGGACCGGGTTTATCACGGAGGTTATTAGTTGCCGCATGTGTGGTCTACTGATTTTATTAGTACCCACGTGGTAGGGTCTGCTGGAGGTTCGTGTTCGATTGCCACGTGATGGTGGGTCTACTGGAGGTTTGTGGTTGTCACGTGATGGTCGGGTGCGGGTTTATTAGTTGCCCGCGTGTAAGTGAGTCGGACGTGCAAACGGTTTATGATGGTTACATGGTATGAGTGCGTTGTTGATTGCGAATAGTATCAACTGATATTTTTAATACTTAGGGTTATGGTGCATTTCATGGTTACTTTATTACATGGTGGCTATACATGCTTTATGATTGGCTTTATGTTGTTGTCTGTTGATCGGATGCTAATAGTTTCTTAATATTGTGTCGTCTAAATTGTTGAGCATGATTTACATATGTTGGACTTGGGGTAAAGTTGGGTTTTGTGAAATGTTTTCTAAACGGGGAATATTACAACAGAGTGGACGTGAGGTTTTGAGAGACGAAATGTTTGAAAATAAAAACATTATTTTCAACATAAAGCGCGCGCTCGCGGGATTTATTATCTCACGGTTATTGTTTTAAATCTTGTTCCTTGGTCGGGCGGTTCGTGAGGCTTGTTTCGCGCGAGGATCGGCAGCTCTTCACCTTGCAATTTGCCAGTACTCTCAGCATCTATCAGTTTGGACTTGTTATCTCCTAATTGTACCTAAATTCATGAATACTCTTAGAAATGCTCTAATATTCGTATCCCGACTTTTATGGGTTCGTAACTATATATGTAGTGGGTCTTTTATATATAATTGAGATATTAAATTAATGCGTGTGTTTGCCTCACTTAAGGAGTGGAGTTCCACAGTATCTTGTAGAATCGTGCGATTGGGACTTCAACCCAGTGAGATATGAGAGAGTGCAGGAGGTATCGAATTAGAGATCATGTCGTATGCCTGCCATATAAGAGTAGGGGTTCGGAAGCCAACTTCTTTGCTTATGCTCATAAATCTTTTTCTTGAAAGCCCTCTGCATTTCTACAGCACTCCTGAAGTTTTCTACGAAGGATCCGTTTGGAGAATCCTAATCGTTTTTTTATCTCTTGGTGAGTTTTGCTTTCCGTTTATGTGGGTTGTCTGGTTGTTGGTTGCTTTGCTTTGTTAACAACGTTATTCGATCGTAGATGGGTTTTAAGTGCGAACTACGCAATGGGGTTTTGGGATGCACCCAAGCCTGGGAGCATCCCAATAAGCTTTGTAAACTTCAGGGGTTTTTAGTCATGCTATCGCTTTGGTAGGATGTTGTTGAGTTGATGCCCTCTGCTGCTTTTTGTCGTCTGCTTGTAGAATGGCGAGAATTCGAGGGCTTCCACCCGGTCGAGTTAGGCGGGGGGCACATCAGAGGTTGCCTTCTGAGCAACCTTGTCTCTTCCATGTCCGCGGGAGTTAGATTCTTCGCGATTTCTTAATGACATTAGTTTAGGGTGTCGAGACCGATCCATTTGCCTCAATTGTAAGGAGAAAGCGGATAGCTCGCAGATCTACTTTACCGGGGTAGTTCCGCGGTGGACTTGGCTTGCTGTTTCATCATTGGTGAAGTAATTTGCATGTCTCGAGGCGCCTCCTGCTTATTCATCCAATGCTTATTCGGTTTTGATGGGTTCTTGATATTGCTCGACCTTCTATTGGTGATATCTCACTAGTGGAGATTTGTTTTGTTTACATGCTAAAGCTCAAGACTCGGGGTAGGTTGTCGATGTGCCCAATCGAGGCTTCAGTCGTAATGGGGCTCCCTAGCTTCCCTCAGGCGAGTAAAGGGGTTGTCTTGGCAGGGAGCCCCGCATGGTATGAGCAGCCTTGCTACTCTGGGGCTTCCACTTTGCGTGAACTCAGTCCGCGCCAGTATTCCCGTGTTTGTTTCGTAGGTTGCGACTTATGCTACACTAGGTGGATTATGTGCGATGTACCTCTTTTTCTTGATGTCATTCGAGCCAGCGCGGGCGGAGCTGCTAGACCTGCTTGGATTGAAAGGCGGCGCAGAGAACATTAGGCGATTGCTTGGGGTGCGGAGGCGAGCGTAATCATGGGCTTTCGACGGTAAAAGAATTTCTGAGGATTGGGCGTGACCCTTTCCTTATATTATCTCAATCATTCCTCGCTCGTTGCATGTTGAGGTCATTGAGGGGGAGCATTTCGTTATTGTTGATCTCCTCAAGTTGATCCGGGTAGCTCCTCTTAAGTGATTTATGCTCAGGAGAGCCAAACAGAGGCCGTTATAAGGAACTTAATGAGGTGCGCGTGTTGACCTCGAGTCCCACGGCCACGCCTCTGGCCAGAGAAGAGAGGCGAGGGCGCGACCAAGCAAGGCCAGTAGCGCCGGGTTAGAAGGTTTCGTAGATTGGAAGGGAGCAATCGACAAGGAGCCCATCAAGGAGGAAGAAATGTTTAGCCTTGCCGTGGGTTTCTTTGCGTATGCATAAGCGCGCACGTGACCACAGGAAGAAGATGCACTCTAGTTTTGGAAAGCGACTGGCGGTCTCTTCGGATAAGGGGCTGGGGCGGGTCGTATTCTCGGTGGAACCGGATCACAGCTTGTGACTTGACCAACGCTTGGGAGTTACGCTCCCGGCAAGGCTAATACACCTGCGGAGGAGGGAGTTGTTACTGAGCCCTCCCAAATGTTGAAATTTGGAGATGGCGCCCGTAGGTGAATTCATCAGCACCCAGCTTGAGATCTGCGGCCGGACCCAGCAACGGCTACGGCCAGAGTGTGGTAAGCAAATATGTTTGCCATTGGAGGTTCATCCTAAACCAGTTATGATTCGGGGATCTTGAGGTGATGCTTAAAAATTGTCATATTTGGAGACCTAAGCCGGAGAATCTTGATTATGCACATGCGACCTTTGTCGTTACTTACGGATGCCCTAGTAGCGTATTGAAAGAATACACCATTAACTCTGTTATATGGATAAAGAGGCCTTCCGACCTGTAGATGATAGAGGTGCTCATCATGACCAAAACTTCCATTGGTTAGCTAAATTGGTAGTCTTGATTGTTAATATGTGACGCTACCGGTTAGTAGTAATTTTTTTCTGGCTATTCTTTTTAAGTTGTGTTGGCCATTGAATATGGTCGCCGACAGAGAGTTCAGTCTCTCTAGCGCATAGGAAGCTAACTTTGCTTTATACTACGTCGGTGCTTTGTATCATCGGACTTTGAACATTTATAAAAGCTGGCGAAATTTTGGTAAAACATTGGGAGGAAAGAGAGGCCCGAATGGGCGCGACAGGCATTATCAGCGAGGAGAAAGAGAAGAGCGAGGCGAGCAAGGAAGCCGGGGGTAGTCAATTAGTGGCTACGTCAGTAGGAGATGCCAAAGCTATGGTAGAAGTTGATTTGTCTAAGGCCTTAAATTCTTTGGCGACTCTGATGGAAGGCGAGGGCGCGGGTCGAGGAGGAGGAGTTGAGATTACCGGCAGAGATTAAGCACTGCGTAGAGGTTGGCCGAACTTCGGCTTTCACTGGGCTCGAGGGCGTCGAAGGGTGAGGGTGTCTTCCCTTCGTACATGAAGCGACATGGATAGGGAAGACATGGTGAAAAACTACCAAGGATCTTTGGAGCTCATCTTTGCCCCACAACTATGGGTGTTGCGTTCGAAACGACAATCGGGGGCCAGGCCGGAGATCTGGATTAAGCATGCTGACTCTGCCCGCCCACTTCCTCGAAAATTTTTGTCGACCAAGGTTCCCCTCACGGCCCCGACAGCCATCAAGGCCAAAACGTGATAGATTAAGGCCCGGGGCGGTTGAGATCGAGGGGTGGGTGTTGTTTCAAATGAATAAGGCTTTCTTTCATATGTTAGCTTAAGCTATTTTGGGAAATTTTGCAAGTGGCGTCGTTTGGCCATTAATACATATTTGTAATCTCTGGCGACACTAAGCGTATTTTAATGAGATTTGAAAATGTCAACAAGGCATGAGTCATGTTTGTTAAAATTCAGTGGAGACTGACCACCATGCAGAGAATGCCGATAGACAACAAGTGTCACGGACTTTAAGTACCCGACCAAACAACAATGAGTATCTAGGAAAAGCACCCCAGATGCCAGCGGGATGATAATCGTATCTCGGACTTTTAGATGCCCGGTAGAACAACTCAGCCGTCTGCGTATCGGTCTTTTAGAAAAAAAGTAATTGTGGGTTTAAGAGGAAATGTGTAAGGATAATCTTTTGGCTGATGATGTTCCTCGAAAAGAATACCTTTATTGTGTGCACAAGGTGCGTGACATTCCACATTCCCCAGGAATAACGATCTCATATGGTGCGCGCTCGTGGTAGAGCGAAGCTATCCTGCTCGAACCACTTGGAGTGTATGAGTCCTTCCAGGTTGAGTGGAACTTCCATTACATTGGGTTAGCCGTGTTTTTCAAAAACCACTGGGGTAATTCTGGGAGAGCTTTGAATGTGTGATTTTACAATAGTTGTCATGACTTACCAACCTTGTTGGTATATGATCTTATCTTTATTACAAGCGCCACCTCAGTTTAATAGGTCGTGTCAGTCTTTGATGCGAAGCTTGATGTTGCTTCCTCAAGAATTTTCATTCGAATGGTGGGCATCCCTATTTTCGTGGGGATGATAGCCTTCATCCCGTATGTGAGGGCGAATGCTGATTCCCCCGTCGACTTCAGGCTGGTTGTCCTATAAGCCCAAAACACACTTAGTAGCTCTTCTACCCACTTTCCTTTGGCCAGAATGTAGTTTTCAAAATGACATGAGTGTTTTGTTGGAAGCGCTTACGCTGGCCCATTTGCTTTATGAATAAGCGGGGTGGAGTATAAGTTTTTTATTTTCAATTCGTTGTAGAAGTTCCTATATACCCGACTATCGAACTGAGGCCCATTTTCTGGTACAATTGATTGGGGTATCAGAGACACACACTATGTCATATAAACTAGAAGGCGACTTCCTTGTCTTTGATGGATCACGAGGCTTGACCTATCCGTTCTTTGAAGTAGTCGGTGGCGATTAACAATAGCTTATTGGCTAGGGAGGTGAGCGATGGCTGACTATGTCAATACTTCATGGCGAAGGTCGAGACTTGTTATGGTTGTTAAACTTTAGGCGAGTTTTGAGACGAGTAGGAGTTTGAACCAGTCGAGGATTTGAGACAAGGGTCGAAGTTTTTGGGAGCGAGGGAATAAATCATTTGGCCGTGTCAGCGCTTCTAACATAGGTGGGCGCATCCATGCGCGTAATTCGATCAATAGTAGCCTTGGGTATAAGCTCTATGTGCCAATGTCCTGCCGTCTGGATGATTTCCGCATATCCCATCGTGGAGTTCTGCTAAAATGTATTGTCCCTATTGTTGAGTAAGGCATTTAAGAAAGGGCCCACCCAGGGACTATTTATACAACTGACCATTAATGAGGGAGAACCGAGCTACCTGGGCTTAGATCTTGTGGGCTTGACATTTACATCAGACGGTTCCCAGACAAATAGCGGTACTAGGTCATCGAAGGACTGTTTCATCTGTTCATTCACCGGATTGGTAGTGATCGATGACTATGGGCGATGGTATCTGGGGAGAACCTTGTTCCTTTATTATTGGTAGGGCGCCTTCTGACAGCCAGCGTCCGCACATTTTCATTCGAACTGGGACATGCTCCGACCGCGAGCCCTGAAAATTTCTGCGAGTAGGTTGATTGAACTCATACTTGGTCATACGTTGGTCTCTTGTTTCATATTCTCTGTTTACCTACCCTACCACCAATTGAGAGTCGCTTCTTATGATGATTTTTTCTAAGGACACGGAGATTGCGAGATTGAGACCAACTATGATCGCATCATATTTGGCTTTGTTGTTAGAAAGGAAAATTCAAGCGCTTTTTACTCACATGACTTCTCTGTGGGAGCTTTAAGTTGCGACCATTGACTCCCCATCTGTCATAGACGCCATCCACATTTGAAATCCACTAGCCATAAGCTTGTCTAGTTCCATTCTTGTTGAGGGAATTTATACTAAGAAATTGCCGATTGCACAGCTCACGCTTTCAACGCGGTAGGTTTTAAATTAGATAAAATACTTAGTTTGATTGCTTATAGGAGCCATTAAGCCACGATGAGTCGCTTATGGTGCTTCTCAAAGGAAGGTTGGTGAGTATAGTAATGGGTCTGCCTGGGCGTGGAGGCGAGGTTTTACGGCTACCTTGAGGACGATGCAGCTTTGCTTTCGAGACGGTATATTGAGTTTGCCTCGGATAGGACTTGCTTATAAAGAATGGGAAGCCTGGCGCGTGCTGTCTTCTTTGAATAAAGCTGCACTTACTGAAACATTAGAAACAACTATGTAAAGATGATGTCTATCTTGGGCCTAGCAGAACCAATTGGTTGATGACATCTTGCGATTGTTATAAAGAGCTTGGTATTATTCTTTATCGACCAATCATGGCACTTTTAGAGTGGTAAAAAGCATTCAATCGTTAATAAAACAAGAGATGAATCGCCCCAGAGTTGTCGACCGGTCAATCAGTTGTTGCACTCCTTTTCTAATGGTAGGGGTCTAAGATTCCATAATGGCCTTGAGTTGAATAGGATTATTTTCAATCCTGCGATCTATATGAAGCCTAGGAATTTACCGGCCCGACTCGATATGACACTTTGGGGATTGAGTTTGCCATGCAGATTCGTCCTTGTGACAACTCAAAAGTTTGCCGATTACTTCTTATGGTGGTGTTCTTTTGGTCTTGCGAAGCATATTATCAATATAGACTTAGTGTCCGAAATATCTTGGTCACCAGTCTACGATGAGTCGCGACGTTCTTGAGCGAAGGGCATCATGTTATAAGCGGTATAGCCCATCGCGACATAATGAAGGCGTTTTCTGCGCATCAGAGGGCGGGTGCGTTGAAATCTACAGTAATAAACGGAGGCGTCAGAAATGATAGCATCCATGCGATGAAGGCATCAGTCTGAACTATTCATGGCAAGGGACAGTTACCTTTTGGACATGCTTCATTGGTCGGTAGCCAGTCAGCGCATACCCGCCATTCACGCCCTTCTTTGGAACGACCATCGTTTACCTGAAGCCGTCGGGATACTTCACCTCTTTGACCGGCTTTTCGATGGGATTACCACCCCTGTTTTGAATGTCGGTGATGGCGATATGGGTGGCGCCTTATCTTGCTAGCGGCTTTGCCGCGCGGCGCAATGTTCGATTTATGAGAGGCCCGGCGTTGGGTTGATCCCGGAGCCATGTGCGAGTGACTCGGTGAATACATTTGCGTTCCCGACAATACATTAATGCGTATTAGCTTTCTTTTCTTCGTTTGATAGGGGTCGCGACATATGTGAATTTCTCCGACCCATCTAGCGCTATTGTCTCTAGAGGATCCATAGCTAACGATTCCTTTTCTTCTGACCTTACCCGGGCAACGAGTTGTAGTTGCTACGGATGAAAGTGATCCCCAAGGGGAAGACCACCTAAACCCTTTTCCTCTATCTGTTCCCTTATGGATAATTGGTAGCATTCTTAGTGTGTGACTGTTGCTTAGGAAGCTTGCCTTGGTTAATATGACCGGCTGATGGTTGGAAGGGGCGTGCTATCGATCTTTGTTAAACCACCCTCACCATGTGCATTATATGGCGACGACAATTGAGAATAAGAACCTCTTTGGTGTGGCCTGCTTGTCTGAAGTGTGATATCTCAGTGTTGTGGTTGTTCTGTTGTTGAAACAAGGAAAGTTGTCGACCGAATTGACATTAGTGAGGAAAGCTTCATGCGGTTGAAATGCGAGCGATTACGACAAATGCGCGGCGCCTGGATCTCTGGCGCCACCACATCAGCGAGTGTATAAGCGGTGGTACAGTCATCATGTGGCACAATGACCCTATTTGGGTTTATTATGGGAAAGGATATAGGGTCATCTATAAAGCAGGTCTCTTCCGACTAGCTTATGTGGTGGCATTCTGAGGAGCTTTATAGTAGTGCTCGGCTTCTTTGTTGGCGTTTGGTTGTTAATCATCATGTCCCTCTAATTATCATCTAGTTTATAAGCGGGCTGATGTGGCGGGTGTGGCTACCTAGTTGTGATTAATTACATTTGTGGGGTCTGAGATTCTTATAGCGATCGACTTCTAATATGTCTTTTGAGTTAACCGCTTTAATCATTATTTACACTGGAATTTTTAGGCTTTTGCTTTGTTGGTCTCATGCCAGATCTACGTGATGTCGCATTGTATGAGCGAGTTTCTCTGAGAGGGTTTGCTGGATTAGGCGCGGGCCGTTGAAATCGGCAAATTAGGAATGACGGCCTCTAATAGGTGATATTCAAAAAAGTGAATTGCGGGGGCTCCCTTTTCTTATGTGGTTGGTCTTGGGGTCGCTTCCAGTTTTTGCCCTGTTCTTCGTCGGGCTCAAGCAACTTCTTCCCCTCCCGACTATTTGTTTCTAGTGGCTTGTAGTCTTAGCAGTTTTGATGTTTATAGATATTTGTATTTCCAAGGTTGAATATCTATCTGTTCGTCTATACAATTCTTCCATTGTAGTTGGTGAGTTTAAAAACTGACCAGGTGGAAAGACGAATTAGGCTTATTGTAAGCTCTTCAAGTTACGAAGTTTAAGTATCTTTGCTCTAAGCTTCTACCTACTAGTGGCTTGCCGAATCTGCTAGTGAAGTCCCGTATAGTTTCCTCTTCTTGCTATTATGATGCATAGAAGGTCAATAACATAACTATCTTGTCTTGAACAAAGTCAGAAGAGACAATACCGGTCAGCTCGCTAAATGAATTCTGCCGGAGTACGAGGAACTGTGGAACCGAGCTAAGCGGCGAGCCCTTGGAGACTAATGGGAAAGACTTTCATAGTGGTGATGGTTTAGGCATTCATGAATCATTGCTGATTGTAATGGAGCATGTGGTCATAAGGATCACTAGAGTTGTCAAACATAGCAAGGTTGGCGTAGTGGGCCTGTGGTGGCTATTGAGGATGTGTTGCCACAGGGGAAGAGAGCATGTCATAGGAAACTGATCAGCGCTATATGCGGTATGTGAGGCTTTAAGCCCTGGCCCAGAAAGGCGGGGTAAGCCCCGGTTGCATGGAGCGTACTGTGGTAAAGTAAATGCGTTCTCGAGCACTTCATTTGGCTGATTTTGACCTCGATGCAATTGCTGGCCGGATGTGCCACTATTACGTTGATATGAATCTGGCCAGTGCTGAGTGTCTCTGGCGCGATCTATCCTTGTTGCTTTTCTTTGGGGAGATTTGGCGGCGCCTAAGGATAACTTGTCGTTTAATCGGGATATCTATTATTAAAGGAAGAATGGAAACTTCAACCTTATCGAAACATTGGATGCTGTAGTAGCTATCTTTTGAAACTATCTTGTCAAGTCTTTTTTCTATGGAAGCGGAGACGATGGTTTCACTGATGGTGCTGACGTGTTCTTCAGTTCTTCATCTGTCTCTAAACGCTCCTCCTGTTTCTTCTCTCAGCATCTTATACCAGTGAAAAATTGATCTTGAATTATTTAGATCACTAGGTTGCTAGTCATTGCATCTGTATTAGACGAATTAGATGCAGGAATGGGAATAAATCGTAGAACTGCGGTGGTGGAGGCTGTTGGATTACCTGTTGGGCCAGAGCCCTTTTTGCGTCGTCAGTGAGACTTTGCTCGGTTCAAAGGCAGCGGCGATTGTTGTTGCACGGTGTTGAGAGCGAGAGGGCGTCAACCAGTGGCGTGAACGCAAAAAAAAGGTCACGGCGGTGTGCGGTAGCGCCGGAATGTTAAGTCGACCAAAGGATCGGAAGATGAAGAGGAAAGTCTGTCCGATTAAATTGCCTCCTTTACGCAGGCAGAGTTACTGTTTTATCAGCGTTTACTGCCCGATTCTTGGAAGATGTCTTTGTGATTTTAACGATAAAATCTCTAACAACATGAAAAGCCAAATTCTGTGTGATTAATGTTTTAAAGAACATTGCTGGTCAGGATATTGAGAGATCCATGGATAAATATTCGGTAAGCGGTAGGACGGTCGATTAGGGGACTTGGGACTTCAGACGGGATGTAAGACTTTCCCGTCTGATTAGTTCCCGTATGGTTTTGATGTAACAGACTATTTTGGGTCGTATTAAGGTTTTAATCAGGCAATGGGCCCGTGCAGGTGCTGGGCCTATTGAGTAGTGGGTCTTGGTCCCAAAAGCCATGGTACTCATAGCCTCGACCCATTACTTAAACTCCTGCTAGATTAATTATAATATACACTTTCTTGGTGAGTAAAGTAGCAAATCCATGTTTTTTTTCTTCCATCTTGTTTTTTTCTAGCCCTTTTCTTCTAGTAGGGAGTGTTTTTTTGGTCATTTTAGACTTGAAATCATCAATTTATATCTTTCTTTTTTTTTCATTTTCTTACACAATAAAGTGATTATTTTACATAAATCTTTGATTTATTTTGTTTTTTTTATTGTTTTCATTGTCGTCTTATTATGGTGTGTTGTTTTGTGTTGGCTTGTTACAACGGGTACTAATGTTTTGGGCGATTCAAATGATAAAGCATATTTGATTAGACAGATATATTAATTCAAATCAGGATCGTCAGTCTACTGCAAAATTGAAATCTTATGAATTATAATCATCACAGAAGTTTCAAATGTATAGATTTTATATTGAGTCATTATGTTAGTTCTATTAACTTGGATATTATATCATTCTTTAATATTTTTAGAGAATTTAATTATGTATTTTAATCCGATGTACTGATAATTTGTATCAATAAAATTTATATTTTAAAAAAAAAAAGCATTAAACCCATGCTTTGGGAAATTTCATGAACTTTTACTTTGCCGGCAAATTTGACAAGTTAAACCAATTTGATGCCTACCACAAAAAACGTGTAAGCTTCTAAGAAAGACGACACCGAGACACGTGTGTGGCCACTACGTCTTGTTTGTTTGGTTGGTTCTTTTTTTTTTACTCCCAAACAATTTCCCATCAGCTATGAAAAAGGCGTCCACGTAATTGGGCCATTTTCTCAATTTCAGAAATGACCACCCTTTTTTGCCCAAATTCTTACAACCCCAAAATTGTTAACAATATTAAGTCCAGACAAATAATTTTATTGATTGAAAATAACTATTTATGGATATAAATATATAATTGAAATTACTAAAAATCATAAAAAAAATAAAACGATATCTAAGTTAATAATATAAAAAATCGATTTAACTATATATTTGATAATTGAGTGTATATATTTGATATTATTATTATGATTATAATATATATGACTCTAATTCTACATTTTATTGACGATTATTAATTTGATTTATTATATTTAATCGTATATATTTTGTTTGTTTGAATCATTAAAATATAAATAAACGACGTACCGTGATGACAAAGGTCGGAAGCGTCATTATTAAGGCGAGACGACCAGTGTCAGCATTAAAGCGACGATAACTTGGCGTATATCTGGCTTGGCGATCATCGCCGTAATCGAGGCGAACTAAATCATAAAAAAAACAAATAAAAATCTAAATCTATATGAAATAATCATTTAATAAGAAATAAAAAATGAAAATAGGTGTAAAGGGGGTGATTTTAGACCAAAAAAATGATAAAAAAAAATCATCACTTCTTGATTAAAAAAAAAAGGCTAACATAAAAAAGTTGAGAGAAAAAAAAATATTAAATCACACTCATGAAGAACACCAAATTAACATAGATAATACCAACTTCTTAAAACATCAAAATAATATTTTAAAACGGTTTCAAAAACTGTTTTCTAAAACATTTCTCAAAAACTAAAACTAAAGAGACCACAAGTCCATTGCTTGTGGGCAAAATTCACATTTCGAAAACTTATAGGGGCAACAGTGACAATATTAGGAATTTCAGGGGAGATTCCTAATAAAAGGAAAAAAGTCAGAAAAGAAGTCTCATATGAAGTCACAGAGGCCACCACCTCACGCATCTCTCGCGCTTTTATAATTTTTATTCAGATTCGCCTTTGTCTTCTTCTCTGTTATTTTCTCTCCATAGCCACCTCTCGAAATTCCATTTTTCTGGGTAGAAAACAGTGGGAAAATTTTCCGAACTATCTGTGATACAATGACGGCTTCTTCTGCTGAAAACTCAGCCGATAGGTATTTTTTTTTCTTTGCTAATGGTCTGTTTTGTTTTTGGATTTGATCTCCTTTTTTCTTTGATTCATGATTGATTGCAGTATGTATGTGGGCTGTTCTTGTTTCTTCTGATTGATTGAGAATTTGGGAGATGTGTTGTAATGTAGGCCATTCAGCTACGCAAGAACATCCATCTGTTTCGGTTCTTCTGTGTTCGATTTCGCTTCATTGTGTTCATACCCATTTGTAAAAATAAATTTTCCTTCTATTGGTCTATTCTCTTGGGTGTATAATTTTGATGCTACCCAAGTTTGCGAATCCCCTGTTCTTTGGCTTTTGTGTTGTTGAGCAATTTTAACTGAAATTCCCCCTCTATGTTCTTCAAACAGAAATCCAACTTTTTATTTTTGGAGTTTTTGAAGTTTTATTTGTTACGTAACAAGAGGAAACAGAATTTGCAGAGGAATGGGCTTGTTGACATGCTTGTGTTTTTGTTCATTGTTTACTTGCCGATTTTTTTATTTTATTTTGTTAATTTGTTTACTTTCATGGTTGTGATTCCCTTTTCCCTTGTAAGAGATCCAAGATCATTTCATGTGATTCCCTTTTCCCTTGTAAGAGATCCAAGATCATTTCATGTGATTTTTTTAGTTTGATAAGATCTCAATCTATGAACTCTGAGCTCCATTTTAACCCTTATCGGTCTTGATCGTGTATTAATTGAATAAATGAAACATATGATATCATTATTTATTTCATCAAGCATCTATCAAAAAAGACAAAAATTATTTATTTCATTAAGTAATGTGCAGAAGCCACAAGCAATCTTTGTTTTTTCCTGTCTACAATTTTGATCTATAATATCATTCTACAATTTTTTTTCCTGTTTTGATTGATTTATTCGACCTTGAATAATTCCTCAACTCTATGATAAATTTTTTTTTCATAAGCTTCAATAGTATCTTGGCATATCAACATATATACTTCCAAATTCTCAAAGATCCAAAGACTTAGAGAGTGTTCGACGATATTTTTACTCAAAGTGTTCTTAGTGAAATTGTTTTCTAAGTTTTTTAGGAGAATCATTTATCAAGTATTTCTTTAATTAAAGTGATTTTATAGATTTTTTTGAAGTGTTTCAAAATTTTACCAAACGCCTATCGTTTTCACCCAAAAAAAAAAAAAAGATTGCTAGAATCACTATCAAAATAGACCCTTAGCAAACATAGTATGTTGCTGTGAGACCCGATTCCTTTCTCTAAGATTTTCAAAATGATTCGCTGTTTTTTCAGTCTCCATTTCCATCACCAACATAGCTCCTTCTATACTTTTCTCCCTGCAATCATCCAAGAACAAAATTGTTCTATGTTATTAATCTATAGCTTGTCTTTTTCCCTTCTAGCATGACTAACTCCATTGGTTACCTATATTGTATTTTGTAGATAAAGTTTATTTCTTTCTTTTTGCTTTTTCCTTGATGTGCACTTCCTTTTTCTTCATGAGATTTTGGGTCTGTTCCTCATGGAGGTTCTTCCACAATCCTTTCATTATGTTCTCAGGTCAATTTGTTTCAAGAATTATTTGTACTTCATTGGTCAAACTATAAAATAGCATATTCTTTGTGCATCAATATAGAGGGGAATGCTAGTAATGTATTTTTGAAGACAACTGTCAAATTACAGATTCACCAAAATGCTAGTGAAACGGTACTGGAAGATTATATATACGTGCCAGAAATATACTGTTTCTCCCATGCCCGAAACAATCTCACCCTCCAGAAGAGAGCTTCAAACTATATTTCATGGAAGTATATTTTATGTATCTTAGCACAACTCTGGTTGAAGAGATTGTTATCTAATTTATTTTGCACACTTCTTCATTTTTGTGTTACTGAATGTAGACTAAATCATCTACATACACAAGTAAAGAATAAGAAAAAACAAGAGAGTTTGACATGGTTCGATATAATCCATGAGATCTCCAAGTTCATAGAATGCACCAACTAAATTGCAGTTGCACGCTCTAGAAAACAAAACCCTAAATCATAAAAAGGTTAAACATACGATAGGGTAGCATGGTTATTCATTCCAAGAGACCTTTCTACCTGGCAAGCTGACTAGATAGCTCGATTCCAGTGACCTCAGCGGGGAGATTGACCCCTTGCATACTTTGCGAAGTGCAACAAAATTAATTCAAACTTCACAATTAAATAATAAGGACTATAAATAGAACAAATTCAACAAGTAAATGTCATGATTATTATTTTTACCATGTTTAATGCGCTCTCAGCTTGAAGGACACTGCCTAAGTGTCAAGTTTTGATTGAAGTTTGAACTATGTTGTTTTTGTGGTTTAACTTGAGATAGTAATACTACTCTTTCCACATGGAGTTGAAATGAATCCTTACTGTTGTTTCTGTTTCATGTATCTAATCTCTGGCCATCTCATCTCTTGATCTTTTATCAAAATCAGCACAAACACATGATCGAAAGCCACCGTTTGATTAGCCCCTGGATCCTATTTGATACCCAAAAACAAAATTATTTTTATTGGTTGTAGCCACATAATGTACATGCTATTTTTTTTCCATAAACATGCTAAAAAAATTTCCAGTAATCTGAAACGCAACTGGATACAAGGGATGAAAAAGAAAAGGGAAATGGGGCCAGGACTAGGTCTAGATAAACTGATAAAGTGCCTTTTCCATACAAGTGTTGGTTTTCACATTGAGTAGTTGTAACTCGATTTTCTGTATTTTGTGGAAGCAGCAAATGTTCTCTGTCTGGACTTGCTCCTCTTGAAGCAGTCCTATTTGATATCGATGGAACTCTATGTGATTCAGATCCTCTGCACCACCAGGCCTTTCAAGAATTGCTTCTTCAGGTAAATTTAGCCTTCACCACCCAGAAAGATATTTAGTTACCTTTCATTTGCGATCTTCATGTCATATCGAATCACATTCACACGTGTCATGAACAATTCATATTGGCATGCGATTGTTCTATACTCTCTGGAAAATCAGGGATATGAAATATAAACATACTCTGTGGGATCAATTATCATGAGCTTATGAGATACTTGCATGTTTAAGCAGATAGGCTATAATGACGGAGTTCCAATAACAGAGGAATTCTTCATTGAGAAGATTGCCGGCAAACATAATGATGATATTGCTAGGGGCCTCTTCCCTGACTGGGACCTTGAGAAGGGCTTAAAATTCACAGATGATAAGGAAGTTCTGTTCCGAAAGTAAAATCCCGTCTTCTTCATTTTTTTTCCGTTCTTTGGTGAAATTTCCAGATCCCAACATATAATCTTTCCTTACTTGACAACAACAGACTGGCGAAAGAACAAATTAAGCCTTTGGATGGTCTACACAAGATGAGGAAATGGATTGAAGAACGAGGCTTGAAACGAGCTGCAGTTACCAATGCTCCAAAACCAAATGCGGAACTCATGATCTCACTTCTCGGCCTCTCTGATTTCTTCCAGGAAGTTGTTCTTGGCAGCGATTGTGAACGCGCCAAACCATTCCCGGATCCTTACTTGAAGGCTCTTGAACTCCTCCAAGTCTCAAAGGATCACACATTTGTGTTTGAGGTTTTCTTTCTACACCTATCTTTGCTCCTTGTTCAAAATTCAAACAAGTATACTGAATTACTTACCGTCCCTGTTCTTGCTTGGTCAGGATTCTGTTTCCGGGATTAAAGCCGGGGTGGCTGCCGGAATGCCTGTTGTTGGTTTAGCCACCAGGAATCCTGAAAGCTTGTTGATGGAAGCAAAACCAGTGTTTCTTATACGTGATTATGATGATCCCAAATTGTGGGCTGCTTTGGAAGAGCTTGATCGGAAGGGAGCTCCATGAGCAACTGATACCGCATAAAATTACTATTTCTAGTAGCTATACAAATAAAATATAAGACAGAATAAGACATTTAGGGCCTGTTTGTTTATAGTTTTTGAAAACTATTATTTTTTTTTAAAAACACATAAAATATTAAATTCCAGTGTTTTAAAAATCGGATCAAACCAACCGGTCGGACCATCGACCAGTGATCTTTCTGGTCCCGGTTTGATCGCGGTTCTACCATCGGTTTAGCTACTAAACCGTGAATTGATAACTTTTTATTTAATCATTGATCCGATTTTTAAAACATTGCTAAATTTAAAGAAGAGAATTTTTCAAAAACAAGAATTAGAGAGGCCCTTGATCCCATATTTACAACTATATCTTTTACTAGAAACTTCAATTGTTGTATTTGTAAGACAATAATTTATTTGTATTTGACGAATGTATCCTCACTGAAATAATAGTATGTCCTTTAAGTTCTCTATATGTAGATTTTTCATTATTTTAATTTTGGATTAGAAAAACAAAGTAATAGTTGAGAATTAAAACTTTAGTGTAAAACAATGAAAATTCAATTAGCAATTGATGTTTCAGGATAAAAAAATGAATTATTCAATTGAATGATGAAGTCTTGTTGACAATCGAGACATTAATTTAAATTTTAAAAAGTAAAAAAAAAAAAAAAGTTAATGATATAGACACACTTTGAAGAGTTTTAGACTGAAATAATGTGTATGAAATAAAATATTATTAAGTTTGTTTGCTGGCCAAACTATTAACTGAAGTAGTACTTAATGCCGCTGTCTGTGATAGCGGTAGTGGCAATATGTTAAGTGAAATGTCACTAATGGGAATAGCGGCAATTGGTCATATATAACTTGGGGTTTCTTCTGTTGGACCAAAACAAATTTTTAAGTGTAAAAATTGAGTTATTGGTTGACTTTAAGCTTAAATTAAAGTGGGACTCGATTGTTATTTTGAACAATATTTTGTGGATTCATATTCTACTCCGTGAGAATAATAATGTAATATATTCATTTATAATCAGTAAAAAATGAATAGAAAATAAACATAAGTGACCCTCTTGTAGATATGAAATAAATAAAGTGTAATGTAGGTTTGTGACACCAATCCCATTGGTTAAGAGAAGAGACTCAACATGGACATATATAGTAGGTTTTCTCTATGGATAGGACCCCAGGGTGCCATAGTTTATGAGCGGACGACACCTACATGCCTCACGGTTCAACCGCCCACCTATCATGGCCGGCGGTCGGGTGGCTGCGGGTATTAGGTGTGATTTGTGAGCTTATCTTTTTGGAGAAAATTGAATTAATTAATGAGCGTGAATTCCTTAACCCGATCAAAATTAATTAATTTAATTCCGGTATCCATGGGTTGGATTTATCCAATCCGAAAATTTAATCGTGTCTGTTCATGAAGAACGACTATCAAAGGTGTCTACAACTTTCATTTTGAGTTGTGTCTTTTTGTTTTGAGTTGTGTCTCTTAGGATGGTGACTGTCTGGAAAGTCACCAAGAGGTCTATAAATACTCAGGTTCATTGTCATTCTTCATATAGCAAATGAATTTTAGTCATTTCATTCAAAAGCAGGTCTGCGGCGACCTTTTATTGCATTAATTTTTCGGCATTAAGATAGTCTTGAGTACACAAACATAGTTTGGTTCATTTAGTAGATAGTCGGAGTCTTCTTACATTTGTGTGAAGATCATTATATCCTGGGAGGCAGAAGCTCGGTATTCCATAAGCACCAAGAGTGGGGGCGAAATCTGTCTTAAGGACATAGTGTCAAACACTAGCCTTAATCTACCTAAAGCTCTATCACAATTCCTATTCTACAATTGGGTTAGTATCTAGTTTGTATATATCAGTAACTGTTACCTGTTACACTTTATCTTTTACGTATTAAAACTTATACATATATTTATTCTTTATTTTGTATACATTGCATATTTCAAAATGAAACTTCAACAAGTTATTTTACTCTATTTGAATACCCCTTTTTCAACATTCTTAAGACATAATTTAATTAACTTAATCACTTGTTGTGGTTCTGGTTTTGATTTAAAACAGTGACTTTGTTTCTGTTTGAATTCAAACTGTTACACTAAACAATGACTTTTGATTAACCATACAAAAACGTTAAAGTAGTAACTTCAAAGCGTTAACCCAAATTTATTTTACGGTTTTATAACTTACACTATTTTTCATGTTTAAATAGTTTGTAATGCTGTTTATCATAAATGGATGCAAATGGTATTACTGTACCTGTTACTACAAATCATGTTGTGCTGTGGTGCCTATTCCTACTCATGTGTCTCATGAGGAGGAAACCTGAAAAGTTAATGATAATGATTTCAAGAGATGGCAACAGAAAATGTTGTTCTATCTCACTACGTTGAATCTCGTAAAGTTTCTTCGTGAGGATGCTCCCGTTTGTAGTGAGAATGAGGTCGACCGCCAAGTTGTTGTTGTGGTGGATGCATGGAAGCACTCTGATTTTCTATGCAAAAACTATATCCTCAATGGATTGGATAACACATTATATAATGTATAGTCCGATCCTTAATGACTAAGCATTAGAATCCTTGGATGAAAATACCAAGACGGAGGATGCGAAATGAAAGAAATTTATTTGTGAGCGAATTTCTAGATTATAAAATGGTGGATTCAAGACTATAATAAATTAAGTTCAAGATCTTCAAATGATCTACATGGGAATTCATACTGAAGGGATGGTGCTTAGTAAATATTTTCAAGTAATTGCAATTATTGAGAAGTACCGCAAATTGGAAGGACTTCAAAATTATTGAAACACAAGCGCCCAAAGTAAACGAAGACTTGATCGTGAGATTAAGGATAGAGGAGGATAATAGAGTCTCCGAAAAGAAAGTAGGCAATCACTCCATGGAGTCAAAGGCACATGTGATTGAAGAGGGACATAAAACCAACAAGAAAAGGAAGTATATTTGGCCATGAGGTCGAGGTGGTGATTCGAAATTCAGGCAATTGCTGTGCAACAAACCGGGACATCGTGCAAAGTTATCGAGAACCGTAAAGCACAAGTGAACCCGCAAAGAGGAAGGCGCCCAAGCTTGATATAAGCAGGGGTGGAAACTTTAAAAAATGCTTCTAACATAAGTTTTACTGTGTAGTATCCCAAAGTCAACTAGGTGGAAAATACCCCGAGGAATGGTGGGTGAATAGGGCCACTAGACCGCGTATGTTGGATAGAAGATGTTTCTCTTCATATGAAGCAATTAATGATGGAGAACAACTCTTTATGGGAAATTCCTCCACTTCCAAAGTTGAAGGCAAAGGAAAGGTTATATTGAAGATGACTTCTATGAAAGAGCTTACTCTCAATGATGTCTTGCATGTTCCAGAAATTTGAAAGAATCTTGTGTTTGGATCGTTGTTGAGTAAGAAGGGTTTTAGGTTGTTTTTTGAGTCCGACAAATTTGTACTCACTAAGAGTGGGATTTATGTAGGCAAGGGATATATGAGAAATGGGCTCTTTAAGATTAATGTAATGACTATTGTATCTGATTTTAATAGTAGAACACATCTTACCTTATATGCTTGAGTCCTCTAATATATGGCATGGTAGATTAGGACATGTTAATTTTGATACTTTGCGTAAATTAATGAACATAGAATTGTTGCATAAATTTAATATTGATGCAAATCATAAATGTGAGACATGTGTTGAATCAAAATTAACTAGAGCATCATTTCAAAATATTGAAAGAAGGAATATGTTCAAACTAGAGGAGGAAAGAAATACTTTGTGACTTTTATTGATGATTGCACAAGATATTGCTATGTATATTTGCTAAGGAGTAAAGATGAAGCATTGGAAAATTTTATACATTATAAGAATGAGGTTGAGAATCAACTTGGTAGAAAAATTAAGGCAATAAGAACTGATCGAGGTGGTGAATATGATGCATCGTTCAATCGATTCTGTCAAGAACTTGGGATTATTCACCAAACTTTTGTGCCTTATACACCTTAGCAAAATGGAATTGCTGAACGTAAAAATAGAACATTGAAAGAGATGATGAATGCCATGTTGATTAGTTCAGAATTACCTCAAAACTTATGGTGGGAAGCTTTGCTTTCAGCAAATTATATTTTAAATAAATTACCCCACAAGAAGTTAGACAAAACCCCTTATTCATTATGGAAAGGTCAGAGTCCTTCCTCTGGCTCATTTAAAAGTGTGGGGATGTTTGGCTAAGGTGATGGTTCCTATTGCCAAAGTTAAAATAGGACCTAGACTAATGATTGTATATTTATTGGTTATGCAATAAATAGTAGTGCATATCGTTTTCTAGTGCATAAATATGATATTCCTAATATACATGTCAATACAATAATTGAGTCAAGAAATGCATCATTTTTGAAAATATATTTCCTAGTAAAAATGCATGTGATAGGAGTTCTCTTAAAAGAACTCATGATACTTCGACTAGTGACACAGATATGAGTCATAAATGAGTGAAAGTGAAGAGGCACTTAGACGAGTAAAGGGGCAAGGACTTCCAAATCCTTTGGTCCAGATTACTTCCTAACATATTTGTTGAAAATGAGCCTCAAAGCTTCAATGAAGCAATATCCCTCCTAAAGCACCCATTATGGAAAGAAATTTGTAAATAGTAGAATTGAATTCATCATGCAAAATCACACAGGTTGGTTGGTCTTCACGAGGGTAAACCATTGGGGTGTAAATGGATTTTCAAGAGGAAAATGAAAAGCGATGGATCAATTGAGTAAATTACAGAGCTGACTTATGGCAAAGGCTATAAACAAAGAAGGTGCTTGAATTACTTTGTTACGCATATTCTCCTGTCACGAGAATAACATCTATTTGTATGCTCATAGCTATCGTAGCATTTCATAATCTTGAGATACACCAAATGGATGTGAAAAAAGCTTTCCTAAATGATGACTTAAATGAGAAAATTTATATGGACCAACCCAAAGGGTTTATTTCTATGGGACAAGAGAAGAAAGTATGTAGACTTGCTAAATCGCTTTATGGTTTAAAGTAAGCACCAAAACAATAACATGGTAACCAAGGTAATGATGTCAAATGGTTTCCACAGATAATAAATGTGATAAATATTAATGTCTATCTTAAAGACACATTAATGGATCACGTCATTGTTTGCCTATATATGGATGATATACTTATTTTGGGTAGTAATAAATTACATTATTACAACTACGAAGATGTTGTCTAAATAAATTTAATATGAAGGATTTGGGTTGCGAGATGTTATACTAGGAATTAAAATTTCTAGAACATGCGGGTGGACTCTATTATCTCAATCACATAATATTGAGAAATTACTTGACAAGTTAGAACCAAGATGAAAGCAACATTACTGAACACGATTGTGCCAATCTTCATTTGTCTAAAAATGGTTAAAGCATATCACAATTGGAATATTCTCGTATCATTGGAAGTCTAATGTATGTCATGAGCGCTAGACCCGGATATAGTATACTGGATTAGTAAGCGAGTAGATATACAGTGTCAAGGGAATTAGACCATTGGAAGGCAATTATTAGGGTTCTCGGATACACAAGATATACCCGAATTATGGATTGCATTACTCTGAGATATCCAGCTGAGTACTAAGAAGGGTATAGTGATGCAAGCTGGATATACGATGAAAGGATACAAAATCTACAAGTGGTTATGTTTTTACACTTGGTGGAGCAGCTATATCTAGGAAATCCTCAAAGCAAATGTGTATTGCCAGATCCACAATGGAATCTGAATTTATTGCCTTAGACAAAGCGGGAGAGGAAGCGGGTAAGCCGTCCAATTTCTAGAGGATATTCGATATGGCCCTAAACCGTGCTAGCGATTTGTAGCATACATTGTGATGAGTGATCTATGATTGGTAGGGCACATAATGACATGTATAACGGTAAATCTAGACATATACGTCGTAGACATAATACCGTTAGACAATTTGCTCTCAAATAGGATTATTTCTATTGATTATATAAAGTCAAATGATAATCTAGCGGACCCACTTACCAAAGGTTTGACGAGAGAGCAAGTAAATTGCACATCGAGGGGAATGGGATTAAAGATTATGACAAAAGAATCACCTTAATGGCAACCCAACCTAGTTGATTGGAGATCCCAAGACCTAGGTGCAAAGGGACAACTGAATTATACGTGATTCAAAAGAAGCACTAAGGAGATAATCTCTCCTTCCTATTCCTATGATAAACTAGTGTTGCCTGCAGAGATTATTGGTAAGTTATGCTTTTAATGATTCTTATATCTTGGAAAATCCAAGTGGGATATTGCAGGATATTCCTAATAGGAGTCACCTATATGGGTGTGAAGAGGTCGCCTCTGTGAGAATTTATAAAGGTTGAATTCTCTAAAGCACTCATGAAAACCAGGAGTTGTTCATGTGACGCCCAGTAGCACAGGTGGGTTGACTACCGTCAACGGAATTCCGATGGATGTCGAGTTGCAGCCTTCACTAGAAAATCGGGCGGGGAGTCTCAGCTGTACGGGGGCTCTACCCAAAACAGTACTGCATATACATCCCAAACAGGTCAATATACAATATATATCCAATACGGCCACTTGGGCCTGGCTTGTTACTCGATGTACATGCAGCTATAGAAACTGACTATATACCCAGTAGTTACAAGAGTTAATATTTTTACTCTTAAACAATACATATATTAAAAGCTTGAGTTCTAATGCATGTACAATCATCAAAGCCACACCCGGCTTTCTTCAAGACTCAACCTCTTGGACGAGCCGTCCCCTCGCACGCTCCATGTACCTGTAAAATAAAGGGGGGTCCCACGACGGGAGTGGCCCAAAGCTCGAGTGGGAGAGGCTCGCCTAAGTGGGCTACTCACCCACCCTAAAGTCACGGTGCACAATGTTCCGAGAAAGTAAACACACATTCAAGCAAATGCATGATCCTACTTCAGATGTCTACATGACCAACTCGGATCCAGGAGTCCTCAGAGCTCTCTCACTGCCTAAGCCTTGCTGTAGGGAATATTCGTTTTATTTGTGGGCGACCCTCAGATGAATATATATATCAATTGGGCGCTCAAGCCCGATTGATATATATATATTATTGTTTGTGGACTACCCTCCGATGAATATATATCAAGCGGGCGCTCAGGCGGTGATATATTATTTAGTTGTGGACTACCTCAGGTGAATATATATCATTTGGTAGCTCAGGCGATTTGATATATTAACTGGTTGATTACCTCAGATATTGCTTATTTGATTCACCTCAGATTACCAACCTCTTTGGGTGTCTCATACCTGCTCTTCTTACTCTAAGGGTGTTGAACATAGATATGTGTGTTCATTCGATTAATCACATGCAAATATATAACCCACGAATATATTCACATAAATAAAATCACACAATCATGTTATGCAATTATACATTTCATCCCATCAAAATTAGCTCATGGGCTAATGATCAAACGAACAATTTAATTTAAATCTTTCGACCAACACATATTTTCACAAAGATATGTTTTGAGAACACTGTTTCAGGAATAGTGAAACCCTCGATTACTATTCCGGAAAATCACAAAACAAGTTCACTTAGTGAATCACTTAATCCATGACCATTCCGACCCAATGCATATAAGCACCAATTAATACATAAATCAACACATAATCAACTAAACGGCCCCTCATTGTTAGGACTACTCTGAAACGGCCTCTCAAGTTTCTAAAAAAATTTCAATAATTCGGTCCATGTTTTAGGACGAATCAATGGCCTCGACCTCGATCCATAAAGGAAACATTAGTAAAACATTTAAAATGGAAATTAAAACCCAAGTAGGGAAAATCCTACCTCAAGGTTTGAAGGAAACTCCAGATCCGAGGAGTCCGTGTGCTTTGTCCAGCGTAGAACATTTCTATTCTTGCCACAGAAGGCCGTGACGGTTGGATCTTAGATATCTAGAGAGAAGCATATAAAAAAGCTCTCAAATCCAAAGCTACCATCCCCAAAAATGGCTCCCACGTTTCTTTGGTTGGCTTAATGAAAGAGATGAAGCACTATTATTAATTTTGTCATTTAGTGACTTAAAATCAAATCTCATAATGACCATTATGTCCCTCTTTTACCAGATTTGATATTCGGCACTACCTCGGTCGTCCATTTTCATTATTTCTCTACTCATACCACTTATGGTACATGAGTACATGCTATCTGTGCCTTTCGTCGCATCGAAAAGTGGTTCTGACACCCGACATGGCTGATGCCTCGAAAAGCGTGCCCCTCAGAGCTATCTCGGAAAATTATGAAAATTTTACGTCTTGCTAGATTGTAAAAAGCGGTCCGACCAGTGCAATCGTTTCATCATCACGAGATCTAGAGAATTAAATTCGATTTTAACGAAATTACAATTTGGTAATCAAAATTACGATTTTGCCTTATTCGAGAAATTGGAATTTCTAGGATGCATTCTCCCTCATAAAGGAATTTCGTCCGAAATTCCAGGACAATACAATCACTCACATGCATATCGTGCGCATTCTACCATGCATATGTGATCATTGAATTTTAAACGACTAAACTCGTACCTTCATCCCTAAGCGAGAAGGGATTAGTGGCCCGCGTCGTGTCCACGCTCCACATGGACTCATAAACCATAGTGTCTCCATAGTACCAACACTGGCCTCACGGTTTTGCATTATGGCTTTGTCCTCAAACCGGTTGGCGGATCGAGGCGAAGTCAAGGCGTGATGCTATCTATACTATACTATATCTATATACTTTACTGGGACTCTTATTGACGTGTTACTCGGCACATGCACATTTGTGGGTATACAAAATAATTTCTGTAATACTTAAAATCATTTTACATATACAAAGAACTACCACCGGAGTGGTATTATCACAATCTATACACATATATAGTCCCATTTACCTATACATATACATTTTCTATTACAAAATTTCGGAGATTCGCGGAGCGTATTTGGTGAGCACTATCTCACGAGTCGGCATGCTTCTTGATGTGGAATGTCACATCCTCATCCTTGTCTTACGCCTGCATTTCTGCGGATTGAACACGTGCTAAACTGCAGCTTGGTGAGACATAAGCGTGGACAACCACCAATGGCGACCGTCATAGCTTATACATATGCATTATTCATATAACTTAATTACTTATCTATGCATATACTTTTGCCTATTGCATATCAATCTCTTTGTTTTTATAATTCTATGTCTTTGGCATATCTTTTATCTACACTTTTACTGTATTCCTGTTTCTATACTTTACATATTCCTATACTTATCATATTCATTTCCTTTCATGCTCGTATACTGTGTATGTATCATATACATTCTTATCTCGTATACTTTCATATAACCTATCTTATACTGTCTTGTACTTTTATCACATTCTTATACTTTTCCTTATCGGTACTTTTATACTTTCATCGATACTTTTCATCTTGTATTTTTCCTATGTTTCCATATACTATACTTTTCATATTCCTTTCTCTTTTATCTACTTTCTATCGTTACTTGTTGATATCCTTTTTCGTGTACTATCTTTATACTTTCTATATACTATATTCATGTCTTGATTTCATGTTTCTATTTTCATATACCTATATTCATGTACTTGCCATTTCCTATCTTTATTTTCCTATTATACTTCCATTATAATAGTCATATCAATATTTTTCATCTTATCTTTGTTATATACTATGCTTTCATATGATGTTCATAATACTCTTATTTTCATATACTGTACTTTTCATATGCTTTTCATGTACTGTCATCTTGTACATTACTTCTTGTTCTTGTAACTGTCTATACTTTCATCGCATAGCAGTGCTATGCTTCACATATCATGTCATATATTCTATACATGTCATTTCCTTTTTGGTTTCATGTCTGCAAATACCTTAGAAGCGGATACGGGAAACTATGTGTACCCGAAGGTACTATCACTGTACGAGGCGGTGATCTCACATGCAGTAATACCGAGGCTATCGTCCTTTGTCTGAGGCGACCTATACTCATGCTACTCCCGGTACCGAAGGTACTATCAACATGCGAGCGTTGATCTGCATCTATTATTGGTGACCCTTGCGGGGCCACACAGTCAACGGGATCTATATCGCTATTATTGGGGCCTCAATATCTGTCTATGAATATCTTTGCGACAAGCTGTATCTTCCCACTGTAGGCATGCCTATCTATCCACTCTACCGGTCCTAAGCCGGACAATCCGCTTTATTACATTTTCTGTACATATCTCATAAGCATGAATAACTATTGTTATCATAATTGCTTATGCATATATACTATCATCACTTTACTCTGTATTAGTTCTCATATATATATATAATACATGTATTCATATCTTTTTCTATCATTTAGTTTTGTCTATCATATTTCATGAATGCATCTATGCACTCTTGTAATCATATATTCATATATGTACCTATCATTTATGTACATGTTCTCATTCCTATGCTTTGTCATCTTTTGCTTATCTCTATAAATTCTTTATCATTTATGTCTTTCTATCATGTGTTCTGGCGTGTTCCATCTTGTTCCTTTCTTATGTCTATCTTATATTCCTATCATTTACATATTCCTGTCATGTCTTTATCTACTCATATACTTTATATTTCTATCATATTCCATCTATTCGTTCATATATAATCCATATATTTCACAACATATAATCTTATATTCATATGTGCCTATCAATTTGTGTACTTTTAGACTATAAATATCTTGACATATCCTATCATATCTTTATCATATCTTATGACTTATACCTATCATATCTTATGACATATCCTATATCAATATCATATTCGAGGTTTTATGAACATATCTATACATATTGCATTTCTATATTTTCTTGTTTCATGGCTATTACATATAGCACTTCATATACTTATGAAGTATGATATATGAGATCACACCTCATTTCATATATTCTCATTCCTTTATGAATCTAGTTTATTTAAGAATTGGAATCAATCAAATCGGATCATCAAACTAAAGTTGTAAAACATGCAGTGGTCATTTTACAGGTACCCTCGGGATTGTTTGTATCACTCATTTTCCAGGGTCTTAAACTCATATTTGACACTAGGTCCTTATACTCATTTAGCTAAGGTGCTAAGGGTTTCTATTCCAACTGGAATCACCCAATTCAGACACGGAGCTGTCTTCGTCAAAGCAACCCGGACTTCTCTGTTCAACTGATGGAAATGGCCACTTTGGCCACTTTGAGTGAATTTTGGGATATCTAGGGTCAAGAATTTGGAGATACATATTAAATATGGTTTGTTCCTTGAAGTCTATTTTAAGTGGCCCTTGAATCACTCAAATCGCGGATAAGAAATGAAATAGGATTACTTAGCTGGCTGAAATAAAGCGGTCAAAACAGGAAAACCAGAACAAGTTCTACCGGTAGGACTTAACTTCTAGATGGGACTTGGCCAAATGGCTGGAATCGAAGTCCCTACGGTGGGACAAGTTCTACAGGTAGAAGACACCCGAAAATGCGGAGATGGTTAATTTCTCCCATTTTCATGCTTATCATCCATATATCACTCCTATACCTCAAACGCACATCAAAACCATTTCAAATTCACTTTGGAATCTCTTTTCTATTCAATTCATCCTCTCAATTACATATCTTTCTTCCAAAAAATATCAAGATTCCTTCCAGAGCAAATTTATAATATAGGTTAAAAATTATACTGACAATTATGATGATTAGTTAGGGTTTGTTCCAAACCCTAACTCATCTACTTACTATTAACCATGAATTCATCCTTGAAGGGAGGATTCTATACTTTGCTTGTACTCTTTAAGGTTTTATTCACCTTACTTTCCATGATTATTGATTTAGAATGAAACCCTAGAAAAACCCTAGGTTTGGAGACACTAATAACTATACAATTGCATGGAAAACCATCCAAAGCTTTAAAACCCATGTAGTTCCATACCAAATCCAAGTTCCATACCTTAGTTTGGCTTTGATCTTGGCTCCTCCTTCTTCCTCTTCTCTTCTTCCTCTTCTTCTCTCCTTTTCTCCTTTTGCTCTTCTCTCTCTCTCTCTACGGTTTCTTCTCTTCAAAAATGAGACCAATTTGGTCTTAAATCCATTTTTAAGTTAAGGCCATGTTTGGCCTTCAACCAAAAATCCATTTTTGGTTTATTTTCTTTATTTGCCTTTTAACCCCATAACTCCCTCTATTTATATCATTTTCAAGGATTTTAAACATTAACCCCTAATCTTTCACTTTTATGACCAATAGGTCCTTTTTAACAAATTACAAGATTGCCCTTGTATCTTGTAAACTTTCCGGGTCTCTCGTTTTATTTTCCGAAAATTTACATTTAGCTTTTAATATACCCTAAGCAAGTCAGAGCGCTAGGGTATATTTCGGGATATTCTGAGCACGATCCACGGCTATCAACAATACACCTTTGGTCCTTCTCGAAGGTCTCATCTGTGTCATCCTCTATCTGTCCCCAATCCACCACATGGTCTGGATC
This sequence comes from Tetrastigma voinierianum, assembly GCA_016808115.1. Taxonomy (NCBI): domain Eukaryota; kingdom Viridiplantae; phylum Streptophyta; class Magnoliopsida; order Vitales; family Vitaceae; genus Tetrastigma; species Tetrastigma voinierianum. Next base: position 404,730 of record JAEQBH010000789.1, read on the forward strand.
TGGAGTATATTTAAGACATGGAGCCATGAAAATACCTCGTGGACTGTCATCTTTGGCGATAGCATGGCCCAGTACGCTCACGGTGCCTATCTCGAGTATCTCGAAGGTCCAAAGATCTCGGCGATAGCTTCTCATACTTGCGAACGACCACTCATCTCTTAGGAATCACCTTGAGAAGCGTGATCAACCTCGAACTCTAAAATTCGACGTCTCACATTAGCATAGCTCTTAGGCTCACGAGGCGTGAGAAGGCGTATCATATCAAACTCACCTTCTCGAGAGGTGTCTCTAATCAGATCAGGACCCGTGATGGAGCTCTCTTCCACCTCGGTCCAATCATACGATAATCTACATGGCCTCCCATACAATGCCTCATAGTGTAGGCCATTCCGCTGATAGCGTTGTTGTAGGCGAATTCCCACTAGAGGCAATTGCTCTTCTGCCTATGATCCGGGACACATGCTCCACGGCATGTCCTAACACACATGTATATAATCGCACAGCGATATGACCACACAACCCTTACTTTGTGTGTAAGCGGCCTTCTCAAGGTCGCGATCATGACAATCAATGAATGTGGCTTGAGTCCATGCCATGAATGACCTCCATGTAGGAGTCATGCCGACTCAACCACCCAATGCAATTTCAATGGGTATCCAAATCTCGAGTCACTCCCGACTCCTATCACTTAACTCTAAGTCTACGTGATAACCATGTCCCTGTGTTTTCATCTCGAGCCACATAACTTCTCGGCTTACACTTCAAGCCTCTTACATTTCCTGATTCAACTATGAGTCTTCATTGGACGTAGTCTAAAGATAACTCAACCACTCACCATGAGTGGTGAATGACCATACCGTGCACCACGCTTTGAGCTAAACACAATGTTTAGTGCACATAAACGTAATGATGCCTAGCGACACGAATCGGGGTCCACCATGAGCAAAATCTTAAAGATCTCACACTCTCGTAATCTCGGCTGTCGGGTCAACTCTCACCCTACATCCCCTGGGGAGAACATCATCTGGCTTCTCTAAAGGCCTTAACCTCTAAGCCCAAATCAAGGCGGTATCGGGTATGACAACCGACTGGGTCTCAGTCTTGACATGGAGTGGTTTGTCGGCTCATCCATGTCAGCGACATCAACAACCAATATGTCTAGCACCTATGGTCCGCACGCATCCGGCTGCGCAATTACGATCATCACGACCCGACCCGGTATTCGGCCCCTTTGGCCTGTCGTAACGATTGGAAGTGCTTGTATAGCACACCGAACTGAAACTGGTTCCTCTAACCCTCATTAGGGTGTGGAGGAATGAATTGCTTATACTCTCCTGTCCTACGGCTAACTGGGACTGCATTGTCCCAAAGTCTTGGGATCCCTGTCTCTAGGGTAATCCCGTCACTCATGCTCAATCCACATTTTTAGTCACGAAACTAGTGTGGAAGCGAAGTCTTACGCCTCTTCCCCGAACTAGAAAAAGGCTGATCCTCCCTCTTGCTACCAACACCGTATCCGGGTGTTCAGTATCTCGATTTCTCTCTCTTATGTAATTCGAAATTCGTCCCTGACCACTTAAGATCCATATCCGGAAATGGCGAAATCCTACAATCCTTAGAATGGACAACTTATTACATTCTCGAATCTCTTGCATACCTAGCCAATCCCGAGAAACTCACGTATCTTGAAATTGACATTCGGTCTCTCCCGACGCATCTTGCCTCAACGCTTCTCTAGGTCGTGACACTCTGGTGCGACTGCGTGTCCCGACAATCACCTCGATGGCCAAAACTCTCACTTCACTGAACTTAGCGTACGATGGTCTCTCGACCCTTTGTAACCGCAATCTCAGTGATACTCATGCTCTACTACATTTGGGAGTAGATCGAGATGTCATCGCAAAAGACTACGACGCGATTTCTAAATAGGGTTGGAATATCCTATGCATGAGATCCATGAATCTTTTGCTAGTGCATTCGTGATCAAGGGCATCAGCGTAAGCTCAAAGTGCCCATAACGGCGTCATGTCTTAGGGATATATATCTCACTAACCCCTCGGCTAATGGTAACGGTGCGAAGGTCTATCTTGGAGTAGACTCGCGCTCTATTCAGCCCGATCCGATAAATCATCAAACCATCGATAATAGGGTACCCGATTACGGATCATAACCGCAATTCAGCTTGCACGTAGTCAATACCTGGTCGAAGGGTCTTGCCACTATTCTTCGCCAAATAGAGCAGGGCGCCCCATGGTGGTACTTTTCGATGCGATAAACCCCTTGTCGATGGCTCGCTAGCGGACTGCGGTTCACCACCTTTCAGCCCGGTGCCATCTATGCGGAGTCATAGAGATGGGTGAAATACGAGTGTAACTCCATGAGTGCGACCCTCTGTGGAGGTGTTCGGTAGCTCATACGGAAAAACATCCCCATACTCGCACCTTTACCGAGGTAGATCTAAGTCGGTCTCCTCGTCCTCTGGGAGTGGGCTCGCTGTGACCCGCTAAGCGTCACGACACTTGAACTTCATTATCTTTATGCGGGGCAAATGTCATGTATCCCCACTGAAATACCATCTGATGCGGAGTCCTGCGTATAGGCGGTAGCCCTCCTCAGCTCCTGTCGATGCGATCACATGGTATCGGCCAGTCCATCCCTAGGATGACATCGAACTTTGACATGTCCATGATTCTCAAGTCCACTATGAGTAGAGTCCCCGAGATCTCTAACTCGCAACCTTTACCTATCATTCTTATTCTCGCCCTAATTCCTAGGGGAAACTCACGTACAACGGCTCTACTAAGGTCTCTGGGGTCCTTGCCCATTTCCATCACATTTGGGCCCTCATTCTCTAAGCTAGAGCATGGCTAGTCTAATCTAGGTCGCGTCGGTATCTCCATGACCTCACAACACCTTCTTGATCTGCATAAACAGTAGTGCGTCACCATCCCCGGTCTCCTCCCCTGTGTATGTCGGGAGGATGATGCGCCCACTAAACCTCTGAAGTCACCCCAGGATCTTCCTGTCACCTGTATACTGCTTTGTGCTCACAGTGTTGTTTGTAATACCTGGCCTCGGAAAAAAGTCTGGCGATCAAGTGCGGGTGGTGCTCGACCCGATTACCAGTGGACGTCCTCGATGTCCTCGTCCTCTATTAGCCATTTACACCATTACATGGCAACAAGAATCATTTAACTTTTATTTCAGTCTAACTAGCAATGTACATGCCAATAGACTTAACAACCATGAACCGACCCGTTCATTTCCTAAGTGGCGCTAAATTCCAACCACCCAGTTAGGTATCCAATCCTAGGTCATCGGTCGCCTTAGCATTCACCATTTTTCCTATCATCACACTATGCACTTACTCTTCCTACACAACTACCACGCAATCATGATTTCAAGCGGTAGTTAATCCAATCTGATGTCTCCCGAGGCATGAACTGACCACAGAGACACAAATCGCCCATAGCTCGGGGTATATGGGGTTAATTTTTGTGTTTAAAATGTTGTTTCCAACGAAATTTTATTTTGAAAATTTTATCAAAATTTATTTGATTTTATTTGATTTTCAAAATTTTTTTTGAAATTATTGTTCCTGAGTTGACGGTCCGCGTTACTTGTTCAACGGCATTGTTCACGTCTTGTTCCCTTTGTACTTTGTTCCTTTGATGCTGTTCCACGGAGTGCTGTTCACTTGGAGTCTTTGTTCACGGTCTTGTTCACGGGTATTGTTGGTCTATCTGGTGTATTACGACACACTTCAGCGCCCCCCTTGTTGTCTTACAATTCCTCATCGCCCTCCTGTTGCAATACACTTCTTCATGTTTGTATTACAATCTAACCCCTTCTCTAAGTCACAATACAATATAGTATTGCAATACAAACTTAGCCCTCAAGCCTTCTTCTCTGCAATACAATATAGTGTATTGCAATACAATTTTCCACTCTTCTCAAGCCTTCTTCTCTGCAATACAATGACTGTATTGCAATACAATTTCATTTAATTTAAGCCTTCCTTGCAATACAATCCTGCAATACAATGAGCCCTCTTCAGCACTTGTCTAGCGTATTGCAATATAGTTCTAAACCTGACTACACCCATCTTGCAATCTGATCTGACTCTTGTATTTCTTGCGGTATTTCTTGTATTGCAATACACTTCATCCCTCAAGCCCCTTTAAGTTGCAATACAAACCTTGCCTTACAACACAATTTTCATTTCTCTGATACAATACGGGCGTAGCCACGTCAAATTTTAACTCGATAAATTTTTTCGTTTTTCATTATAAATGATTTTTTTCATTTATTTCAGGAAATTGGAAAAATCTCTAAAAATCACTAAATCATTTTTTTGACACTCAAATAAATTCATAAAATTTATTTTACCCATTTTCTCTTAAATTTTACCATATAAAACCTTAGAAAATTGTTACCTGCCACTTATTAACCAAATAAATTTGTTAAATTTATTTTCTTTTTCAGTTTTCCTTTGAAAAATTTCCCTCAAATAAATTTATAAAAATTTATTTTCTTTCATTTCTTCAATTTTACAACTTGTAAACACGAGAAAATTATTTTCCTCACCTCATAACAAATAAATTTATAAAACTTATTTTCTTTAATTTCTTTCGATTTTACCTTGTAAACTCGATTTTTTCATTTAATTAAAAATAGTCGGGAATTTCCTCAAAACCTCTTTAGACAACACTAACCCTAGTGTTCCATCTCAAATTTATTAAAATTTGATTTCATCATCAACAACTCCAAATAATTTATTTGCAAATTCATTTCTTTCCTCCTCTTTGTTCAGTTTTTACTCCTTTCATGAAACTCTAAACATGTTCAACACCCATGTGCTAACCACTTAAGCACACAACAATTCTAACACAAACAACATGGCATACACACCGTTCATCCCAACATTCACATGTTCACACAATAATTCACCACTTAATTCACAAAATCACTAAAACACATACACGTGCCGCGTAGTGTCCTAGTTTTGTCGAGTGATTTCCTAGGTAATCCATACCTAAACTCAACATCGAACCACACCCTAGTGGTGATGTTTTGACTCCATGGCCTGGCCCAAATTTTTTTATCATGGGTTTCCATATACCTATACTCCTCATCAAACCACCTAGTGTTTGATGGATACCTGAGCAGGAGCTCCTAGGTATTCATTATACCCTAAGCTCGATACCAAGCGTGACGCCCATAGCAGGGGTCCGTTGACTACCGTCAACGCCAATTCAGTGGATCCGGGTTGCAGCGCCACTTTAAGTCAGGCGAGAGTCTCCTTTATGCAGGGCTCTACCAACGATACCATATACACGTCCCAGAAAGCGATTAATATACAATATATGTCCAATCTGGCCACTTGGGCCTAAGCGATACTCAATGTACATGCCCGACTATGAAACCCCATTATATGCGATAGTTACGAGTTATGTTTTTACTCTTAAACAATACATATATTAAACTTAAAGAGTTCTAATACATGTACAATCATCAAAGCCACACCCGGCTTTCTTCAAGACTCAACCTCTTGGACGAGCCGTCCCCTCGCACGCTCCCTGTACATGTAAAATAAGGGGGGGTCCCACGGCCGAGGTGAGCTAAAGCTTTCGGTGGGAGAATCGCCACAAGTGGGCTACTCGTGCGCTGAGGTGCGGTCTGATGTTGTAAACACACATTCAAGCAAATGCATGATCTGCGAATATCTGCATGACTAACTCGGATCAGGAGTCCACCATGAGCTCTCTCACTCGCTTCAAGCCTTGTGTGGGGAATATTCGTTTTATTTGTGGGCAACCCTCCGATGAATATATATCAGTTAGTAGCTCCGGCTGATGATATATATATTATTTATTTGTGAGCTATCGATGAATATATATCAAGCTGGTAGCTACGACCAGTTTGATACTATTATTTAGTTTGTGAACACCACTCAGATGAATATATATCAAAGCTGGTCCGCTCTAGGCGGTTTGATATAGTATTTGAATTGGACTACCCTCCGATAATTAACATTTTAGACCCCCTCAGAACCTTGTTTCTCTGGCAAGATGCAAATGCAGCTACTTCACATACTCTAGGATGTTCCGGTGCATATGGAATCTTATGTATGCAGTTTCAATTGATCCCCAATCACATGCAAATATATAACCACGGATATATTCACATAAATAAAATCACACAATCATGTTATGCAATTATACATTTCATCCACATCAAAATTAGCTATGGTAATGATGTTCTGAACAATTTAATTTAAATGTTCAAACCCAGCCAATATTTTCACAAAATATATTTGAGAACACTATTCAGGAATAGTGAAACCTGGATTTACTATTTCCGAAAAATCACAAAACACGGTTCACTTAGTGAAATCCGCAATCCACGGCCATTCATTGATACATACCAAGCACCAATTAATACATAAATCAGCACCAATCAACCCAAACAGCCCCCCTCTGTTGGGACTATCTGAGCTTGGCCTCTCCAAAGTTTCTAAAAAAAATTTCCAATAATTCGGTCCCATGTTTTGGGACCGATCAGCAAACCTCGCGGCTCATTCGTAAAAGCACATTAGTAAAGCATTTAAAATGGGAGTAAAGCACAGTAGGGAAAATCTCGCCTCGGAGTTTGAGGAAGAAACTCAGATCCCGGGAGTCCCGCGCGTCGCGCAATCGCGTAGAACGTTTCGTAGCACACACTTAGAAGGCCGCTGACGGTTGGATCTTAGATATCTGAAAGAAGCACTCTCTCTACTCTAAAAAGCTCTCAAATCCAAAGCTACTGCATCCCAAAAATAAGCTCCCACGTTTTCTTTGGTTGGCTTAATGAAAGAGATGAAACACTATTATTAATTTGTCATTTAGTGACTTAAAATCAAATCTCCTGTAATACATTATGTCCCTCTTTTACTGATTTGATATTCGTATTCCGCCGATCGTCCATTTCATTATTTCTCTACTCATACTTATGGTACATGAGTACATGCTATCTGTGCCTTTCGTCGCGTAATCGGTTCTGACACGAGCAATGATACACCGAAAAGCGTCTTGGCTAAAGCTATACCGGAAAATTATGAAATTTTACGTGCTACTTCGGGCCAGTGAAAGCGATTAAAGCCCGGTATGTCGTTTCATCATCTGAGATCTAAATTAAATTCGGATTTTTGCTTGAAATACAATTTGGTAATCAAAGTGCGATTTTGCCTTATTCCGAGAAATTGGAATTTCTCGAGATTCTTCTGATTCGGGCCAAAATGAACACAATCATGAGAACCAATTGTGTTAGTAAAGAGACTGTGTGAAGTCTATTCAATCTTATTTATCAAGCGGTGAATAGTTGAGGCATCACATTCTTTATTTGGCGGAAGTAAGTCCCAATGGGCTTTCCTTTGGGAAGGTTCAAGGCTAGCGCGCCTATCTCAGGCGCCTATCTCGATGCATGATCTTTCCAAAGATGTACTCTCTATAGTGTGTCAACATTATCATTTGCATACTAATAGCCAATTTTTCATTCATGTGGGGGATTATTGGACCAAAACAATTTTTTAAGTGTAAAAACTGAGTTATTGGTTGACTTTGAGTGTCACGCCCCGTCCCGGCAGGCAAGATTGGCGGATCGAGCCGGAGTCGAGGCGTGATCTTATCTATACTATACTATATCTTTCTTTGGGACTCTTATTGACTTATTCTTCTAGGCTGTACTTGTACTGTGGTATCTAGATAATTTACCTTAATAACAAAAATCATTTTACATATACAAGGAACTACCATAGGGTGGTGTCATCATGATTTATACCAATATCTGAAGTCACTTTGCTTGTACTATTTACAATTTTACTATTACAAAACTTCGAGGAGATTGCGGGAGCGTATTTGGTGGCACGTATCTGCAGTCGGCAGCCTATTTGCGTGTGGAATGTCACGTCACTCTATCCTTGTCTTACCCCTTTGTACCTACGGATTAAACACCAGATGTAAAACTTTCACAGCTGTAGTGGGAACATGCTTTGTCAATAATAGCCGATAAGCGTTGTCTGAAAGCTATACATATGCATATTATCTATCTATACACATTTATATAACTTTAATTACTTATCATCTCTACATTTCTATTGCATGTCGATCTTTTACATTACATATTCTATGGCTTTGGCTTTATCTCTTTATCTATCTTTCTTGTAATCACCATTTATTAACATATTCTATACTTGTCATGTGTTTATATTTCAGCTTGTCATATGTCTTTTGAAATATTTCCTATTCTTTTCATGTTACATATCATGTCTACAGTCTATACCTTATATCACAAATACTTTGCCTATTTCTTGTCCCTTGCTTATATCGTATGTGATCTATTTCATCTTATTTCTTGTCATGTTCTTTGCAAAGTTCCTATGCTTTCATGTCTCGTATCTTTCATATAACCTATCATACTATGCATCGTTTATCTACATTCTTATACTTTTTATATCACATTCTTTCATATGTCTTTTACACGTCAGTCTTTCATGTTGTAAGTCATGTCTCTATTCTATGTCTTTGACATATGTTATATCTATACTTTTTATACATACATATTCATAATTGTACTATCGCGTACATTCATATTCTATCTATTATCTACTTTGTGCTTTCATATACTTTCATTACTTTTCTTGTGTTCATATACTTATTTTCATATCAAGTTATAATGTACTTCTTGTTCTTGTAACTGTCTGTATTTTCATCGCATAAGCGATCATCTTCACATATCATGTCATATATTCTATATGTCATTTTTTAGGTTTCATGTCTCGCAAATACCTTAGTTTACGCGGGAAACCTATGTGTACCCGAAGGTACTATCACCGCACGGCAGCTGATCTATGTCCTGGCACACCAAGGTATCATCACCGTATGAGACAAAGGACTCCATGTCATATGCCATCGGTACCGGCTGGGTACTAATAATCGACGAGGTAGTGATCTCTCGCCTATTGTGGTGACTCATGTGGCCACCCGATCCAAACGGATCTATATCATCACCCAAACGGGCCTCTTCAATATCCGTCTATGAATATGCCGTAGCATCTCGCATCTTCCTATAGGCATGCCTATCTATCCTCTACCGTATCCCAAGGCATAATCATTTTTATTACATTTTTCGGTATATATCTCATAAGCATGAATAACTATTGTTATCATAATTGCTTATGCATATATACTATCATCACTTTACTCTGTATTAGTTCTCATATCTGTAGTTTCATATTTCGATTCTCATATATATATATATATATATATATATAATACATGTATTCATATCTTTTTCTATCATTTAGTTTTGTCTATCATATTTCATGAATGCATCTATGCACTCTTGTAATCATATATCTATATATAGCTTTCTATATTCATATCTTTATATCATTAATACATTTCTACTTCATGATTTAGCCATCCTCGCACTTTCTATAATCCTATCATGTAGGTGGCTTTCACCATTCACATTTTCATATATGTACCTATCATTTATGCAATTGTTCTCATTCCTATGCTTTATCATCTTTTGCTTATCTCTATCGTTCTTATCATTTATGTCTTTCTATCATATGTTCCTAGCGTGTTCCATCTTATTCCTTTCGGTATGTCTATCATATAGTCATATCATATAATCCTATCATACACGCTTATATTCATATCATTTAATCTTATATGCATATGTGCCTATCATTCTTGTATTTTAAACTATCATATCTTATGACAGCTGCTCCTATCATATCTTATTATATTTTAGACTTATACCTATCATATCTTACGACATATTCTATATTCATATCATATGCATATCATTTGACTTATACCTACTGTTATTCATGTTTTATGAACATATCTATACATATTGCATTTTCTATATTTTCCTTTGTCATGGTTATTACATATAGCACTTCATATGTTTCATGAAGTATGATGTCTAAGAGATCACACCTCATTCATATTTTCTTATTCCTCTATGAATCTATTTTACTTAGGAATTGAATCAATCCAATCGGATCATCCAGTCTAAAGTTATGGCATTTTCACACCATAGTCATTTTACCGATTTTTCTAATGACAGTTTGGATTACTCATTTTTTTCCGAGGTCTTAACTTCATATTTTGACAATAGGTCCTTGTACTTATTTAAAGCTAAGGTGCTCAGGGTTCTATTCCAACTGGAATCACCCAATTCGGAGCACCGGAACTCAAGTTACGTCAAAATCAATCGGGAATTCTCTATAGTCAAACTGATGCAGGAAATGGCCTGCACATACCCCCACTTTGAGTGTATTTCTTGGGCACCTTAGATCAGATTTGGCAATTTCCTTCTTTAAGTTTTGTTCTCCTGAAGTCTATTTAATTGGCCACTTGAATCACCTAAATCGGATAAGAAATTTATAAGTTATGGCCAAAAATACGAAAAACTGGCCAAAACTCGAAAACTGTGAACAAGTTCCTACCGGAGTTTAACTTACCGGTAGGACTGGCCAAAAATGACCGTAATCGAGGGGTCCTACCGGTAGGACTTAAGTTCTACCGGTAGAAGACACCCGAAAATGCCCAGAATGGTTAATTTCTCCCCATTTTTTCATGCTTTATCATCCATATATCACTCCTATAATTCTTCAAACACACATCAAAAACCATTTCAAATTCACTGGGAATTTCTATTCAATTCATCTCTCAATTACATATCTTTCTTCCAAAAACATATCAAGATTCCTTCCAAAACACTCTAATATGGGCTAAACCCATACACACAAACCAATTATGATGATTAGTTAGGGTTTGTTCCAAACCCTAACTCATCTACTTACTATTAACCATGAATTCATCCTTGAAGGGAGGATTCTACACTTTGCTTGTACTCTTTAAGGTTTTATTCACCTTACTTTCCATGATTATTGATTTAGAATGAAACCCTAGAAAAACCCTAGGTTTGGAGACACTAATAACTATACAATTGCATGGAAAACCATCCAAAGCTTTAAAACCCATGTAGTTCCATACCTCTTTTTGATCTTAGCTTCTCTTCTTCTCCTCTTCTTGTTCCTCTTCTCTTCTTTTCTCCTTTTGCTCTCCCCTCTCTCTCTACGTTTTTTCTTCCCCCAAATGAGACCAAATTGGGTCTTTAAATCCCATGTTTTGTTAAGGCCATGTTTGGCCAAACAATAAAAACCCATTTTTTTCTTTAAGTTTCCTTAATTGCATCTTGGTCCCCAAATTCTTCCCTTTTTGAAAATCAACTTATGCCAATTCTCATTTGACCCCAATCTTTCCTTTTTATGACTTTCATACCTTTAATAAATTACAAGATTGCCCTTGTATCTTGTAAACTTTCCTGTCCCTATTTTATTTTCCGAAATTCATATTTAACTTTTAATATACCCTAAACAAGTCCGAAAACTGCTAGGGTATATTTCGGGATGTTACATTGAGCCTAAATTAAAGTGGGACCCGATTGTTATTTTGAACAATATTTCGTGGATATTCTACTCCGTGAGGAGAATAATGTAATATATTCATTTGCTCAAATCGAGTAAGAAATGAATGAGAAAACAGTCTCAAGGATCTCATGAATGGAAATAAAGAAAGTGTAATGTGGGCTGTGACACTAACTCGACATTGGTTAAGGAAGAGACTCAACATGGACATATAGGCTAAGGTTTTCTATGGGTTAGCCCATGAGATGAGCTGAGCACCTTACATGCCTAATTCAATCACAAATTTCACCACGACCAAACAGTCGGGCTCTGGGTGTGTGTGATTTAGCCAAGCCCTATATTTTTGGATAAAATTGAATTAATTAATGGGCGTGAATTCCTTAACCTGATTGAAATTAATTAATTTAATTTTGGTATCCATGGGTCGGATTTATCCAGTCCGAAAATTTAACTGTGTCTGTTCATGAAGAATAACTATCAAAGGTGTCTATAGCTTTCATTTTGAGTTGTCTTTTCGTTTTGAGTTGTGTCTCTTAGGATGGTGACTGTCTAAAAAGTCACAAAGAGGTCTATAAATACTCAGGTTCATTTCCATTCTTCATATAGCAAACGTATTTCAGTCATTTTCATTCAAAAACAAGGTGACCGAGGCGTACCAGGCATTAATTTTCGGCATTTAAGGCAGTGCTTCGGAGAGTACACAAACATAGTTTGGTTCGCTGGACAGATAGATCGGAGTGCTACTTCTATCTATGTGAAAATAATTGTATCCCGATAGACGCTGCAGACTCCATAAGACCAAGAGTGGGGGCGAATCTTTAAGGATGATGTTTGTCAAACACTCTCAAATTCCTCGATTCAATTCAAGCCTTATCACAAAGCTCATGTTCGAATCAAAGTTAGTATCTAGCTTGCATATATCGTGAATCTACCTCGTTACACTTTATCTTTTATGTGTAAAACTTTCCCTTCTGTACAACTGTTACTGTTTTGTATATATTGCATGTTTCAAAACCGAAACTTCAACAAGTTATTTTACTCTATTTGAATACCCCTTTTTCAACATCTTTTTCTTCTCCTTCCGTCATTCCTCCTGGCCCTCTTCGCCTACCTCGGTCCTCCTTCCTCCGGTATGTTTTCTTTTCCAGATTCTCTTTCATTTATTTAGTTGTTGGATGTATATTTTTATCCTATCCGGACAGGCTCTAAAATGGGAAGTATTTGCATTCGTTATTCCCTTGATTCCTTCATTTTCGCTTTTGCATTGCGTGGGTGATGTTAGCCTTGCATTGTAGTTCTACCGGGTTGATTAATATTTTTGTATCGTTATTTCGATGAGTTTGGAAATTGGAATGTCCCTATTTGGTTGCCAATAAATGGTTCAAAGAGGGTGCTGAGAGTTTTTGATTATGCTGAGGAGGAATGGTTCAAAGAGGAGGAACGGGTTTTTGCGAATTTGTATGTTCATTTTAAATTTTAATTTTCTTTCCTTTGATACACTGTATGCATCGACGATTAACGTTTAGATGTATTCTAACCAACTTTTTTTTCTTCTTAAATTACGTAAGCAATAAAATATATGAAAATGATGTTTTGGAGTGTTGTGTTGTTAGATTTAGAAATGTGTTTGTTGATGGTTGAGCAAATGTATGAAAATGTGTATTTCTATTTTTACAAGAATTCTTCATTAATTAAAGTATGGAATAAATCACTAGAACAAATGCGTCACCGAATTTCAGGTGTGTTCTCGATTATTTAAGCACAAAACTCCGTGGGTCGTGTTGATGAAATGAAAAACTGCAAGGAGATATTTTCCGGTTTCCAAACAAACCCTAAGAGAGGCTACTTTAGATAATTTTTATCATTGTTGAATATTAGTTTTAATAATAAAACTCTTTAAAAGTAGAAAATGAATTATTTTCATTTAATGAAGATCATGGTCAATTTGTTGCATGAATGGAAATTAGTTTTCCACTTTACTTTGTTTTTAGACTCGTAATTTCTCTTGCATTTAGAGAAATTACCAAGTGTTTGATGCTCTATTGATCGCCAAGAAAATGTAGGAGGAGAAAGAGAGAAGTTGGAATCTTCTAGTTGCAATTCCAACACCTAACTACTATAAGATTCCAGTTTTTCATTTCTTTTACCTTTAATCACAATTTTCCCGCCTAAACAATCCATACCAAATTTCAAATGAAATTCACAAATATATTAATATGTGACACAGTTGAAATAAAATAACACATCAAGAATTATGGGGGTTTCAAAATTTTTAAAGATAATTATTTGTTTATGGTTCTCTGCCTATATCAGAGAACTAAAGATTATGGTTCTCTGTTATAAAAGGTGGCTTTTTGTATCATGAATTCAACATATAGAAAATATGTTTTCAACACCTTTTTTTCTTTGCAAGATATAGAAAATACCTTGAAATAAAATTTATGATTGATTGTTGCATACATATTGTCCACTCTTATTTATCTCGACCAAAGCATGAAGTAATTTTGGTATTCCCATTATGCCTAGGTCTGGTCTGAATCACACCATTAGTTTCATACTACTTAATTGCTTATATGTTATGCTGTCGCATGAAAGTGCATGCAAATGTTAAGCTAAATCTGCTGTTAGAATATGAGCAAATAATGTGTCACGGGCTTAATTCTTCGCCCCATGTGTGATCTCATACTTGTATGTGGAGAGACCAATCGGGTGAGTTTCAGAAGAAATACGTATGAATGCTGGGGAATAAATGGTAGGAGATAGTTGATATTGAAACCTATATTTGACCAAATTTGTGATATTATCTTAGAGACTTAGAGTACCAATTTTCCTATAAACTTAGAGTACCAATTTTCCTATAAACTTAAATAGTTAGGATATGGGCCATATTGTATACCAGGCTAGCAAAACCATTATCAACTCCTCAGATGACCCATCGCCACATTTTTGTAAATTTGGATGACTTTCTTGCACCTATCACACATATATGCACAAAGAAGGTAATGGTGAATGTCTATAATAATAGCTTTACTTACCAAACAAAATTAAAAGAAGGTAAGATGACTGTTTGTAGTATTGAGATGCACAATTCTTAGGTAAGACTAAAAATTATTGTCATTATGTATTGAAGTTCCAATCAAAATTATAGGTCTTGGACAAACCTACTTATTTTAATTCTTAAATGAGTTCCATCTCTCTCTAAGAATTAAACATCCACATGAGAAGAAAAAGGAAAATTTTTTTCATCATAACTGCACTATCGTTTCATCAGAGCTACCATGGTACATCCCCTTGCTCATCAATGGTTTAGTCTTAGTCCAAGTATTTCGGTTTGCTTTAACGATGAAATCATGCCCTTTGGCCATCCTATGTCTTTGTCGCTAGCATGAATGAGATGAAGTTTGATCAAGGTAACACATGACCATTTTACCCTAAATTCTAGTAGTATGACATACTAAAACCCTAAAACCACAAAACCCTATTACCCTATTACCCTAAAACCATGAAACCCTAAAACCCTGAAACCCTGAACTCCTAAAACCTTGAAACCTTGAAACCCTAAAACCCTAAAATCCTAAAACCCTAAAACCTTAAAACCTTAAAACCTTAAAACCATATTACCCTAAAACCCTGAAACCTTGAAACCCTAAAACCCTAAAACCATATGACATTAAAACCTTAAAACCTTAAAACCTTAAAACCCTAAAAACCCCAAAACCCCAAAACCCTAAAACCCTAAAACCCTAAAACCCTAAAACCATATTGCCTTAAAACCACATGACATTAAAACCTTAAAACCATAAAACCTTAAAACCCTAAAACCCCCAAAACCCTAAAACCCTAAAACCCTTAAACCCTAAAACCATATTACCCTAAAACCATATGACATTAAAACCTTAAAACCATATTACCTTAAAACCCTAAAACCCTAATGCTCTAAAACCTTAATGCCCTAACCCTTAAATTTTAAATTGAGTACAATTTGAAATGTTATATTTTTATTTTTTTAGAACCCGATTGTTTTCTTTATGATAAAGTTGATGTGATATCGTGGATAATGACCATATTATTTAATCTATTCGACCATTTTCAGATGTGTCAATTATGTTTGTTTCAACTATTACTGTGATATGTTATTACAATGGACAATTATTGAGCACTGAAACAAATGTGAAATATGAGGGGAGAAAATATCGTATTATGCCTTTGGATGTACCGGTTGAATGCAATTTTGAACAATTGACTGATATGATATACACAAAGACAACCATTGACAAACAAATGTTCAAATTAGTCCTCAATTGTAAGTATCCCCTAAAAAGTGGAAATATGTTCCAACCTTTTCCAATATGGAATGATAGTAGTGCGTGCCGAATGTTGAACTTAGTTAACACAACTACTATTGAGGACATTGAACTGTATATTGAAGTTGTTCGAGTCAAGGCACTAGTGAATCAATATGTGGGTGGGCATGTAGATTTATTGGTTCGCAACAATCACAATGTTCTAGAATTTGACTATGGTTATGGGCCTAGTAGAGGTTTAATACCGGATACTGGAGTTTTTGGAGTTGATGAAGACCGCGCTTATGAAGAAAATAATGATGAATATGATGAAGATGTTGATGATGACTATAATGGAGATGCGGACGTTGAAGCTGATGGACATGCATCATCCTTCCGAACTTTGAACCAAGTTTTGGAGAATGAGCAAGGGATATATGTCTCCGCGCAAGCACAATCTTGTGATGTATCAACAACCCGTATGCCGAGACATTGGGATGAGTCATCCTCTGGTTTCATTACTACTACCAACAATGCCTCACTAACATGTCAAAACCCGCATTGTTGTCAAGTGGTTGGACTCCATGGGTGCAGCATACTACCGGTTATTCGAGTGGAGAATTTGTAGTTGGCCAAGTTTTTAATTCTAAATTTCATTTGCAAGAGGCTGCAAAGATTTACTTAATTAAAGCACACCAGAAGTTTGTCGTTGCTGTGATCCCCAAAAAATTGCTTCGCTTTTAAGATGTAAGAAGGCGGAAGAATGTCACTTATCCATAGTTTCTGCATTTATGTTGTGAAAGATACTTGCTTATTTGTTATCAACAAATATACAGGGCCGCATACTTGTGTCAATCCTTGCTTGAATCGGGACCATCATCAATTGGACTCAAACTTTGTTACTGCTCATATAAAGGCAATTATCATGGCATAGTTCACATTGAGTACAGCTGCTATTCAAGCAACTGTATGGAGAAATGGGGATATGAAATATAATACAAAAAGGTGTTGGATGGAAAGCATAAAGCAATTAGACAGTTATTTGGTGACTTCTCTCAGTCATATATAGAGATGCCACGTTTGTTCTTGGCCATAAAGCAAGTAAATCCAGGATGTGTTGTAATTTGGAAAACTTGTGACATTAATATGCCAAACATTGAGATATTCCAACGTGTGTTCTAGTCATTCAAGCCATCTATTGACGAGTTCGAACATTGTCATCCTGTAATGAGTATTGATGGTACACATTTATATGGGAAGTATAAAGGCACGTTGTTGATTGCTATGGGGTGTGACGGAAATAATCAGTTATTTCCATTGGCATTTGCTATTATAGAAGGCGAGAATAATCGAGTAGTCAGGGGATGGTTCTTGCATGGCAAGAAAGAGTTACTCAACGGACGGGAATTTACATTCATGCATGATCAAGGTATTATGGCAACAATGACCGATCCCCGCCTTGGTCATACCATCCATTTATCACAGATTTACGCGCTTGTCTTGCAAGCAATTTTGTGACCCTATTCAAAGATAAACTCTTGAAGAATTTATGCCGAGTAGCTTTACAAGTACAGAAACAACCAATAAGCATATGACTGCTAATCGGGAGAATTAATTCAGCAATAAATAATGGTTGTAGGCAACCTTTTCGCGATGTGCTCTTCTATTACGATGGAGGCCGAAGATATGGATAATGACAACCAACATTTCGTGAGGGTATTTAAATGCTGGTCCTTAAAGGAGCTCGGGCTTACCTGATACAACTGGTATTAAGATAACACCTTCTTCCGCCTCAAATGGGGCCATCTGTTGCAAGAAGGGAACTAGGTGCCATTAGACTGGCATATAATGAGCAATTCACTCCATATGTTGATGCTCGACCAAGGTCGTGGTTAAGGCTGGTCATGGAAATTGTCTTTACGATTACGCATGTACGATTTCATGTCAAGTCAAGGGAAGTGGTCGAACGCACGCCAACTTAACACAAAATTGCACATGTGGGAAAGACACTGATATATGGATTTATGTAGCCATATCATAGCAAAGATGTCAAAGACAATGTGTTGATTTTCGACTCAGGTAAGGCTACTATAATAATGCTAATGCATTTCATGATACATGGGCAAGCTTGTTTCATCCAATATATGATGAAGAGGAGTGGCCTCTTTATGATGGTCTCAACATCAGTAGCACTCCGAAGCCACTTGAACGATACAAGTGGGATCGCCTTAAATCAAACCCAAGAGTACAATGAAATTGAATCAAAGTGTGGAGGGAAAACAACTATCACATGTGGGTCAGGCAAACAACTTGGCCATAATCGATTTCCATCTTGTAAGAATAGAAATCAAGTTCGCAAACAATTGCGGCCCGAAGAGAATTTAAAAATCATATATGCGGTGCATATCTCGTTTTGTTCTAGCCACATTTGTTGGAATTTGAAATTATTTCATATTTTATTTCATAGCATTCGTGTATGGTGAATTGCAACACTTACACTATCACATTGCCCACTTCCTACATATCTTCACAGACACAAATTCTTATCCAATGTGTTTTCTTAATATTTATAGTGTCTTTCAGACATCCAGATTATAGATACTACGTCGTAGGGATTCATGATGCATATCCATCGCATCCATCCGTCTCGTACTGCAAGACGTATTAATGTGTCCCACTTAAGAGAGGATACAAAGGTGTATGTATTTTTATTACTACACTAATATTTCCAACAGACATGTAATATATATATTCAATCAGAAGTTGGTTTCTTTTTACTAAGTAGCTCAGAAGTACTTCACCCTCCAGAGATGAAAGCCTTCATCAAGATAAGTGAGGATGGATCCATCGATTTCTCCATACGTGATCCGCGCAGGATTCTACAGAGCATACCGTCAGCCACATCATGATCGTATCACAATTTATCACATGTCTCATTGAGCGACGCATGATTCGAGACACACACATTTCACGCGGGGCCGTTGGGAGAGATGACGATCACGTTACAGATGTCATTTATCATCCTTCGCCACGACAAACTCCCCCACCGCCACCGGGACATGTGTGCTCATGTGGCTGAAAGGTGTGGGAGTCGCCGATGTCACCCCACCCGCTCATGCTCTTAGAGGATCCGTTATCTCCATCCGGTGGTTATGTGACTGGTTATCCACCCCAAAGACCGATGCATTTAGGTCGCGAGCGAGTGCGTGGTCTCATCTTAGCGTTGGGGATCCTTCTTGTTTGTTGACAAGAAGGGGAGTGCACGCTCATCCCAGGCTTTCTCTCCCACTACTACGAGATCTAACACATATCGCGACTTCAGTTAAGGCAGGCAAAGCACTAGCACATACATATCGCGAGCACGCCTCTCCAGTCGCCTCGATCGTAGACGCCAGATAGCTGGCTGTATTACACCGATAATGTGTATGTAAAAATTATTTTTTATTACATACAAATTCATATACACAATACATCATTAGGTTGCTTACTTTATGTTTATTTTATATTCAAATTTCTTATGGTCTCGTGAGAGACTTCAATGGGCGAATTCCGATTCATGACTAACAAAGATATCCAATACCATCAATCCCTCATGCCTTACATGATGACGATGACTATGCTCATGTCGTCTATGGAGAGCTAGCTGAGGCCCTTAACGATGGATTACTGAAAGCCTATCAAGCCGAGCCGCCTCTTCCTTCAGTGTGGAGGGTACCTTTCACGCGGTATAACCCATCCTGTACTCCTATATCGAGATCGCCTAAATGCACAAACTTCTTGATCGTGTAATTATATATGTAAAGTATATGGTATAGTACTTTTTTATTCATATCGACATAAAAAAATTTCGACGGGCCAAGTGTAAATGTGTGTGTCGATGGCAAATATACGGCCGAGAGTCGTTTCACCAACTTCTTGATATCTGCTTAGGTTATCAGGAGATCTAGCGCACAATGTCACCGCTTATATGTTTCGAGACTGTTGAGTGGCATCGTCTAGAGCAAGTCTTGCGCCAGTTTGGGCTGCATCAGAAGATACCTCCTTCTTGCTCTTATGAGCAACAACTACATAGAGTGGATGCACGTGGACACGCAGATCGCAGACGATCATGCTCCATACACGCCTTGGCTGGATACGCGAGCGGGTAGATCATCACTACACCCCCATGCGCGTATGATGGACTTCCATGATCCATATATGCAGTGGTATCATCGTATTACACGACGTTTTATGACACCACCACGCATGTGGATGATAGTGAGGTTCCATACTACAACCGGTACCACTAAAGCTCGTAAGTTAAAGTCATGTGTTTCTAAAGTGTTTTCCTAAATTTAAACTAATGATTATGTATCTATAATTTTTGCTCGTTCACTCAAATCTCACCATGGTTGACATAGCCTAGTCGCCGCGTCTATGTTACCACTCACAGTGCGACATACATCATATTCAATCAACGTCACTGTGATCGTAGAAGAGCATCGCATCACCGATCACGTATCGAGGCATCTACATCACACGGACCATCCAGACCTCCAAAGGTTGTCCACCCACGACGCGTTCCACAGAGGCAGAGGGAGAGGGAGAGGGAGAGGGAGAGTCATCTTTCGAGGTCATGGTCGAAGATGGTCAAGAGGTCACGGTCCGTGATGGTGAGAGCCACAGGGCACACCTAAGCCGACTTTGCTTACTTCGATACCCCCCCCATACTTACCCCTCACCTTCCATACCCCCACACACTTACACATCTCATTCCATACCCCCACACACTTACACATCACCTTCCATACCCCTGCATCTTACATCTTTACTATATCCATCGTCACCGTAGCTGTGAGCTGCGTTTCATGCTAATAGATATCACTTTATCATCCCACCCTTTATCATCCCCTACATTGCTCCCATTAGTGACACCCATCCCGACCAGACGTGAGTCGGGTCCATCGCCTAGGCGGACTGCGGCTCCACGATACCGTCGAGTACTTCATCCATCGCCCTCGCCCCATCAACTCCTCAACTCCCTACCCATTAGCTCCATCACCTCCATCACCTGCCAGAGATCGGGTGACGGACCCTATTGCCCAAATTGTGCTGTGTATTCTAGGCGTCGTCCTAAGATAAATATAAAGACGTCATCTTGTGGGACTCATTGATATATGTTGATATTTTTATATATTGATTTTTTTGTATAATGTTTTAATATATTTATATGACTCGTTTACGATACGCATAATCGCTTAGTGTGGTCGTCTCTGCGCGATTCTTCGAGAATCGTAAAGCTGGTGTCTTCGCGAAAGATCTTAGTTAATGGTGCTTATGTTTTTGTCGCTTTTGTATAGTTCCTTGGGGCACTCGCTGTAAATCCCCTAAACTGCCGGGGGTCAAGGCTTTCACAACCCTATTTGGGGCTGCTTTCCCAACCCAGTTTCATTGAGGTGCCTATGCTTATTAGGTATGTACATAAACAAATTAAATGACAGAGCTCCATGACACCATTTCTGTGACACATACTGCTTTGTCCTTCCCAAATGCATAATGACTACATTCCTCAAAAAAAAAAATGAAACTCTTTAAGTTGAACAAATACAACTTTACTAAAAATGTTAATCTAAAGCAATAATAAGGATAAGTTGAATAAACAAATACAATCGCGAATTATAGTTGAAAATGTATTAATATTATAATTCAAAAATTTAGTTATCAAACTTTCTAAAGATTTTAGAAATATTATTGTGGATATTTATCAATCACCTTTACAAAAATTATAAAGAAATATTAAATAATTCATCATCTCGCTTTCCTATGACCTCATCATCTTTAGGTCGTTTTTTACTTGTTCAATAAGTTATTATTACATTTATATGTTTCTAGTAGTTTAGTTGATAAAATTATACCTTAACTTATTATATTTAGTACCAAAATATGTAATACAATTTATATAGTTTATTCAACCAAAGTATGAAGAATTGTATCAAATGAATAATAGAAAATAGATATACCAATCAAAAAATAAATTTTGCAAGCCAAATAATGTGAATGGATTCCACTAAACCAATTGTATAGCATTAATCAATTGGAAAATGCTTACAATTTTATGAAATTGAAAATTTTTAAGGGTAAACTTGGAAAATATAAAAGTTAAATGACATAAATATCAACTGTCCACTTTCTTCTCATCCTTGTAATAAATGACAAAATCAATATCTTTATAAAATTATTGAACAAGTTTGGCTCATTAAAAAAGAGCTTAAAGAAGAATGGTATCAAATAAAATATAACAATTTAGCCATATAGCTCCAATTGCTACTAGTAACACGAGGCAGAACGAAGACTTGAAAATCCACCACCTGAGATGTTTTACTAAACTCAATACCAAACATTCATTATCGACAAAGATCAAAATCTCGGTTCAAGAAAATGTTAGAATTTGAAATCGCTTCTTCCCGAAAGAAACAACAAGTCACAACCCGAGTATCAGCCGAGATAACTTAATAACGTTTTCTACATGTCATGAATGCAAAAGATACCCCTCATGACTCAAACTCAGCCTCATCGACCCCCACACACCTGCATATGCTAAGTGTGAAAAACCATCAAGACACTAACGTGGCCTCCCCCCCATTAATAAATGATCAATGACAACGAAAAGACACTTGGTTCTATTTATTTTCATTTTTATAGAAATAGTGAGAACTGAGATGACTAAAAGGTTACACTAGATAAGCATTGCGAGAAACTCAGGTTGAAATTGAATATTGTTGTTAAATACATATCCAACCCAAAAATTTCATTAAAAATTACTAGGGTTTTAGATTGACAAAGCCCATGTGCCCCGAGAATAATCTATCGCATCAAACGGACTTATATTATACTTTAAAGGTCGAACATGTATGTACAAGGGAGTTTCTTGTGGATTCATCCCACACCGTTGGGACAACCCTAACAAAAGAATGCTTCATATTTCATAATTCGAAATCAAACATATATTTTATTCTTTCGACAACAAAGTAGCATATATAAATGAATCTCACCCGGGGCGTGTCAAGGATCGAGAAAAGATATTCGCAATCGGGCTACCGACCGGAACAACTATGATTTCCAAAGAATTTTAGTTGTCAATGCTCTACCAGCGGCATTTCAACCAATTTCCACCGTCGGTTGACTAAAACAGCTGGCATATCCGCACCACCGTCCGTTGTTTATGTAACACCGTCCCGAGAGAGTGTACGCGCATATGATACCGTGTGTTTATAAGAGCACCAATCACACATACGTAGTATTTTGGAGATTAAAGTAGGAAATGAAAGCGATGGGAACCCGAATTACGTATTAAAACAAGTGGTACAATTGTCATTTAAAGAAAAGGATTACGAAGATTATTAAGCGAGAGATGGGCCATAATACAAATTTCATAAGTTACAATTGCAAAATTGAAAAGATGAGGGTTATTTGCAAATTAAAGGAAATGTTAAAATAATAAAAGGAGAAAAACAAAAGCCAAACATTCATTTGGTCTTCAAAAGGCTAGGGTTCACGGTGGAGAGAAAGAAAAGGGAGAAAATGAGGTGAAAAGAGAGGAAAGAAGAGAGAAAGGGAAGAAAATGGTATAAGGTGGGAGATGTGATTTTCTTTCTTTCTCCCCAAGTTTCCAAGTGCTCTGCCAAGTGGTAAAGAAGGAGAGGTTCCAAATAAACCAACAAGTAGTTTTAATGGTGGAAAGTTAGGTTTGACGCTTTTCAGTCTAAAGTCTTGAATTTTCCTATTTGATGTTAAATCGGCAGATTTACGAATTGCCACGATTTTCATATCAATCGGTACGAAATTGACAAAAAGCAGCTAAAAAGAAAGCCGAGGAATTGTTAGGATTCGATAGCACCAGCGCTGACATGTCAATCGGGTATACGCATCAGACGTGGTTCGCTTAGATTTAAAAAATATACTATAAACACATTCTCATTATTTTTCTGCAGCGCTTCGATACGCAAATGCCCTGCTTGTTTTGACCACTGTATTTTGGCCATAATCAAGCCATTTCGCATCTGATTTGAGTCGATTCAAAATGATGGGTAAAATAGGACTTCTAGTGGAAAAAATTTATCTGAAGAAAGTGCGTGAAAATTAAACTCCCAAAGTGCCCAAAATTCACTCAAAGTAGGGCCATGTGTAAGCCACTGCCTGGTTCTCGGTACAGGAAATGCTCTGTTTTTCTATTTCGACCATTTGTTGTATTTTGACCATAACTTGCTCATTTCTGATCCGATTTGAGTGATTCAAGTTTCTGCTAAAATGACTTCTAAGGAAAAATTTATCTTAAGGGAAGTTTGCCAAATTGTAATTCCAAAGTACCCAGAAAATTTGTCAAAGTGGAGCTATGTGCAGATTCTGTTCTGCCATCTAGATGTAAAACACAATAACTTGTGTTATGTGGTTGAGGGCTTTAGAGAAGGAATTTTAAGTTAAAAATTTAAAGAGATGTCATTGGATATATAAAGACTTGATCTGAGAGTTTCATAAATTTTCAAGACTGGGTTTCAATAATTTCGAGTCATAAAGTCTATAGAGTATTGTTTGAAAAGCTCCACTAAATGAGTGGGCTTTAGTGCTTAAGGGTAATTTGTTCGCTATTTTTAAATGAATGTGTATGGTGGATTAAAATGGAAGTTATGATTACGTATAGTTGTGGTTTTCTTGAAAAGTGAAAAGGACTATCTGATCGAAACGAGAATTCGACTCGAAGCAAGCTGGATTGAGCTGAACTCGTGAGTGAAAATGATATTTCAAAATCGAGCTGAAGTTTAACGGTTTTAATGTTAAATTGAAAGTTTAATGGAAATGTTTATGTAAATGTTAAGGCATATGGAAATGTTTTATCTTGCATCAATATATATATTTATATGTATATTAAATATGTATGCATATGTTAAAGTATTATGAAAGTTTTAAACTGTGTAAAGAATGCATATGTGTTTTAATGATAAAGTAAATGATTTAAATGTATTTATAAATGTATTTTGAAGAAATGTTTTACTGATGGTTACCCTAAACCCCCTATGACTGTTATGACTGATATCGGCCGAGGTACCTTAAGCGTGTAAGGATTTAGAGGGTAAAGTTATAGGTTACTAACTGAGGAGTAAATTAGGTGTCTGCAGCAATATCCTTACACGCGAGCAAGTGTGTTGAGGACTGAACCCTATGCAAAGCGTGAGTTTCTCCAGCCAGAGGAAAGCAGGATCGAATGTGATTGTTCTCACCGTCAGCATTCTGGAA
Organism: Tetrastigma voinierianum; assembly: GCA_016808115.1. Taxonomy (NCBI): domain Eukaryota; kingdom Viridiplantae; phylum Streptophyta; class Magnoliopsida; order Vitales; family Vitaceae; genus Tetrastigma; species Tetrastigma voinierianum. Next base: position 429,768 of record JAEQBH010000789.1, read on the forward strand.
CCGTTTCTGTGTTTATTCCCCCGTTCCATCGTAAATAAAGAAATAAAGAAATAAAGTTTAAGGTAAAATGTTTAAGGCATAAATGGATTTTAATTGTATAAGTGGTTGGTTATAAAGAAATAAATAAATAAAGAAAGAAAGAAAGAAAGCATGATTTTAATTTGTATAAGTATTTAATTGTATATGTTTATTCCCCCGTTCCATCAGAAGAAAGAAATAAAGAAAGAAAGTTTAAGGCATAAATGTTTAAAGCATAAAATGGATTTTAATTGTATAAGTATTTATTATAAAGAAAGAAAGAAAAGTTTAAGGCATAAAATGTTTAAGACATAAATTGATTTTAATTTAATAAGATGAGCTACTTTGGAGCATATACCCCGAAAATGTTATTTAACGAACGTACACTCACTCTGCCCTTTACTGCTTTTTTCCGTATGTTTTAAAAACATTTTCAGAACCCGAGATAGGTGCGCCGATAGAGGACCCTCCCGTGCAGTGAGTCGAGACCTTGAGGAGACGACGACTGTGATTTCATTGTATATGTAATTTTGCATATTGTATATGTTGAATATTTTGTTATGTATATATGTATATGTATAAAGTTGAAAATAACTACGGGCTTTGATCCGTTGACGGCAGACAAGAGGCGGTCGGCTTAAGTCCCAGCCAAGCCCACCTTTGATAAAAACAAATGCATGGATTTGAAGAAGTTTCAAATGTTTTGATGATTGAAAATGAATAAATGTATATATGTATATATCATATTTGATCGCTATGACGGCGAGTCCTAAAACCGGTTGGTAGTTGAGGATGGAAAGATTAGAAGTGTTTTAAATGTTTTCGCAGTGTTTTGAAATTTAGAAGTCCAAAACAGTAGGGAACTCGCCAATTTTTTCTCGAAAATCTAAGCGCTTGAAAAAGAAGTTAAAAAATTTTACCACTTCGTCGCATTATTTTCTAAAGCTATGTTAAGGATTGTAAAAGGTTCGTTCCATGGATTTTATTTGACTGCTTTGAGACGTTTATATCCACTGGAGTGCCTAAAGGGTTCGCTTCCATGGATTTTATTTGACTGCTTTGAGGACAAGTTTTTATATCCACGGAAAGGTTTAGTGCCGTGGTTCGCTTCATGGATTTTATTCGACCGCTTGAGGACAAGTTTTATATCCATTGAGTGCCTGAGGTTCCCCAAGTTCATGAGGTTAATCCGGGTGTGGATCCTTCAACGTGGTATCGTGAGCACCTGCTTTGGAAAAATGTTATAAAGATTTGAAAATTTTATGTTCATATGATTGTTTTAATGTTTTATTTTAAAAATTGCATAAATTATTTATGGATTTAAAATCATATATGCATTGGGCATGACATATGAAATTTTGAGTCTGGCGTAAAATGGGCCGTTGACGCCTAACCTCGCCACCAGAGAGCTCCCGAGGCATTAGTACCACCACCCGAAATACCGAGGTTTCATTTATAGAAATAATACTAGATCTTTTGAGTTGGAAGGTCTAGGCAAAAGGAGTCTCTGACTTTAATTTCAAAGATTACATTTGGAGGATGTGGAGAATAGTGTGAGTGAAAAGATCATAAAGTTGAAAGAAATTGTAGGTACGTGGTAGAAGAGTCCCACTCATCATCAACACCTTAGAGGAATATTAATGTAATGTAACCGACTTGTCCAAATGGGGAGTCTATTCGTCTAATGAAAATTTGTTACTACTTCAACATGGAAATGATAATGTTCTGGCTGTGTTCAAAAACAAATGGATGAGCAATTAGGAGTGACATGGGAGATCGACATTTCGAGGAATCGTGTCAAGATGATCGCAAAAAAGGTTGAAGAAGACGATTCTAATGATAGATTAACATATAAAATGCATGATCTTATACATAATCCGGCACAATCAATCAGAGGGATATGAGGTCCTTATTCCAAGAAATGCCACAAGTCATGTATCAAGAGAAGTTAGTCATGTATCGCTGTTTGAGTTGAATCCAATGTGATAAAAGATAAAATGGAAACCAAAAGGTCCATATCATGGTCAAGAGGTTTGTCAGGTTTTAGTCCGTAGACTGGGACCACAAGAGCGTCGACAGCTTTCACACACGCGACGCTGTGTAGTAGAGTCCGTTAGTTAGGGGATGAGAGGAGCATGGGGTTTGAACCTGTGCTACGACGTCAAGGACGAAACTATTGGTCAACATGGGTTCAGTGAGGTTCCAAGAAGTAATTGTGGTTTTATGGATTATTTATCTAAACCTTCAATTGAGTTATATTGCTTTAGCTATTAAATTGACATGATTCTAGGTTGATTTTGCTAAGAAATTGAAAAGAAAGAATGAGATTATAAGATCATTAATTTAGGGTCAACCTTGGATGTTAATGAAAGTGATGTTGTTTGATTGGTTTGACTGATTTAATGACATTACTTGAAATGCTTGAAGGAATTAATGGAATTAATGGAATTAAAAGTTGAATAGAAATGAGATGAGAGGGTTAGGGTCAAGAAAGGTTTAATTGAAATGCATTGGTTTGATTTAGTTTAAGTAACCAATGACATTGGATGAATTATCAAATATAAAATTGTTGAAAGAAATGGAAGAAATTGAAGAAATAATTATGAATGTGGACATGTAGGATTTGACCAACTTCTTTTAGGAGAAGTATGGAAAGTTGAGTTTCCATTGATTTTAATCAATTGGAAGTGATTACATGCCTAATGGAATGTGTTAGAATTAATGTTTTAAGAAGAAGAATTGATTAAGATATAAATGTAATTTTTAAGTAAGGTGAAGGGCATACATGGTTTTTCACTTTAAGGATGCTAATGGTTTGATGTAAGGCTTGCAAGATGTTGCCATGAGCCTTGATTTAATTGGAAGTGAATTGGATAAGTTGAGACTTTCATGATGAGGATGTTCCCTAAGACAATATTCGTAACACTGCATTCGGCATTTTGAGTTTTTAGTCATGCTATTTGGACTTACGAATACCTTTCGCATGATCTCATGAATTGATTTTTCCTACTTACTTAGACTGGGGCTTGAAACATCTATTTATCGACGATATAACGATCTATCTCGCATGCTGGAGGTTAAACATGCAAGAGCACTCGAGGATAATTCCCGCAAACACGGCGTGAACATCTAAGAGGTATGCTATCCCGTAGCCTCCGCTTTCTGCTCGACAGTTGTCACCTTTAGGACACATAGCTTCGCTGCAGGGATCCAGTGGGATCCACGTATATCTAAGTTATAATCGAATTGGAAACCTCCTACCAGTGTTACGTAGATAAGGAGTTTCCTCGTACAGCAAGATATTACGTAGTTTGTCGAGGGTTCTCCGTGATAGCAAACTCCACCGACCAAGCCGACAAGAAAAGATGCTTGGCATGATCAAGTTAGATGCCCACAACGTAGAAGTTTTGAGGAGTTGGAAAGATAGATTAACTTCAGCCCCGCTTTTAGCTTCGTCAATGGAAAGAGATGGATTGCGGTTTATAAGGATGTGCTTCCAGCAGCTCCTGGTCTCCGTTTGATGCAAAATGATAAGGTGATCAGATATTTCAGACAAACTAAAGAAGCATGAGGAGAATTCCCTTACACACGACTTAGAGACTTGCAATTTGAGATAGGTGACCAAGTTTTTTTTTGAAGATTTCACCTTGGAAAGGTGTGTTGTGATTTGGGAAACGAGGCAAACTTAGCCTAAGGTATATTGGACCCATGAGATTAAGGAGCAAGGTGGGGCTAGTAGCTTATGTCGGGGTTACCCCCGTAGTTATCAAGGATTCAAGGATATCTATGCATCGATGTTGAGGAAATATATCCCGCATCCTTCACATGTATCGAGAGAACAACCAAAGCATAGCTTAAAAGAGAACCTACCTTATGAAGAGATACCCGCAGTGCATTGTATCAATAAAAGGTGTTTGAGAGTAAAGCAAAAGATCCAATGAATAAAAGTACTATGGAGGAATCATGAGAGGGAGGCAAGCTTACTGGGAGCAAGAGGCTCGGGAGCAAGGACGTCATTACCCCCAATTATTTTCCAAATGAGGTATTTTTCCTTTCCTTTCTTTGAAAGATAGTTTATTCATTCGAGGGACTAAATGTTCCTATGAAGTGATACTTTAGAACACCCTGGGTCCCGAGAGAGTGTACAGTACATGATATTGTAGGGGCGTATAAGAGCACCAATTGTCACATAGTAGTATTTTGGAGATTAAAGTAGGAAATGAAAGTTTATGGAACCCGGAATTATGGTATTAAAACAAGGGTACAATTGTCATTTAGCAAAGGATTATGAAGATTATTAAGTGTGTAGATGGGCCATAATACAAATTTCATAAGCTTACAATCAGAAATCGAAAAGACGAGGTTATTTGCAAATTAAAGGAAACAGCAAAATAATAAAGGAGAAAAACAAAAGCCAAACATTCATCTAGTCTTCAAAAGGCTGTGGTTCACGTAGAGAGAAAGGAAAAGGAGAAAATGAGAGAAAAGAGAGGAAGAAGAGAGAAAGGGAAGAAATGGTGAAGAAGCGCCTACTGCTGTGAAGCAAGGAGAGGAGCTAAATAAACCAAGAATAAAGAGTTTTAATGGTGAAAGTTATAGTTTTATTTTATGTCTAAAGTCTTGAATTTTCAGATTGGACATGTTAAATCCACAGATGAAGAATTCGCTGATTTGATATCAATTGAGAAGAAATGGATTAGGTTAGATTTTGTAAAGAAAGTGAGGGAATCTGTTAGGATTTGATAGGAATTGTGTGTGATATGTTAGTCTGGGTATAAGGCATCAGGATTGAGTGTTAGAGGAAAGTAGCAGAAACACATTCTGGTCATTTCAAGTAAAGAAATTTCTGAGCATATGAAATGCCCCGTTTTGCTTTCGACCAGCCAGAGCACTACACTGCTTACTTTATCCTGGTTTGAGCGGATTCAAAAATGATGGCAAATAGACTTCTATGTAAAAAATTTATCCAAGGAAGCGCAGTAAATTGCAACCCTAGCTACTCCAAAATCTCTACTCAAAGAGCCACAGAATGATCACTGCTTTTTATATAAATGCCTTTTTCTTTTCCCCCTGCTGACCATTTGTCGTATTTTTGGACCATAACTTTCCTATTTGACTGATTTGAGTTTTATCGTTTTCCTTGGTTAAAATTGTGAATTTCTAGCTTAAAAATTTTTATCTTTGGAAGTAGTTTAAGCCAAATTGTGGTTTCCCAGTGCTCAGAAAATTTGTCAGCGGAGCTTATGTGCAGATTCTGTTCTGCCATCTAGACATGTAAACACACAATCATAGCAGGCTATTGCGCTTGCAGGCGAATTTAATAAAATTTAAAGAGACGCTATTTATATATAAAGGACTGATTCAAGAGTTTCAGCGTAAATTTCAAGACCGTTCAATAATTTTTGAAATATAAAGTCTATGCAGTATTTGCCAAAAGACGTCAAATGAGCGGTTTTAGCGCTATGCGGTAATTTGTCTCACTGTTTAAACGAATTGCATTTGTGATTTAAAATGGAAGTTCAATGATAATAAAGGCTTTGAAAAAGGTGAAAAGGATCATCGACGGAACGAATTGGACGAAGCAAGCTGATTGAGCGCGAACTCGTGAGTGAAAATGATATTTTGAAAATCAGTTTTTAAAAGTGAATGTGAAGCCGATCTCACCCGACATCCTCTATGAACTCCAGGGACCTCCCACTTCAACGGATATAGAAACTTTTCCTTAAAACCATAAATTAAAATCCGTGGAGCGAACCCCTTTACAATTCTTCACATATCTTTTAAAAATAATGCGGAAGCGAAGTGCTAAAAAAAAAATTTCTTTTTCTCTTCTTTTTCAACACTTAGATTTTTTCGTAAAATTCCATGTAGCTTTCTCTGCTTTTTCTGACTTTCCTAAATTTACAAACCCGATGAAAACATTTAAAACACTTCTAAACTTCAATTCATCACTTCCATATTAGACTCCTCGGGTCCACAACCCAATCAAACACAATATACATATATATACATTTATTTCTTTCAAATCATCAAAACATTTAAACCTTCTTCAATTCCATGCATAATTTTATCAAAACATGACAAAATATCTCACATATACAATATGCAAATTATTAACGCAAATACATGCGTCTGTCTCCCGATAGCCTCGACTCACTCGCACAGAGGGCACTCTACCGATGCACCCTCGTCCCAGTCCCGAAAATACTCATGGAAACATAAGGGAAAAGAGGAGCTAAACGAGCCTTGAGTGTACATTTCATTTATATAACATTTTCAAGACATATCAAAATAATACATACTTATACAATTAAAATCCATTTATACATTAAACATTTACGCCTTAAACTTTCTTTCCATAAATACTTATACCATTAAAATCAGTTTATGTTTAAACATTTATACCTTAAACTTTCTTCAATAAGACACGCATTTAAAATCCATTTATGCTTTAAGAATTTATGCCTTAAACTTTCTTTCCATAAATACTTATGCATTTAAAATCCATTTATGCTTTAAGAATTTATGCCTTAAACTTTCTTTCTTTATTTCTTTCTTTCATTCTTTCTGATGGAACCCAGGGGAATAAACACACCGAACGCTTTCGGCACCGACGTGCGAGGACAAGCCACATCTCCAAATATAACCACTACGGGCCGTGGTAAACTCACGCTGCGATATGGCCCGGGGCCATGATTTCATCACGTGTAAGGATATTAATTAGACACCTATTTCCTCCCCCGCTGCAACCCATAACTCTTTACTCCCTCTTAATCCTTACACGCTTAGCACTTCCTACGATATCGTCATAACAGTCATAGGGGGTTTAGGTAACCATCGCAAAACATTTCTTCAAAATACATTTATAAATACATTTAAACCCTACTTTATCATTAAAACACATACGATACTTTAAACATTTTTAAACTTTCTTATAATACCTTAATGATACGATACATATTTAATACACATATAAATATATGCATCGATGCAAAGAGCAAAACAACGCAATATAAAAACATTTCCATATGCCTTAACATTTACATAAAATTTACATTAAACTTTCGCTTAACATTAAAACCATTCACTTTTAAAAACTAAATTCTCAAAATATCATTTTCACTCACAGCCACCGCTCAATCCCGCGCTTCCCGTCGACCCTGCTTTCCGTCCGATAAATTTTCACCTTTTCAAGAAAACCACAACTATACATTAATCATAACTTCCATTTCAACTCAATTATACATTCATTTAAAGCCTAAAACGAACAAATTACCTTAAAGACTAAAAACTCATTCATTTTTACTAACCTTTTTCCAACCATACCCTATGACTTTACGACTAAAATTATTCAAATCCGCCTTCAAAATTTACGAAACTCTCAGATCGCTTCGATATATCAAATAACATCTCTTTAAATTCAATTTAAAATTCCGCCTCTAAAGTTTCAACTATATAACACACCCGACAACAAATAACTCGGGCCAAGAACAGAATCTGCACATACCCACTTTGAACCATTTTCCTAAGACTTTAAGTTTACACTCAGACGTATCCTAATCTCGTATAAATTTTTTTCCTTAAGCTTCATTTTACCTGCACTCAATCACTCAATTCCGATCCGAAACGAGCAAAGCGGCTAAAATAATTAAAACCTGTTAAAACAGAAAATGTGATTATTTCCCTGTAACTGAGACTGCCGCCCAAAATTTACTAAATCATGCTTTCTTCCATTTTTTTCTTTCACTCTAAACACTTAAATCGATGCATTATACCCATTTCAACATATCACACAAAAGTCTACATCAAACCCTAACCATTCATTCACTTGATTTGTCAAAACCCTAATCTAATCCACGCTTTCTCAATTTATCTCAAAATCATCATTCAACCCTAAACGCCACTAATTTAACATCCATGTTAAAATCAAATCATTAAAAGACTTAAAAACATAAAAATCCAACTTTCCCACCATTTAAAAACTTACTTGCTTCGCTTCCTTTGCCTTCTCTCATCTCACTGAGCTCACTCGAAGCTCGAAAGAGAATAAAATTCACCTCTACCACTTGCCCTACCCTTCTCTCCTCCTCTTCTCCTCTTCCCTTTCTTTCTCCTCTTTCTCCTTCTTCCTCTCCTCTACGCGATCCCCTGAAAAATTTAACCTCCCAAATTTTAGACTTTAAAATATTATTCCAAAAGTGCCCTTAAGTAAAAAAATATCATCAGTTGGTTTAAAGGAATTACTCTTTATCCAAGCTTCTCATTGGTCCATTCCCATGAGACCAAGTCATTTACCCATTATTTAAATCATAACTTAGCCATTAAGAAAGACTTTGATTGGCTAGTACAATTAAATATCTCCATTATACATTTTATCTCGCTCGCATCGCTTTTATATCAATTATATGTCAAAATATTCTATTGTCAGTTTATATTTAAATTTGAACATAAAATATTTTAACTAAATCTCCTTCACAAGGAATTTCATGTGCTCAAATCACCCCAATTCCGGATTTAAAATCATTAAAACTCCAGAATCCTGATTAACAGCGTATTATTACCCGAATTACGCTCGAATCACCTCGAAACTATCCAAACTGACTCCGCTTCACTTTATTTCAGTTTCGTTAGTCTTATGATTATCCTGCACTACATTTTTTCGTTCAATTCTCAAAAATTTCGCCAAGCAGTTCTTAAATTTTAGTCCCGGAAATCACTATTCACTTGGGAATCTGACATCTTCAAATATCAGCTTCAAAGTCATAGAACTGAAATTTTCTTAAAATCCTCGCAACCCTCCATCCTGATAAAATGTTAAAAAATCACTATTCATTGTGCACCTTACAATTTTCTAAAATTTTCACTTCATGCCCAAATGATGTCCAGAGCGTTTCTAAATTCTAATCCACCTCGCTTCTATCATTGCACTTCAAATCAGTTCAATAACTACTATTATAACATTCAATAAGGTCAGCTTCATAATCACCCCTCCTTATAAAAAATTTCGTCCTCGGAATTTAAATTCTCATGTTGCTCCTCTCTACCGTGATTCATCCACAACACCTTTACTAGCGAATCACTTTGTTTCCTTAAAAAAGAACTCAATCATTTCGACATCAACAATTTGAACCGGTCTTTCTTCATACGTCAAATCTTCTTTCACCCAACGTTGATCTCTTTAACACATGTGAAGAATCACTATATACTTTCAAAGCATAGAAATGTAAAATATGTCATGTATTCTTGCTAATCTGTGGTAACCTCAACTAAGACGCTACCTCTCCAATTATTTTCATACTCTTACAAAGTCCCATATAGAGAGGACTTAACTTCCCCTTTCTTCCTAATATAAACACCCTTTCCCAGGCGATATCCTCATGCAATACTCCGATCCCCCACCTAAAATTCCAAATCTCTCCTCGCTATCAACATAACTTTTCTATCAATCTGAAAGCTATCTTTAACTGGTCACTCACACCTAACATTATCTGTTGTAAATTAACAATTTATGAACCTAAAAATTTTCTCCCTTTCCCCTCAATTCCAACATAATGGAGTCCTACACTTCCTTCCATATAAGGCCTCAAGGCGCCATTTCAATGCTTGCAAGATAACCATTATCAGAGGAAACTGTTTAATGGTGTAAATGTCTTTCCTAATCTCCTAGACTCTAACACACAAGCCTTGAGCATAACTTCCCAATGTCTCCGTATGGCTCTTTCGCATTGGTCATCCAGTCGTACAATCTCTTTATATACAACTCAGCCAAACTTCTCAACTTAAGTCACTATTTTTCCGGTAGGTGTGAAATTGACCATTTCATTAATCTATCCACAATCACCTATATCACGTCATAACCACTGCAAAGTGGAAATAAAAAAATCCATCATGATTTTCTCCCATCACCCGAGGGACTAAGAGACTATGGCAACCCTACAAATTGATGCTCAACCTTACCCTTGACAAATGAGACATTTGAAACAAATTCGCAACATCTTTCTTTATACCCTCCACCTTAGTATTCCCTGTAGTATGATATATTTTAAGAGTTTCCACACTGATATGTAAGAGTGAGTCTCTCCCATAATTTATTTCTTTAATCTTCCCACATCTAGTACATAACCCGTGACCTATCATCATTTTGAGTACCATATGCCCGTACAAAATCCTCTTAACCGCTCTGCACTCAGCCTTCCCATTTCAATTTAATCATGATCAGATCTTGAGTCTGCTAGCTCCCTATCTTGCCCATTAGTACCCATCACATAAAATGTAGCTAGTAAGGCTCCAATATGTCCGTCAACTCTTAGTTTCGCACCTAAAGACCAATTCCATAAATCTAGGGAGGTACACAACCTTTAGGTGAGATATGGAACCCGCAGGCTTCCTACTAAGAGCATCACAATTACATTAACATTTCCCCCGATGGTACCTGGCTGGGCACCCATAATCCTTAATGAGTTCAACCCATCTCCCTCTGCCTCATATTTAACTTTTTCATGTGAATAAATATTACATGTTCTTGTGATCTCAGAAAATTTTATAACTCCATATCGTAATGCCTCCGCATACAAGAGCAGCGACTACAACAACCAACTCTGTGTTATGTCTCGATAATTCTACCATGCTTTTCAATCGCTTCTTAAATCATATGCTATCACATTTTCATGTTGCATTAACACACCTAAGCTCCTCGCTTAAGCATCACAACATACCAGATATCCTTCTCGGGCTCGACTAATCAAGAACTAGGCTAAGGTCACCCCTTAGCTCATCGACCTTTTCTTCGACATGTCTTTAATGATACAAACTTTTCATCTTTCCTTGTCAATTTAGTCAAAGGATCCGCTTAACTTTTGAAAATCCCTAACAACCTTCCGATAATACCGCTAAACCTAGAAAACTTCTCAGATTCGTCACATTCGTAGGTGGTTTCAGCTTCACAATTTTCTAATCTTGAGATCAATTAACTCTTCAAATCTCACATGCCTTTTAGAAAGGCAACACCTGTTTAACTTAACTAGAATTATTTGCTTGGCATACTAAGTAAATGTAATTTACTTAGATGCCCTCATGATCTTTCACACGCTAAATGATTAAAATGTCATCAATGAATACTATAACAAACTCCGATCTAAATAAGGTCAAAGGATCCGGTCCATAAAGATCCATAAAGCTGGGCCGAATATATGAAGGATCCCGACCGATTAACCTCATGAACCCGAGGGACCTCCAGTACCCCAAATGTATATAGAAACTTTTCCTTAAAACCATAAATTAAAATCCGTGGAGCGAACCCTTTACAATTCTTCACATATCTTTTAAAAATAATGCTAAGCCGTAAGTGCTAAAAAATTTCTTTTTCTTTTCTTTCCAACTACTTAGATTTTTTCAGAGGACCTACAGAGTTTCCTCTCGTTCTTTCTGACTTTCCCAAATTTACAAACCCGATGAAAACATTTGAAAACACTTAAACTTCAATTCATCAACTTCCATATTGTGACTCCTCGTCCACAACCTAATCAAACACAATATACATATATATACATTTATTTCTTTCAAATCATCAAAACATTTAAACCTTATTCAATTCCATGCATAATTTTATCAAAACATGACAAAATATTCACATATACAAAGGATATGCAAATTATTATTTTCACTGCAATATTACGCGCCGTCTCTCGAAGGCCGACCACCGCACAGAGTGACCTCTATCTACAAGACCCGTTTCCTGGTCCCGAAAATGCTTTGACACTAAAGAATGAGCTAAAGGGAGCCTGGGGCAGTGTACATTTTCATTAAAATAACATTTTCAAGACATACCAAAATAATACATACTTATACAATTAAAATCCATTTATACATTAAACATTTATGCTTTAAACTTTTCCATAAATACTTATACTATTAGAACTCAATTTATGCTTTAAACATTTATACTTTAAACTTTCTTTCAATAAATACTTATGCATTTAAAATCCATTTATGCCAAGCATTTATGCCAGAAACTTTCTTTCAATAGATACTTATGCATTTAAAATTCATTTATGCTTTAAGCATTTATGCCTTAACCTTTCTTCCTTTATTTCTTTCTTTCATTCTTTCCGGGACGAACCTATGAATAAACACACCGAACAGCTCCTGCATCGACGCGAGGGGCCAACACATTCCACATAACTAATTACGTCGGCGAGAAACTCACGCTTGCATAAAGGCTCAAATTACAAGACTTTATCACGTGTAAGGATATTACTCTGACACCTACTTCTCCTCAGTTAGTAACCTATAACTTTACCCTAAATCCTACACGCTTAAAGTGCCTCTGGCCGATATCAGTCATAATAAATACATAAAGTTTAGGTAACCATCAAGAAAACATTTCTTCAAATACATTTTAAACACATTTAAACTTTACTTGATCATTAAAACACATATGCATTCTTTTACACATCTTAAAAACTTGATAATACTTTAAATATACGCATACATATTTCATATACATGTATAAATACATTTATATCCCTTTCCTCTTTTATCATTAAAACATATATGCATTCTTCACACATTTTAAAACTTTCATAACATTCTTTATCATACGCATACATATAAATATATATATTTACGCAAAGATAAAACATTTCCATACGCTTTAACACGTACATAAACATTTCCATTAAACTTTCAAATTTTTAACATTAAAACTATTCACTTTTAAAAACTCATTTTTTCAAAATATCATTTTCACTCAGCGCTCACCGCTCAATCCTTCGCTCCCGTCGGGAGTTCCTGTTCTGGTCCGATAAATCCTCTTTCACCTTTTCCAAGAAAATCACAATTACACATTAACCATAATTTCCATTTAATCCACCATAAACACTCATTCCTATATTCTTATTCTGTGAATCTATTTTACTTGTGAATTCGAATCAATCCACCTGACTATCCAAACTAAAGCATTATGATTTTCACGCTAACTACCATTTTACCGATTTTTCTAAAGGACAGTTCAGATACTCATTTTTCCGATGCCTCACTTCATATTTCGACACTGGCGCCCTTATACCATTTAAAAGCTAAGGCGCTGGCATTCTATTCCAATCAATCACCCACTCTCGAAAGACCGAAACTCACTTTACGTCCAAATAACCATTAATCTATGCTCAAAATCGAACTGTGAGCTCGGCCACATACTGGCCCATTTTGAAATAATATTTAGCTAATTTAAGATCGTAATTGGCGATACCTTCTTCTTAATTTTTGTTCTCCTTCGCCTATTTTACATACCACTTAAATCACTCAAACGGATCAAATCGGAAGAAAGCATTACCAAAATACCAAACCTGGCTAAAACAAAATGCGACATTTCCTGCACCGGTGATCGTCGCCCAAAAATCGAATTCGCCAAAATGCTGCTTTCTCTTCCATTTTTCTTTCACTCTAAACACTTAAATCGACGACATACCCATTTCAACATATCACACACAATTCACTATCAAACCCTAACCCTTACTCACTGATTTTTCAAAACCCTAATCTAATCCTGTACGCTTTTCTCAATTTATCTCAAAATCATCATCATTCAACCCTAAACGCCACTAATTTAACATCCATACAAAGCAAAATCAAAACATTGCATACGAAAAACATCAAACCCTAACTTTCCCACCATTAAAACTTACTTCCCTTGCTTCCTCGGGCCTCCTCTCCTCATATCACTGTAGAAAGCACTTTAAGTCTCTCAATGGCAAGCAAAAACTCACCTCTCCACTGTCTCTAACCTTCTCCTTCTCTCTCCTTTCTCCTTTCTCCCCTTTTCTCCCTTTCTCTTCCTCTACTGCACTGTTCTCTCACTTTGGAGCATTAAATCTCCTAAAATTTTCTTTATTTCCAAAGCTTCAAAATTACCCTTAAAACCAAATAATCTCATTAGCCTGCTAAATGGCTTTACTCTCTTTATCCAGCCTCTCATTGGTCCATCTCCTCACTTACTCAAGTCATTTACCCATTATTTAAACTGCCGACTCTAGCCATTAAGAAGGCTTTTAATTTGGCCTCATAATAAAAATATCTCCCTTATACAGCCTTACTTCGGGCCACCTTATAATCGCTTTTATATCAATTATATGTCAAAAAATATTCTATTACCGCCTATATTTAAATTCGAACATAAAATATTTTAACTAAACTTCACGCTGAATTTCAGCTCGAAATCACCGAAATCTGGATTTAAAATCACATTAAAATCTCAGAACCGACAATAGATATTACCCGACCACGCTCAATCACCCTAAACTATCCAAACGGACTATTTCACTTTATTTCGCCATACTTATGATTTATTCCGCATCTTTTCGTATTTTCGCTCACTTCGAAAAAATTTCAGCTACAGCTCCAAATTCTCAAAATTCCGTAAATCACTATTCACTTAAATCTCCCATTATCTTCTAAATATCGGCTCAAAGTCATGTGAATCGAAATTTTCTTAAAACTCAGAACCCCTCCATCCTGATAAAAATAAAGAAAAATCACTAGATTCAATAGTGGCACCCGGTTACAATTTTCGAAAAATTTTCACTTCATGCCCAAATGAGCCCGTGAAGGTTTCTAAATTTAATCTACTCCGTCTATCATTAGACCTCAAATCACTCAATAACCACTCAATATTATAACATTCAATAAGGTCGGTTTTACAATCAATTCTCCTTATGTAAATTTCTCTGGCCCTCGAAATTTAAATAACATACTGGTGCAACTGATCTTCACGTTCTCATGTTGCTTCCTCTCACCGTCCACAACACCTTTACTAAAGGGAATCACTTGTTTCAAAGAACCTAATCATTTCGATCAACAATGAACCGGTCTTTCCTCATCGCCAATTTTTTTTCAATTCAACCTAGCTGATCTCTTAACACATGTGAAGAATCGTCATATACTTTCAAGCATAGAAATGTAAAATATGTCATATTCCTGGCCAATCTCGTGTGGCAACCTCAACCAAGACGCTTACCTCTCCAATTATTTCCATAATTTCATGTGTTCCATGTAGAGAGGATTCTAACTTCCTTTCTTTCCGAATAGCAACACCCTTTCCCAGGGTGATATCCTCATAAATACCTGATCCCCCACCTAAAATTCCAAATCTCTCCTCTACGTGATCCCCTCTTTTGAGCACTTAATTGTAAAACCCCAACCTTATTGAATGTTATAATGTAAAGGCTGAACTGATTTGAGGTCTAATGACAGGCTTTCTAGAGCGGATTAATTTAGAACGCTTTCCTGACATCATTTGGGCAATAGCGAAAATTGTCGAAATCGTAAATCAAGTGTCTCTAATGAATAGTGATTTTTTCTTTATTTTATCCCATTTATGGCTGCAGTGATTTTGGTGAAGAGTAACTCAGCTCAGACTTTGAACTCGATATTTGTAAGCAATTGGGAGATTTAGCGAATAGCGATTTCCGACCGAATTGAGTCTCATACCAAATTTTTTCGAAAAATTGAGCCGAAATACGAAAAGGTCTGGAATAAATCATAAGCACTAACGAAACTGAAATAAAGCTTAAACGGGTTCGCTTCGATAGTTTCCAGGATTCAACGCACTGCACACACGCTTATTGTCCCGATATCGATTTTAATGATTTTAAATCGATTTCGATTCGCAGCTCGAACCCACTCAAGTATGATTTAGTTAAAATATTTTATGTTCAAATTTAAACATAGACGACCATAGAATATTTTTGACATATAATTGATATAGTGCTAAAGAAAAGGCTTAAACCGAGATAAAACTGCTATAACTGGTAGATATTTAATCGTACTAAATTAATCAAAATCTTTCTTAATTCGCTAAGTTATGATTTAAATAATTCAGAACGACTCATCTCATGGGAATTGACTACAACGAGAAGCTTGGATAAAAGAGTAATTCACTTTAAACCAACCAATGATATTTTTTTACTTAAGGTACACTTTTCTTTAATAATATTTTAAAGTCTAAAATTTGGGGATTTAAGTGCTCAAAAGAGGGATCACGTAGAGAGAGGAAAGAGCGAGAAAAGAGAGAAAAGAAAGGGAAGAAAGGAGAAAGAGGAGGAGAAAGGGTAGGCAAAGGCAGGGAGGTGAATTTTTATTCTCTTTCAAAGCCTTCCAAGTGAGCTCCATAATCAAGCGAAGAGAAGACAAGGAACCCAAGAAACAAAGTAGTTTGGGCCATGAAAGTTTGATTTTATGCTTACGCTTAATGCATTCGATTTTCTTTTGTATGGATGTTAAATTACAGATGCAGGCTGAATGACGATGATTTTGAGATAAATCAGAAAAGTTTCATTGACATTAGTAGCTTTTGACAAATCGTCGAACGAATTGCTGGGGTTTCACGTAGACTTTTAAAAAGGAGCATACTGAATTGTGATAATGTGATCGATGGTTACAGAGCTGAAAAGAAAAACTAAGAGTAAAACACACTCAAATTTTTTAGTTAAAGTAGTCTCGGCAATGCAAATGTCCTGTTTCTGTTTTGACCATGCAGATTTCTACCATAACTCGCTTCATTTCAGACTGGAATTGGAGCGATTCAAAATTCAGAAAATCAGACTTCTGCGAAAAATTTATCTCAAGCTGAAGCTTCACAGAATCAGAACTCAAAGTTCCCAGAAAATGGTTCAAAGCGGAGCTGGCGTGCAGATTCTGTTCTGCCAAACCGAAGTATTTGTCACAAGTAGATTAAGTGCTATATATTGAGGGCTTAGAGACGGAATTTTAAATTTGAAAAAATTTAAAGTTATGATGCTTATTCATTATATCGTTAACTCGATCCTGAGAGTTTCATAAATTTTGAAGCACGTTTGAATAATTCTTGAGTCATGTTCATAGGTACGGTTGGAAAAAGGTTGGCCAAAATGAATGAGTTTTTAGTGCTTAAGGTAATTTGTTCATTCGGCTTAAACAACGTGGTAGACAGGATTGAAACTAAGTTATGATTAATGTAGGCTAGGTTTTCTTTGAAAAAGGTGAAGCTGACTATCTGGACGGGAAACTTAATTCGACCTTGAAGTTGTCGGACGAGCGATTTAACTCGCGAGCTAAATGATATTTTCGGTAATTTAGTTTTTAAAAGTGAATGGTTTCAATGTTAAACCGAAGTTTAATGTAAATTTTTATGTAAATGTTAAGGCATATTAAATGTTTTATATCAGATTGCTTTATCTTTCAGATCAATGCATATATTATATGTGTGTATTAAATATGTATGCATATGTTAAGGTATTATGAAAGTTTAAAAATGTTTAAAGATGACATGCTGCTTTTAATGATAAAGAAAGCGATTTAAATGTATTTATAAATGTATTTTGAAGAAATGTTTACCGATTATTACCCTAAACCCTATGATCAAGTAAGGATCGATATCACAAGATTTCACCGCTGTAAGGATTGGGGCAGGGTAGTTACAGTGCTACTAACCGATGAGGGAAATAAAGGCCTGTAGTAATATCCTACACGCGATAAGATTACGACTGAACTCAAGTAAAGCGCGGAGTTTCTCTCCGCAGCCAGAGCGGTTATGACCTGAATGTGACTGTCCCTCACCACAAGCATTGAACTGCTCTAAAGGCTGCTTATTCCTGCTCCATCGAAAGAATGAAAGAAAGAAATAAAGAAGAAAGCTTTAGCGCATAAATGCTTAAAGCATAAACGATTTTAAATGCATAAGATGATTTGAAGAAAGCTTTACATAAATTTAAAGATAAATGGATTTTAAATGATAAGCATTTATGGAAAGAAAGTTTAAGGCATAAATTTTACATAAATGGATTTTAATTTAAGTATTTATCGAAGAAAGTTTAAGGTATATAAATGTTTAAAGCATAAACCGATTTTAATTCAGATAAGTATTTATGGAAAGAAAGTTTAAGATAAATGTTTAACGATAAACGGATTTTAATTGTATAAGTATGTATTATTTCGATAATGCATCAAAATGTTATAAAATGAAAATGTACACTCAATGAGTCGCTTAGCTCACTCTTTCCAGAGCATGCTTTCAAACAAATATTTTCGTGACCGGCATGTGTGCATCGGTAGAGTACCCTCCTGCGGTAAGGAAATAAATGAAATATCGGCGACGACGACGCTGACAGATTAAAAATAATTTTTGCATATTGTATATGTGAATATTTTGTCATGTTTTGATAAAATTATGCATGGAATTGAAAGAAGGTTTAAATGTTTTGATGATTCGTTAAATAAATGTATATATATGTATCGCTTGATCGCTATGCATCTAGAGTCCATTACCGTTGATGAATTGAAGTTTAGAAGTGTTTCTTTAAACGCTTTCATCAGGTTTTGTAATTTGAAAGTCCGAAAACGTAGGAACTTCCCACGATTTTCCGAAAAATCTACAGTTGAAAAGAAAAGAAAAAGAAATTTTTTTTGAAGACTATTCTCGCATTATTTTTAAGATATAAGCACTGTAAAGCTGTTTCATTTCCACGGATTTTAATTTATATTTTTAAGGGAAAAGTTTCTATATCCGTTGGAGTGCCTGAGGTCCCTGGGTTCAAGGAGGCTAATCCTGCCTGGATCCTTCATTAAATCCCCAAATTTTATACTTTAAAATATTATTCCAAAAGCGCCCCAAGAAAAAAAAAAAAATATCATTGGTTGGTTTAAAGTGAATTACTCTTTTATCCAAGCTTCTCATTGGTCCATTCCCATGAGACCAAGTCATTTACCCATTATTTAAATCATAACCAACCTATTATGAAAAGATTTGATTGGCTAGTACAATTAAATATCCCATTATACAGATTGGCCCCGCCGCCTTTACCCGCTTATATCAATTATATGTCAAAATATTCTATGGTCGCTTCATATTTAAATTTGAACATAAAATATTTTAACTAAATCCTTCACAATTTCGTGCTCAAATCACCGAAATCTGGATGAAAATTATTAAAACTATGAATCCGAATAATAACAAGATATTATTAAATTCGAATTACGTCAATCACCCTAAACTATCCAAACGGACTCCGTTTCACTTTATTTACAGTTTCGTTAGTCTTATGATTTATTCCGCACCTTTTCAGATATTTTCTGCTCACTTCCGAAAAATTTCGCCGCTGTGCTCTAAATTTTAGTCCCAAATCACTATTCACTTAAATCTCCCATTATCTTCAAATATCGCTCAAAGTCATGTGAACTCAAATTTTCTTAAAAATCCCTTTTCGCAACCCCTCCATCCCGATAAAATAAGAAAAATCACTATTCATTAGGCACCCTACATAATTCGAAAAATTTTCACTTCATGCCCAAATGATCCAGAGCGCCTCTAAATTTAATCCACCCTCGCTTCATCATTGCACCTCAAATCGCCTTCAATAACTACTTATTATAACATTCAATATTACGGGTTTTACGTATCGATTTTAATGTTAAACCGGGCTTTGAATTAAATGTTTATGTAAACGCACAAAGATACGAAATGTTTTATCTCGCATCAATATATATATTTATATGTATATTAAATATGTACGCATACGTTAAAGTATTATGAAGTTTTAAACCTGCAGAGTTAATGCATATTGCTTTAATGATAAAGCAAACGATTTAAATGTATTTATAAAATGTATTTTAAAGAATGCTTAACATTGCAATTCTAAACCCCTATGATCAAGAGGACTGATATCTACGAAAATTTTAAGAGCGTATGATTTAGAGGGTAAAGTTATAGGTTACTAACTCAGGAGGGAATTAGTGTCTGTAGAATATCCTTACACTTATAAGGCCAGCATGACCGAACCCTACGCAGCTGAAGCCCGCAGTCAGAATATGGCGACGGAATGTGATCGTCCCTCACCGTCAAGCATTCTGAAACCTGCTCTGTGTTTATTCCCGGGTTCCATCGAAAGAAAGAAATAAAGAATAAAGTTTCTAAGCGCATAAATAAGTAGCGCATAAATGGATTTTAATTGTATAAGTATTTATTATAAAGAAAGAAATAAATAAAGAAAGAAAGAAAGAAAGTATTTATTTTAATTGTATAAGTATTTAATTGTATAAGTGTTTATTCCCCTGGGTTCCATCAGAAAGAAAGAAATAAAGAAAGAAAGTTTAAGGCATAAATGTTTAAGGCATAAATGGATTTTAATTGTATAAGTATTTATTATAAAGAAAGAAAGAAAGAAAGTTTAAGGCATAAATGTTTAAGACATAAATTGATTTTAATTGTAATAGTATGTATTACTGATATATAATCAAAATGTTATTTAAATGAAAATGTACACTCACTCGGGGTCTTTTAGCTCATTTTTTTTCCGATGTTTCAAAACATTTTCAGACTCCGAGATAGGTGCGCCGATGAGACCTCCCGCAAGTGCTGAGTCGAGACCTCGAGGAGACGACGACCGATTTCATCAGATAGCGACTCGTATATCAGACATGCCGAATACTGCATGATATATGTATGTGTATAAAGTTGAAAAGGAACTACGTGGGGTTTTGATCCTCAAATTGACGGTGTACGAGGCGTGCCTGCTTTAAGTCCCCGCCTGAAGCCCCAATCTTTTGATAAAAACAAATGCATGGATTTGAAGAAGTTTCAAAATGTTTTGATGATTGAAATGAATAAATGTATATATGTATATATTTGTGGTTTGATTGCCAGGACGAGGAGTCCTAAACCGGCTGAGAAGAGAGGGATGGAAAGATTAGAAGTGTTTTTAAACGTTGTGTTTGTAAATTTGGGAAAGTCCAAAAACAGAGTAACTTCCTACCAATTTTTCGAAAATCTAAGCGTTTGAAAAGAAAAAAAAAAAATTTTACCACTTCGCTTCCGCATTATTTTCTAAAGCTATGTTAAGGATTGTAAAAGGGGTTCGTTCCATGGATTTTATTTGACTGTTTTGAGGACAAGTTTTTATATCCATTGGAGTGCCTAAAAGGGGTTCGCTCCATGGATTTTACCACTGCTGAGGACAAGCTTTATATCCACTGAGGCACGGAGGTCCCCGTTCACGAGGCTAATCCAAAAGTGATCCTTCCGCCTTAAGCCCTACTGTTATAATAGTTTGTCCTACAAACTAACTTAATAATTTTTTATTTCATATGCATTATTTCAGTCTAAAACTCCACTTTGAACGTAAGTTTCACATTTAGTGTTTGAATATTAACTCTTATGACCGGTTCTGATTTGATTCAACCATAGTTTGATCATTGGTTGAATCTCTAAATCGTGAATTGATAACTTTTCAAATTCAATTACCCATCTATTTCTAAAACATTGTAAATTTGTTTTGTTTATAAAAATTATTTAAAAATGTTCAAATTCCTGGGTTTTAAGTAAAATAAAATAAATAAAAAGTTTTATTTATTTATTTTTAACAACTAAACACTTTAAATTCTATATAGTAATAAAGAGTTGCATTTATTAAGAATTTTAAAAATAAATTTACATTTATAGGCAAAATTTAAAACAAATGTTCATCGTCATTTACTTTATATAAATAAGGGAAAACTAAGTTATGATACCCCAATTTTAATTTATTTGAAAATATATATTTGATAAATAATGAAAACTATCTTAATCAACCTTGAGGACTATCTAAAAAATTTAGGTACTATATTATCAAATAGCACCTAATGTTTATTAAAGTAATACTCAAGCTTGATAGGTTATTTATCAATTTAGTTTTTATTTTTATTAAATATTTTTAAAATAAGGAGACATGAACTTGACTTCGGTTTTATTATTTACAAATTTCAAATAAATTGGAAATAGTTATATAAGTAAAAGCATAATCGTATATATATATATATATATATATATATATATATATATATATATATATAAAAATTACTTTTTTTTTTAAAGGAATATTTAATTTTTTTTTTTTTTTTAGATTGGACGGAGGGGGGAATTCAGAAATTGACTCATGTTATTATTATGGGCAAAAACTTACATTTCCAGAAGTTGTAGTTGCGAGTTGCAACAGTGACGCATATGCTCTTATTCCTTGATTCCATTAACAGATTCTCTATTGTTTTCATTCATACTCGCCATCGCCTTCTTCTGCTATTCTCTTGAACAATCTTAATTTCCTGAAATTCTACTTCTGGATAGAAAAATAGTAGAAAATTTTCCTAACTCCCTGTGATACAATGACGGCTTCTTCTGCTGAAAACGCAGCCGATAGGTAGATTTTCTGTTTCTTTGCTAACGGTCTGTTTTTTTTCTGTTGGATTTGATTTTCTTGTTCTTTGATTCATGGTTGATTGCAGTAGCTATGTGGGTTGTTCTTATTTCTCGGATTTATTGAGAATTTGGGGGATGTGTTGTAATGTAGACCTTCCAGCTACTCAAGAACTCCCATTTGTTTGGGCGCTTATATTTGGTTTCGCTTGACCGTGTTCATACCCATTTGTAGAAGTAACTTTTCCTTTTGTGGGTCTTTTATTTATTTTTATGAGAATTTTGATGCTACTCAAGTTTTCGAATTCCCAGTTCTTTGACTTTTTTCCGTACCAAATAGAGATTATTTCCAGAAGAATATGCTTGTTGAGGCTTGCGCTTTCATTTTGGTCGTTCCTTGTTTACTTGCAGATTATTTTGTTAATTTGTTTCTCTTTGATTGTTGTGATTTCGCTTTTTTTTCTTGTGGGAGATCAAGATCATTTCCCATGTGACTGTTGAGCTTGATAAAGACTCACTATCTATGAACTCTGATCTCCATTTTAGATTTCCTATTTGGTCTTGGTTGTGTATTAATGGAATAAATGAAAGGAAGGGTTAGTACTATCTATTTTTATTAAGTAATATACATAATCCATAAGCTAACTTCATTCCTGATCTAGATCTGAAAATATTGTTTTGTAATCTGTTCTAACATGCAAATTTTATGTTGTGGTTATAAAGTAATCGATCTTGTCTTCATTGTTTTTTACTGTCTACAAGTTTTATCTGTAATGTCGGTCTACTTTCTTATCCCTTTGAATTAGTTTGTCTCTATTTGTGATTGATTTAGTGGACCTTGATTAATTCAACTCTAGATATATTTTTTTGTCATAAGATTCCTTTGGTATCCCATATATATTTTTTCAAATTCTCAAACATCCTAAAGTTTAACTGCCATTGTATGTCTCTGTGAGACCTATCACTTTCTCTTTGATTTTGTTTTCTTGATATTCATCTTCCCGGATGTTTATATCTTTTCCTCTGAAATCGTTTATCATTTTTGAGTCTCCATTTCTATCTCCATTATAGTTTCATTTATACCCTTCTCCCACATACTCATACAAAAACAAAATTGTTATGTATTTGTAACAACTCACACCAACCATGTAAATATTGTCTCTGTAGTTCATGATATTCATCTTCCCGAGGTGTTAACATCTTTTCCTTTGAAATCGTTTATCATTTTTCAGTCTCCATTATGGTTTTGTTTATGCCCTTCTCATACATGCTCATCCAAAAACAAAATTGTTATGTATTTGTAATGACCCCACTCAACCATGTATATATAGTCTACTTTGTTCTTGATATTCATCTTTCCAAGGGAGTTAATATATTTTCTTTTGAAATCATTGATCATTTTTCAGTCTCCATTTCTATCTTTCTATCCCCGTTATAGTTTTGTTTATACCTCCCACATACTCATCCAGAAACAAAATTGTCATATATTTATAACGACCCACTCCCAACCATATGAATATTGTCCACTTTGCGCCTCTAAATATTGTTCGCTTTGGGTCCAAGAGTTCCTCACAACTTTAAAACGCGTCAACTAGGATAAGAGGATCCTATACTTATATAATGTCAAGAACTTTTCTCCCTAATCGACATGTGATGTGACAATATTAGTGGTTTGTAGCTTTTGTTCCCTTCCTAGCATGGTTAACTTTTCTCAGCACTTTTTTTCCCTCAATATGCATCTTCTTTCTTTATGAGATTTTATATGTATTCCTTACGATGCCTTCCATATTTTTTTTATAATTATTATGGTTCCAAGTCAATTTGTTGCAAGAATTTAGATACCTAATGATTAAAACTAAAACATTGTATACTTTGTGTATCGAGGAAGTATGGTCCAGTAAGAAATACATGGTCCTGAGTTTGAGTCTTATCACTGATATAATACCCTGAATTACCTGTGTTGGCTGCAACAATATTCGGCTCCCCATGGAGAGTCCTAAGGGCTTGGCCATGGAAGGTTCCTCGGTTATATATATATAGCATATATATATATATATATATATATATATATATATATATATATTTAAGTTTTATTTTTCCAAAAGTGTGCTTACCAACTTTGTTTCATGGAAGTAAGTTTCAGCTGTTATTATGCTCATGCTTAATTTCAGATAGTTAGGGATTTTTTTGGGTGTTGTCATTTTCTTATGTGGAAGAATATTTATAAATCTTAGCATAATCCTTTATTTTGCAAACAACTTCATTATCTGTATTTACCAAATATATACTTATATAGGTGCAAAAAATGAGACAAATTCTACCATTAAATGCCATAATTATTATTTTTGCGATGTTTAATGCATCCAACTTGAAGGACACTGCCAAAGTTCTGAGTTTTTGATGGAAATTTGAACTATGCTGTTTCTAGGATTAAATTTAGGATATTCATGTAGACTCTGTACTCCTTTCACCTTGTGGAGTTGAAATGAAATGAATCCATACCGTTGTTTTTCTATTGCATGGATCTAATCTTTGGCCATCTCTTTGCCTTATGAACCAGCCCAAATCGGCGCAAAAATTTGATCAAAACTCACCATTTTATCAAATGATAGATCTACAACACAAAAATAGAAACTAGTTTTATTGGTTGTAGCCATATAATGCACATACACTTTTCTTTTTCATTTTTCCTAAGCATTGGAATGCATCGATTCTTATATGGCCCTGTTTTTATGAAGCCTTGGTTTCTTGTTGACATTGAGTGAGTAATTGTAACTTGATTTTTGTTTTTAATTTTTTATTTTTTTGTAAAAGCAGCAAATGTTCTCTATCTGGACTTGCTCCTCTTGAAGCAGTGCTGTTTGATATCGATGGAACTCTATGTGATTCGGATCCTCTGCACTACCAGGCCTTCCGAGAACTGTTTCTGCAGGTAGGTTTTCCCTTCACCACCTGGTTTTGTTTCGATTCTTAACCTTATTAACATCATATGGAATCACATTCACTCCCTTCATCCCATGTTTTAACAGATAGGTTATAACGATGGAGTTCCAATAACCGAGGAATTCTTCATTGAGAAGATTGCTGGAAAACATTGTGACGATGCTGTTAGGGGCCTCTTCCCTGACTGGGACCTCGAGAAAGGCTTAAAATTCATGGATGAAAAGGAAGTTTTGTTCAGAAAGTAAAACTTCCATCTTCTTCTCCATTTTTAGGCTGAAATTTCCAAAATCCCCAACATATAATCTTTCCTTAATTTGAACAAACAGATTGGCAAAAGAACAAGTAAAGCCTTTAAAATGGCCTAAACAAGATAAGGAAATGACTGAAGAACAAGGCTTGAAACGGGCCAGGCACCACTCCAAGGCCAAATGCTGAACTCATGATCTCACTCGGCCTCTCTGATTTCTTTCCAGGCAGTGATCATCGGAGGTGAATGACCGCGCTAAACCGTTCCCAGACCCTTACCTGAAGGCTCTTGAAGTCCTGCAAGTGTCGAAGGATCATACATTCGTCTTCGAGGTTTTGTTGTTTCGTCTATCATTCTCAGCTGTTCAAGATTCAACTAAGTATGCTGAATTACTTACCATCACTGTTTTTGTCTGGTCAGGATTCTGTTTCCGGGATTAAGGCCGGGGTGGCTGCCGGAATGCCGGTCGTTGGTTTAATTACAAGGAATCCTGAAAGCTTGTTGATGGAAGCAAAACCAGTGTTTCTTATACGTGATTATGATGATCCCAATTTGTGGGCTGCTTTGGAAGAGCTTGATCAGAAGGGAGCTCCAGGAGGAACTGCTACTGCTTAAGACTACTAATGGAAGATCACTTAAATTATGGTTTATGGTAGAAGATAGGACATTTGATTGGATTATCCTATCATTTATTATGTTTCTATTTTTTTAGTTTAATGACTGGAAATAAAATAAATAGCCATATATTTATTTATGTATTATTATGAATTCATGTTTCTCATTATTTTTTTAAGTTTTTTTTTTAAATGACTTGTTTGTGAAACTATAACATTTGATTTAAAAACATTATATTTTTGGTCAATGAGGTTTGGCTTAGTGGTTAAAGGGTCTGATGGAGCATAAGGAAGAACCAAGTTCGTGTCCGATTACTTCAATATTGTAATATAAAAGTGAATAGATGTAAAAAAAAATTATTTTTTTTGTCAAAATAATACTTTTAAAATGTTGTAAATTATATTCATAATATATACATATGTTGTAATAAATATTAGAAATAAGTAAAAAATGGTTAGGACATTAAATTGTAAAAATAACTCACTAATACATTATGTTGTAATAAATATTTATTGAGACTAAACAGAAGATGACTTAAATTATGGTTTAGGTAGAAAAATAGACATTTGATTGATTATCGTATCACTTATTATGCTTTTTATTTATTTGATGTTGAATTCATGTTTCTCATTTTTTTTTTTTTAATTTCTTTTTAGATTTATTGTTTTGTGAAACTATAACATTTGATTTAAAAACATTAGATTTTACGCAATATGGATATATCTTTTTGTAATAATAATTATTAGATAAGTGGAAAAATGGTTAGACTTTAAATTACAAGAAAATAATTTCCAATTAATATTAACCTCAAAGATGATAAATATTGAGATATATTATATCATCTTGTTTTAAATAATATAAATCATTAAAAAAAGTTAAATTCGCCCTTTTTTCTTTGAGTTTCGAGAATACCCCTATTCATAATTTCGAAATTCATAGCTGAATTGAAAAGTCCGAATGATCAACGTTACAACCAGTTATTAGAATCAATAGGTTTTCAAATCATTCATTTAAAATAACAGAAACTCTTCTTATTGGATGATCATATACTTTCACTTCACAAATCGAAATTGAAGCCTCTAACTCAAGTGGTTACGAGAGACCCTAGGCTCGAATCCTAATAAGAAATATAACTACTTCATAATATGCAAATGAATAAAGTAAAAAATATATATTAATTCAACATTAAATATATTCAAATATAGTCCATGAAGTTTGAAACTAACAGATTTCATATTTCTCAGAACCTAAAGAATAATATTTCCTTCCATGAGGGAATGGGCAAATAGAATACATTTGCATCAAGGTTCAAAAAATATTATAACATAAATAGCATATATCAATCAATCAACACATATATATAAATAACTAGAACAGAAACAAGCTGAGAATAATAAAGACCATACCATAGAGTTCAATCTTAGCATGCCATGGATATATACAAAGGGAGGAGGAGGAATGTCATTTCTAACACATTCTTCTTCTTTCATCTGCTGCTCCATGACACCGAATCAATCTCATCCCTTGCAGACTTGTACAATTCAAGCCTCTTTGCACATTGCTGCCTCCTTTGATCAATACAGGTCTTCATCCAGCAACTGAAAAAGCTGCTTCCCCTGCCAGCAGCAAAATGAAGAAGAAATCAATCACATTTACCTATTAAAATGCGCAAACACAATTTCGCTATTATAACTTTTCTTGTAAATCGCGGGTGTGTACAGCTATGCACCTTGACTAATTTCATGGGATCCCGGTTAACGATCAGGTAAAACTTTTAAGCCGCCTTTTAAGGGAGACTTTGAACTGATGACGACTCTTGGAGAGCAAATCTAAGGTCGGACCATTAGTACCCTCTTTCAAGCATATATACTAATGGATAGTTTTTTCTTTTTTCTTTTTTTTGAATGGTACTGGATGTTATTCAACAAAATCCAGTGAAAAGAATGATCACAGAGCATTTAGGTGCTCTAATGCGCCTTGACCAAGATGCAGGGACAGAGTATGCTAAATAAATTTTTATTTTCTTTGGCTATATTGGGACTTGAACTTGGAAATCAGTCCATAACCACACGCCAACAACCCTTTTACCACTTGAGCTGCCTAATAAATTTTTTTGGCTATATTGGGAATTGAACTTTGAACCCTTCCATAACCACCACATTGATGAAGAGTACCTCCTTCACCACTTGAGCCGCCTCCAGGGCACAAAGAATGCCAATCACATTGATGATTCTCTACGGATGCAGTAATTGAAGGATACCACACAAAACATTTCACAACAGCTTTTCGTGATAGGGGGGAGAAGAAGAGTACCTCCTTTTTACCCACTTGGGTATAGAAATGATCAAGCAAAGACCGCTTGGCCTCCCTAACTTGGCAATGGACCACCGCCTTTGGGATGGAGTTCTTCAGTAATTCAGATACCATTGCAACATATTGGGTGACATTTGATCCTATCCTCCGAAGTGCCCCTCTTCCGTATCGGTCTGCAGCAGCAGATGGGATTCCTCCTTCTCCACTTCATGAGGGAGTCTTCTGAAGAAATCCACTTGTCAGGTAAGAAGATTCCATCTCCACCAGTCGCAGAGTTGTCTCTTTACTTTCACGGAACCTCTCCAGTGCCTCGTTGGAAGCGGCTGCTAGCTCAGCCTGAAGTGTGTGAAAGCGCCTCAATTCCTGTTCCGTTCCAGAAAAATCAGTTAAATAAATAACATTTCCCCTATTTTTTGTACTGCTAGAAAACTAACATAGTTTCCAGATTTCAAACCTTGGTCTCTCCAATTGACCTTCTCACAAGCTCCTTCAGAATAAAGTGCACCTATATAGTAAATTTAATTCACATCAAATTACCGCCGATTGAATTACTTGTATTGTAAAAACACATGGAAATGAGTTGGAAATCTAAATTTCAGTTTCTCCATTCATTTACAGTAAGTGGAAACAAGTGTAAGACAACATAGAACTCAATTTAATGTGTATACAGAGTGGGGGCTTGAATAAGAAACAACTACTTAATAATGTAATATAATAATAAGGAAGCTATTTTTGTAGACAGTTAATACACAAATTTTCTTTGTTGCATCACTAACAATCCACTCAAATGATCAACATGCTATCTTACAAATATTTCAGTTCTACAAAATAATGTTTCTGCAGACAACTCATCAAACATTACAGTCAATTTCTTTGTATCAATGTTGACTACAGAATCTATATGTGAAGTCTACACAAGTGAATTTATGAAGCACAAGTTTTGTCTAAGGTTGTCCTCAGCATGGTTGAATCAACACTGAGCACAACTTCGTGAAACTATATTCTCTCTTCTCAAAGCATCAAATATTTAAGACATATTTTATCCTAATAAATGGTTTTCAGGATAATACAATTATTCCTATGGTAAGGCCCTTTCTCAATTTGCATCCTGAAAATAAATTTACACTTCAAGCAGTCATAGATTTCTTTATACATATCAACTTGCAGAGCATTATCAACTTTGAGAAATTATTATCAGCTTCCTTCTCTAAAACAGAGCAGAATAACCACTTATACATCAATAGAAATACTGCATATGACAGTGTGGTAGAAGAAAGTATTTAGATACTCTACTTAGTATTTAGCTGACTTGTGTTAATTAGAATCTTATTACTAGATGTCTGTATCCTCTAGGTATAACAACAGAGCAGTATCATCTGAACATTATATTACAATGAGATGTCGATCAACGTGAGCATCTACGAGGTGGTTGACTGCAACTCGATAACTGATCATTCACGTCATGAGAAGAGCAAAAATGTCAACAAGAATGATGAAGCACACAATCGCATCATAAACCTAGCATTGAAAGAGCATATAAGAGACAACAGAAGTTAAAACAAGAGAGAAACACAGCTGTAAAACTGGTTAGAGCTTTGTTCATCTGCTCTTAAGTTGATCCAGTTTGAAGTTCATACAAGAGAGAAACACAGCTGTAAAACTGGTTAGAGCTTTGTTCATCTGCTCTCAAGTTGATCCAGTTTGAAGTTCATATAAGAGAGAATGAATCTTCAGAGAAATGTGAATTCCCCTCAAAAGGGGAAGAAGAAACAAAGCACAGAATTTTACCCTCCCTCCAAATGCTCTTTGAATATTCGATCAAATGCACGGCACAGCTCTAAGATGGTGTATAGTTGAGCCTGATACATTCAAGAATAATAACTCTGGTTAGAAAGGAAGGAAAATGAAAACAATGAATAAATAATAAACATAAATGACACAAACTATCCCATCGTCAATACATGAAACAGATGTAAAGCTTCTCACCCCTGCATCAATAGCAACAGGTCTACCAAGGTGGTCCAACTCTCCTTCTAGTTCATCAATGCTTTTATTAATCAAAGAAGTGATACTTGGTATGCGAGCCCTGATCACAGACTCTAAATGCTAAAACCATATCAACAATGAAAAGTAAGCAGCCATTCTATAAAAAGAATATGACAGGCAAACAAATAAAAGATCATCATTTAAAATAATAACCAAGCAGTACACATACCTTAGAGAGAAGTTTTGCAAGATATTCAGAACCCATTTTGCTAGATAAATGCCCATAGTCGGGACTAGTGGCAAAGAATTCACGCTCCCTTCTCCGTGCAGCAATCATATCAACATTTTTATTGATATCAGCCTGTGAGCGGTTCACACTCCCACTCCAAGGATGTAGTACGATAAGACCTTCCTTCAAGAACCTTCAATGATGGAAAACAAGATAACACAACAATTGTCAAATTAAAAGGAATAAATTATTCCAATTCTCAACAATTTACAGCTAAACACAGTAAAACAAGTAAGAAAGTTTACATCTAAAGCATTGGTTCCCTTGTCCATCAAATCAAGCTTAGTTAAGACACCAAATGTCCTTTCACCTAAGTAAAGAAACATATAACCTCTTAAGTGGAGAAAAAGCAAACTGAAGAGTGATGGCTGCAGCTTAAACTAAGCATGCCATGTTGAGCAGTAACTGAAAACAATGAGCACAAGAAGTACCTGTGGTGGATCAACTTTCTAGGAGAGGTCACGGCATCAGATGTTGCAATATCTTGATTGGCTGGAGATATGGCCAGAATGATGCAGTTTGGCTACAATTTAAAAAAAAAAAAATCCATGCATCCATTAAATTTCCCAGAAACAGAAGAAGCATATATACGTCTGCATCCAGAACTTCAACTGATAAGGACCAATGAGACTTTTAAGAGATAAACACAAACAAGCTCAAGCATATTTCAATTTCCATCAATTCTCTAACCTCGAAAATTAGAGAGAAAAAAAATACAGAACTTGATGTACGAATGTAATAACAAAAAAAAATACAGAACTTGATGTACGAATGTAATAACAAACTAAGGAATGTAAATTCCTATCACACACAGCATGAAATCATCAAAAGTATTGTGCCAATGACTGATTGTCTGTGTCTTTTCAGACATCAACTTATTTCCCCTTCCCACTAACCGCCGCTGCCATGTCAATTTTCCAATCAATGCTAGTCCTTTCAAATTGCTCAAAAAATATCAATTGATCTTGATCATTGATTGGTGCTTTAGTAACAGCCATTTGTTGTTGTGGGCTTTCTTTTTCTTGCTCATCCATCTCAATATTTGGATTTCAACCAGTGATCATCCTATTTCTTAACAACCCAAAATTTTGAACTGTAAGAATCAATAACAACTCTCTTCAACCAACTAAGAATCACTTCCTTTTTTAATCTCTCCTTTCTTTTAGTTTCATAAGTTCTTGCAGTTGCATAATATTTCAAAAACAACCCTCCACACTTCAATCAACTTGCCCAATGGAATCAAGATGAGACCCAAAAAGAAAATACAACTTGCCCAATACAACTTCGCACATCTCAATATTTGGATTTCAACCAGTGATCTTTCTTAACAACCCAAAATTTTGAACTGTAAGAATCAATAACAATCCCCTTCAACCAACTAAGGAATTTAGTCTTCCTTTTAGTTTCATAAGTTCTTGCAGTTGCTTAACATTTCAAAAACAACCCTCCACACTTCAATCAACTTGCCCAATGGAATCAAGATGAGACCCAAAAAGAAAATACAAAAATGGGTGTCCAGGCCAGCTTTCGCACACTGAAATCAATCCCATGGGGCCAACATTTACTGCTATAACTTTCATCAATTATAATTGCATTGTCAAAGTAGAATTTTATTGTCAAAAAAAAGAAGATACGAAAAAAAGGCAAACATGTAGATTCTTTGACTTAACTGTTTATATTCAATTCAGGAGGATGACCAAAATTAACGACCAAACCCAGTATATTCCCATGTGAAAAATGCATATGAACAAGGCTACAAGTGAAAAATATCGCCACTATAATTTTATTAATTTTTATCCCTTCATTTGTGTGTTATACCAAAATACATGATCTAATGAGTTATTACTTGGACTATAAATATATCTTTAAATTAAATTTATAGATAGAATTTTATTGCATAGTCTGCTATAACTTTCATTTGCAACATTTATTGATATAAGTTAAATTAAATTAAATTCATTTGCAACATTTACTGCTATAACTTTCATCAGTTATAATTGCATTGTCAAAAAAAAGATGCGAAAAAAAGGCAAACAAATAGATTCTTTGACTTAACTGTTTATATTCAATTCAGGAGGATGACCAAAATTAACAACCAAACCCGGGTATATTCCCATGAGAAAAATGCATATGAACAAGGCCACAAGTGAAAAATATCGCCACTATAATTTTATTAATTTTTATTTCTTCATTTATGTGCTATTTTACAAAAAATGTATATGATCTAAGTTATGACTTGGACTATAAATATATCTTTAAATTAAATTTATAATAAAAAATCAGCATTACCTTCTCTATATAAGAACGGACCATGTTCTCTATATCTTGAACGATACCTTCTGGCTGACCCTCTGTCAATAAAGTGCACTGCTAAATCAGAGGTTCAAGAAATAAAGAATGAAGCTCATAACCTGGGTAGATCTAGTTTGAGAAGGGGCAAAGGGAGCATCCTTACCTATCGCAACCTTTGTCAGACCAGGTAAATCTATCAAAGTCAAATTAACCACTGCCACAAGGAAAAACAAACAACCAAGTGTTGTCAGATTAAACAAATAAACATAATCAAACAATAATGGTTACATGGAAATTGACAACTTTAATGCTATTTAACATTTAACAATATTGAAAGCCAAGCAGAAACATTTGAAGTGCATCTCCCAAGTACAACACTTGTTTCTCTTCGACAAATGCACTAGTCATAGCCGTAAATACACTTCAGAAAATCAACTAAGGCAAGTTCCAGGGTACTTATCTCTGAAACTATTGGCTACATTTCATTACCTTTATTTCATAAAATAATGAAAACAAAGTTAATGGATCAAGAATACATGCTCTATGGAGTTTCAACCAACATTCATACTTATAAAAGAAATTGTACACTTGGATATCTGAATCAAAAATCAAAAATCTTTGGTTCATTTCAGAAGTATGAATAAGATTGTGAGAGGCACACCATTTGGGGAGTAGATGCTGAGATGTATAGGAACTGGAGAAATCATTTTAGCCCTCCCAGTCATTCTATCAGTTTCATCCTGAATTTCCTTCCGAACCATGGCTGTAAAAGAAAATGTTAAATAATTCATTCTAACTGCACTTTTTATTCCAAAGACATAAAAAAATGTTACAGAAGCAGCACAGTGAAGATAATTGCACAAAGCACATCATCTTGCAAGAGGACAAGCTACAATAGGCACACTGGTTACTATAAGAAGATACAAATATATGACAAAGAAATATAAGCAATACAAAGAATGCAAGGGTCATAAACAAATAAAAACATTGGATAAACTCATGCTCCACACAATTACCAAACCATTCAGGTATACAGATGTGATTATACCAAACCAACAAGAGATATAAAAATGGAACAGTTTTAGTACCAATCACGCACAAAGTCTAGCAATACATTAACCAGTGTGTAGCGTGGAGAGTAACACAATCCCTATTGGTATGCTTGAACCATAAAACATTGTGCGATGATGCCATGCAACTACCTGTGACTAGTCGTGATTCTGATGGTAGTACTTATAAGTGTTAATAGAATTCAAGATAGTGAGTAGTAGTACACATATATACCACATTTTTAGACCCAGAATCTCATCAAAGACCCTACTATTGTTAATAATTCATGTGGTGGTAGCAGGAGCTGAAATATAAGTAACCATAACCTTTTCATCAATAGGGGGATTTTTTGAAAATGGGCGAGTTTATGGCAAATCAAATATCTTACAAAATCAGAAGAGCCCTTGAGCAACATAACCTTATATGGAAATGGAATCATAAAAATTATCATCGCATGAAAATGGAACCCGATTAAGTTCCCCACCCCATATACAAGACATACCGAAATCGGTGAATCTCCTCTTTGGCAAGTGAAGGAACTCAGCATACTCCTGTGGGCCCTCTTCAGTTTTGTGTAGCTGCAGCACCAAAGGCCTCCTGGTGACAATCCCTATAATCACCACAAAATTCATAAGAAATAAGAGAAGATAAAACCGCTATTTGTTTTGCCAACAAAAATTAAGAGAAAAAAAAAAAAGACAATCCCAAGTATTTTTTGTTTCCATCTTTCTTTATTAGTCATGACAGAAAAGCAATTCACTTTCGAGCATTTTATACCACCAAATAATTGCATAATTCAAAATTGGAATTTTGTTTTACTATCCTGCCGTTTCCTCCACTTTTCTCAGCATTGACACATTACAAGCTAAACAAAACATTTCAAAACAAAAATAATTGCACAAACCAAAGGACTTCAATTCTACATCCATTTTTTCTCAGGAGGCAAAAACTTGATTCCAGTAACATAAACAATCAATTCATAGATTGAAAATTCTTTTTCTTTTCCATTCTCCCTTTCCTCTGTGACAAATAGGCCATAAACAAAACAAAGCACACAAAATCAAACCCAAACCTGATCCCCGGGGAAGAAAATCACGCCCAACAATGCTCTCCAGCACCGACGATTTCCCCGAACTCTGCATTCACATGAAAAACATAATTGAAACAAATAAAGGATAAACAAATGAAAAAAAAAAAAAAAACAGAAACAAATACAAGAA
This sequence comes from Tetrastigma voinierianum, assembly GCA_016808115.1. Taxonomy (NCBI): domain Eukaryota; kingdom Viridiplantae; phylum Streptophyta; class Magnoliopsida; order Vitales; family Vitaceae; genus Tetrastigma; species Tetrastigma voinierianum. Next base: position 464,936 of record JAEQBH010000789.1, read on the forward strand.
TATCAAGAAAAGGAAAAGTCCGGCATAGAAAAAAACCTGGCCACCGACGACGACAACGGAAGGAAGAGACTCCCAGAGAGTAGGCAAAGCACTGTCGCCGCCGTAATCGCCAAGAACAGTACAAGCCCTCTGGATCCGATTCACCAGCCCGATCAAGCTCTCCATGGTCGCCATCTCTCTAACCCCAACCGAATTCCCTCCCACGAAAACCCTAGATTTGGATCCAACCTTGACGCGAATGGAGGAAAAGAGAAGAAATGAAGCGGTGAAGAAGAGAGTGAAGAAGTAAAGAAACGGAGCTATTTTCGATTGTTTGTTTTCGAGAGAGATAGCGTTTTGTTGATTTTATTTTTATTTTATTATTACTTTTTGTGAAGGAGCCGTTTGTAGTACCGGGCCACGTCTGCCTTTTATACTGAAGCCACGTGGCTCTGGTGATAAGCAGATAGGTCTTTCGGAATTTCAAATTCAAGTCAAACGGCTAGAATTTCTGTTTGGTCGAAACGTATATAACTTTTTAAAGAATGGTTACGGTTTTTCAATATGGAATCATGATTCCCGTGTGACACATGGAAATCCTATATAATTATACTAAAAATTAAAGAAGGTTGGTAATTGAATATTATATTCTTGTTAAGTTAATTCCCTTTATTAGTAAATAATATGAATAGGATAATCTTTATACTTCCTCATTTTTTAAGCAAGAAATGTTATTATATTCTTATGTGTTTTAATAACAAAGGGTAGCTGAATTTCCTCAAAAAAAAAAACAAAGGGTAGTTGAATTGGTCCAATCATATAGGTTTGCTCTTAGTAATCTAAGGGCCATCAGTTGTTTGAACACACACGATTATAGAAAAAAAAAACCTTATAAGTTTTCTTTCTAATACAAATTAAATAGATTAAGTTTTAGTCAGCAACAAATCTGGATCAATTTGGAACCTAAATCCAAATTAATTGATTTTATAAATGGGAAAAAGTGGAGTAAATTTAAGGTGCTACTTTTTCCAAAAAGGGAAAGAAATGAAAAGGACAGCTTTACCATCTTTTATTGTCTAGTAGACTAATAATAGTCATCCGATTTTTTATTTATTTTTAATAACTTTTTACCATAGATATAATAACCCGGGCCCCTCTCATCTTTTTTCTCTTTTTTTTTTTTATAGGCTATTTTCTTTCAAATAAGGAATGGTGATTTTTTTACCAAGAAAATCACTCATCTGTTTTTTTTTTCTTTCATTTTTTTTTTGTTTAATAAAGTGATTCCTTTTATCGAAGATTTATGTTTTATCTTATTTTTTTTTGTCGACAAGCTGACTTATCACACCTGTTACGATACAACATATTCGTCACGCTATTTGTATCTTAAATCTACACCTACTACTACAAATTTCAATCAATATTATTTTTCCTTTAAAAAATTAACTTTTACTACAACAATTTGCTTTTAAAAAATTAATCGGATTATTTTTCTACTATTTTTTAATACTTATTAATACTTTTTTTTAAGAAATTAATACTTTTTATTAAACCGAACAAAGTTAAAATATTTGACATTTTCTAGAAATAACATATTGATTTTTTTTTTAACTTTTTAATTCTTAACAAAAATAAAATAAGTTCACGTACCTAACTTAATCGATAGAACGTTAAAAGTTTAAAAAGTCAAAACATCTAGAGATGGGTCTTTGGTTTGAATTCTTGTGAAAATAATTTATTACATTGTAACAAAATACTTAATTGTTAAAAATAAAACATTATAAAAACAAATAATTTACCACTTAACTTAATTAAAAAATTATTTATTATTCAAAATTTAAAAATATAGGACATCCAGGGAGGGAGGGAAGGTGTCACATGTTAGAATCCCAGTGGGATAGTAATAATATAATAAAATGTTTAGTTAAAAAAAAGTTATATTTTAAATTATGTAAAAAAACAAACACTATTTTATTTTTTAATTACTAAATTCAGAATGGTTACTATAATAAGAATACAATAAAAGATGGTTAAGTAGAATTGCGTAACTTAACCAAATGATCTCGACTCCTAAATTAATGCAAATACGTTTATAACAGAAAGTTTTATTACCATTAGGTCCATCTCGACCATATTAAGATGACATAATCAGATGATGAATGTCATTTCAGATGTGCACTGCACTAACTATATATTGGATACATGATATAATTTTTTTTTCAATTTGTTTCTTCACAAGTTTGTCTACATCGAGATTCAAATTTGGGGTCCTGGATCCTTCCCTTGCCCCTATGCCCGTTTTTAACCACTTGAGTTACGTTTTATTGGCATGATATAATATTTTTTACATAAAATAACATTAATTTTTTATTAAAAAAACATTAATTTTGAACTCAATTGTAGAATATTAATATCTATAATAAATCTATTAATTTACATTTTTTATGCCATTTATTTGGTAAAATAAAATAAAAAAACTTATAGTTAAAAAATAGTAAAATAATACAATATATGTATTTACAAATTGTAAAGAAATATAATAATTTGAGTTATTAACATTATGTCATATTCTTGTCTTGTCTCTTGAATAAACTTCATAAATGAAAATGTCAATAGGAACGTTAATTGCGATTAAAACATTATTAGGTAAGTGAATTTATGACATAGGTGGAAGCGTTTGATTGCAATTAATCCTCAATTATTTTCATTTATTTTTTACTCCTACTTTATTTTTATTTTTTAATTATATTAGTTTAAGTGTAATTATATTTACTATACTACCTTATATTATATATTATAATATAGATGTTTTTTTTTTTTTTTTACTTATATCGGTTTTACACATTTCGTTGTAATATTCTAATTTTACAAGCATTAGATCTTGGTTCTTCCGAATGCTCATTCCATCCCTTTATCACTTAAGTCATGTCTCAAGTCTCAAACGTGATATTAATGTTTAACTTTAAATGTAGTAAAAATTTATATAAATTTAAGATAAATGGTTTTTTTTGACATCATATCACAATCCATTATCTAGAGTTAATAAAAAAGTATGATAGGAGTAATATATATTTTATTATAAAAACCTTTCAATAAATTTTTAGAATGATTTTGTAATCTCCCAATTTGCTGTATGTTAATGCAGTATTAAAATTTTTTTTGGGACCCCATTCAACCAGCACCTAAAGGGTTGAGGGAAATTAGTTTTTTTGACAAAGTAAATAAACAGTACAAAGGAAAATAGTTTTTGTTTGAGATTGGTTTGGTATGAAAAATATAAAAGAAAAGAAAATATAATCATCATAATCAAAATTAAAAGAATTATTAAATTATATCATCTTTATATAATTGAGAAACATATGTAAAATGAGCATGAGAAAAATACAAAAATAATCTATTAATTTTGAATATTATATTATTTTTAAATATATCTTTTATTTTTATTCATTTTTTATTTCATTACATATTTTTTTCTTTGTTTTCTTCCTTTATATTTTACTTAAAAATTTTCGATCAAAAAATATATTAAGTAGGATATTAATTTTGTTGGAGGATATTTTATTTTATTTTTTTTAAAACTAAACATTTTAGTTATAATATAATAAGTTGTTTTCACTATGACTCGAACCCGAGACCCCTTATTTCTGATGTCCTTATTTTCAAAACGTTTGAACGCTCTACCACGCGACTGTGCTTAATGGATTTTTGGAGGACATTGTTAAAATCAAGAATTATACATATACAGTATGATGATACAATTGGAATATGTATTAATTTTCTGGATGGTATTGTTTGGTTTAAATTATTTTTTGGATAAAAATTGTTATCCATATATAAAAGTAAAAATTATTATAAACAGGTATACATATCAAATATCATATATAAATAAAATATTAGCATTATTTGTGAAGTTTCTTGGTAGAGAAAAAAGTTTATAGAACTGTACATGTTTAAAACTACAAATGTTTCTCAAAGTCGTTAGAACTCCTTTGAAACAAAATGGGATAATATTTGCATGATTGAGGTAAATCATTATCAATGATTTCGAATTTTGATATAAGGAATTTGTTTAGCCCGTTAGGGGTTTCTTGTTTTCTGATCTTGTATGAGTTGTGTAGTTAAGGCAGCCCCGAGTCGGTTTTTAGAAGAATGAAAGCATGGCTTCATTTTAGCTCTACATTACTTGGCCATGTAGGCCTAAGGCACACCCCCATCCTATGTTATTATTTTTTTTAAATACATAATGTAATGTTGTTTATAATATATATTTTATTAGAATTTTATTATATAAGGCAAATAAATGTATAGGTTAGTTGATGTATTAAATTTTAAGCTAAATGGAGGGGTTAAAATTTAAAAAAATTGCTTATTTTTTTCAATCTCGCTGCTCGTCTGCTAGAAAGACTCGCCTTAAAAACGCAAAGCCCGACTCGATCGATTAACCGATCGACCGATCAATGGACCCATAGTTCGATCAAATGGCGTCATGTGCCATTTCCTGACAAATACCGCTGAAGATCCCTAAGTCTAGGCGACAACATCCTCTATATCTCACATTTCTTAGCGCTGCTTACGATGCTTCATCGTGGGAAATTGCATCCACGCTGGCGCGTGATTACGATTTTTTAAATTAGGGTAAAAATTAACACCATTGAGAAGGTAAAATGTGACAACCATATGTCATAATAAATATCACTTCATGATGCACATACTATGTTACATGAAGGTAAAAAAAAATATACGTTTGCAATAACATTAATAATAATTTAAGATATGTTTTTTTTTTTTTTACTTTTTTTTCTCTAATTTCTTTTTCTTTTGTTGTATCTTCCTTAAAAATTTTGGGAAACACTAGTATAATTTTTTTTATAAGGTTTGGTACTTGATCCGAGACAATGCTTAAGTTTAATTTTGTAGACTTGACAAAATTATAATATAATTTTTGTTGCATCCCACATCACATCAGATAGATAGAGGGAAAGTTCCTTATAGAATTACATTATATAAGTATATTGACTCTTCTTAATCCAATAAACACTGATTCATTTCCCCCTTTTTGTGGAAAATAAATTTTTACAAAGGAATTAGAATTTAAAACAAAGCAAAGAAGGCAATACAGAGGAAGCTTAATTGGCGACCTCCCCTTCTGAGCCAAAACCTCAAAGCCCACATTTGTTTTCTTGTGTATCTATTCATAGGTTAAGTGAATGTTTTTTTATTTTATAATCTTGTATGTCTAGACAACTTGCACACACTTTCATTAATCATATGAATCCCAAAATGTAACGATCGAGTAAATCCTCCATTTACCTTGAAGAGAGTTAACGATCAGCTAAATCTTCCATTGAGGAGCACCGAACCATGAGAAGAGTTAATTCTTGAATAAATCTTTCATTCACCTTGAGGGAACTTGAACCTTGAAAAGAGTTAATGGTCACATAAATCTTCCACTTACTGATCTTGAGGGGACTCAGAACCTTTAGAATGGTAAACGGTCAGGTAAATCTTTCATTGAAATTGAAGAGACCCGAACCTTGAAAAGAGTTAATCTTGAGGGGACTCAAACCTTGAGAAGAGTTAACGACCAGGTAAAGGTAAATTTTTAAGTGACCTCGATTAGACTTGAATTGATGATTATCGGGAAACAAACCTAAAACCTAAGCCCGGACCAACTAAGGTAACCCTGACTTTGTTGTATGCTTAACTATGTTCAGACCTCTACCGGACCATGAGAAGCTTCATCACCCTCACTGGTTTTTCCATTCTTTTTAGAATCATCAAGATAATGCTGATAAACATAGGAAACAGAGCCCCACACCGCCAAAATCAAAGCCATCGCTTTCACCCCATCCATCCTATCCCGGAAAAACACCACACCCAGAATCGGAACCACTGGCAAAGCAACAGTACTAATCACATTAGAGAACAGAGACGACACCTCAAATACCAACCCCAACATCCCCACCGACGAAATCTGCCATGTCGCCGCCGTCCAAACCAGAGTCATCAAATACGACACCTTCCCTTCGCTATACTCCTCCATCTCCATCCTCAAACCCCTCCATTCCCCGCTCCCAAAAACCCCCACCACGCACCCAATCGTCGCAATAAACGACGGATAAACCTGCATTTCCAGGACCGCTTCAAAGGTCTCTGTTTTTATCACCTTCTGGAAAGACAACTGAACCAGGGAGAGGTACAAGGAGTATGCGGCGGAGGCGCCGATCGTAGAGAGGAAGCCGATTGCGTATTTCCCTTTCTGGGTATCTGTTGTTTCGTCAGAATCTGAGTGGACGGCGAGAAGGGCGGCGGAGAGGGTGAGGAGGACGAGGGAGTTGAGGATAAGAATGGTGAATTTCTGGGAATTGAGGAAGAAGGAGAAGATGGCGTTGAAGGCTAATTGTGTGGCGCAGAGGAGGGAGTAGGTGGAGACGGGGAGGTAGAGGAGGCCGTACGAATACATCATGTTGTCGCCGGTCAGGAGTAGGCCGAAGAAGAGGTAGAGGGAGGATATGATGAGGCAAGATGGTGGGGTTACAGAGGAAGGGGTGGATTTGAAGAAGAAGAAGAGGGGGAGGAGGATTGGGAAGCCGGCAGATTGGACAAACGTTGCCATCCATTTGCTGTTTCCGCCATTGTCGTAGTATAGTCTTCCTAACAGAGTGGCGGTAGATTGGCCGGCGAGGAGGAAGAAGGTGTAGATAGCCACCCGGAGCCACCACCGGTAGTGTATGGGTTTCGGAGATTCATCTCTCTGTGAGCTTGCTTCTCTGTTTTCGGCTGGTGAAAAGCACAAAAATTGAAGATATTCAATCAATTTAACAGTTAATTAGAAGCTGCAGAGACTAAAACCCATTAATCAGTATTTTCTGATTTTTGTTTTTGTTTGTTTAAATCTGTCTTAAATTGAAACCAATTTCATGAAGAACATGAGCTTCCCCTTAATTTTATAAAAATCAGAAAATCTGAAATTCTTATTCCAATGAAAACTGAAAATGTAAAGAAATTAGATGACAGATGTCTTTACATAGACTTACAAGAATAATCCTAAAAGAGAACAAAGTCCAAAGTGCCAAGAATAAGAATAAGAAAAAGAATCCTACCAATATAATATAATATAATCCAACATATCTGCTTTCACTGACCTCTGGTTTGTAGTTCCAGTTCTTGAGCAGTCTCCATGAATATCGAGAGAACGATAAGAAGAAGCTAAAGAGAAGGTGCCCTATTTCTCGAATAATCTTTATAAGTCATCATCAACCAGCCAATTCCAACTCTAATTTGCTCCTTGAAACAGAGCAGAGTTTACTTGATCTGATTCTGAGGTCAATAAAAATAAGCAAGCTTTTGCTTTCTTGGGTGATCCTGAGTTTGAAATGGTGGTCTGAACAGCCATGGGATATCATATGTAAAAGTTTCCTATCCCTTTCATTGGAAATATAAAATTCAATGAGAAACAGGGGAAGTCAAAATTGGGTAGCTAGCAGCTGTGATTTCCATTGTGGGCGAGGGTTGGTTTTTTGTTTTTTTTTTCTCTTTTTCTTCTTTGGATAGTCATACAATGATTTCTTTGTGTACTGTAATGAGACAACCATATAAAACTTCTGCTCCAATCTCCAATCGTCAAGAAATCCAGATTGAAAACAATTTGGTGGTGTATAAAACGGAGCATAATAAGATAAGATAAGATAAGAAAGAAAAAATATCCCACATCGGCTATGTATAAAGTTGTTGCTGTGAAAAGGAAGTTATATAAATTAGAGATGGAAGGACTCCATTGTCTTTCTGTTTTTTTTTTTTAAAGCAAGATGGAGAGACTTCGTGAAGCATAATCCTTTATTGCCTTTTGACTTTTATATATATAGGTTTAATTTCATTTAACAATATTAATAATTCATTTTAATTAAAAAATTATATTATTAATTTATATTTTGTTAAATTATATATAATAATAATTTTATTGATTTAATTTTATATAACTATATTAATAATTTATATTTTATTAAACAATATATATATATATATATATATATATATATATATATATATATATATATATATATATATGAATTTATTAATTAAATCTTATATAATTATATTAATATTCCATATTTTATCAAACAAAATATATATAATATCGAAACGTGTAAAAATATTAAATGGAATGTGGAGTGTAATAAATTTTTTTTTTTGTTGAAATAATCATAATGAGCATCAATGTGGTGGTCCGCTTTTAGAGGGGTGAACTTGAGTGGTTATGTTCAACTCCCATTCTTGATGGTTTTTAAAGATAAATTTTTTAATTTTTTTATTTAAAGCTAATCATTTTTTATATTTTTATTTATTTAAAGCTAATCATTTTATGTTTTGCCTTTAAAGATTTAACTTTCTAACCAATTGAGCTAAGCATATGAATAAACCGAACATTTTCTTTTTATAACAGTATTCCCACATCAAAATATGATGGAAGCACTATATAATTTACATCTCATAATAACATTAGTAACTTGCATTGTGACGTGTGACTTTAATGAAAATTGAAATCTTTGATTTGTGCTTATAATCCTTGAATCTTTGATTTGTGCTTAGAATCCTTCACGGAAAAAAGTGGAGGTGGGCCCAATTACATAATGGGTTTTTTCATATTTGGTTTTTATCATGAAAATATAAAAATAAATAAATATCGTAAAATTGTAAATATTTTCAAATTTCTGAGTACTTATATAAATAAAATGATTTTGAATAAAAATATATAATTGATTTATTAAGATTGAACTTATTTCTTATTTTCCTCTAAATTTTTTTTCCACTTTTCCTCTTTATCTCTTTTCAAATGGAGTCCCAACAGTATTGAGAAAATAAAAAATTATTAAGGAAAATAATGTTCTCATATTTTGTTTTACCATAAAAAAAATTTTTAAATTAATATAATCAAAATTTCTCAAAATTGTACATATTTTAAAAATTTTTAGTCTTTTTTCCATTTTATTTCCTTTGTATTTTTCGAATCCCAAAATAGCGTAATGCTTATTCTAACTACTCCTAGAAAGTTTGTGATGTCAGAATTTTGAGTTTTCAGATAGTCAATTGGACTCTGTTCCTAAACATATTTGTTTTTCCAATTAGGTCTATTCCAGTTGTTTTTACAATTTGTTTTTCCATGTTCTATCTAAAGTGATTCTGAATTATATTTGTTAATATAGAATATCCACAAAAGTCAATCCCACAATATAAAAATTAGTGGTGGTAAAATTGGCCCGACCCGGTGGGCTTGAAGGATCCCGAATCTCGATTAACCTCATGAACCCGGGAGGGGACCTCCTAAGACTCCAACGGATATAAACTTTTCCTTAAACCATAAATTAAAACTCATGAATAACCCCTTTACAATTCTTCACATATCTTTGGGAAAAATACGCGGTCGGTCATTAAAAAAATTTTCTTTTTCTCTTCTTTTCAATCAGCTAGGATTTTTCGTGAAATCGCCAGCTCTCTCGCTTGACTTTCCCAAATTTACAAACCCGATGAAAACATTTAAAACAATTCTAAACTTCAATTCATCAACTTCCATATTAGGACTCCTCTTCCACAACCCAATCAAACACAATATACATATATATACATTTATTTCTTTCAAATCATCAAACATTTAAACCTTCTTCAATTCCATGCATAATTTTATCAAAACATGACAAAATATTCACATATACACATGCAAATTATTTTCAATGCAAATACATGCGCTGCCTCCGATACCGACTCATCAGACAAGAGGGTACTCTGCATCACGCACCTATCTCAGGTCCCGAAAATATTTCATTAAAACATATAAAAAGTTGTTCAGCTAAACGAGCTCGGAGCGCATTTTCATTTATATAACATTTTCGTGACATATCAAAATAATACATACTTATACAATTAAAACTATTTTATACATTAAACATTTATGCCTTAAACTTTCTCTTCCATAAATACTTATACCATTAAAATCGCTTTATGCTTTCTTAAAACATTTATACCTAAACTTTCTTTCACAAATACTTATGCATTTAAAATCCATTTATGCTTTAAGAATTTATGCCTTAAACTTTCTTTCCATAAATACTTATGCATTTAAAATCCATTTATGCTTTAAGCATTTATGCCTTAAACTTTCTTTCTTTATTTCTTTCTTTCATTCTTCGATGAACCCAAAGGGAATAACACACCGAATGTAGCTTCCGGCAATCGACGGCTGAGGACAAGCCACATTCCAAACTATAACCACTACGTCGCGGTAAACTCACGCAGACAAAGTGCTCCGGGCCATGCGACTTTATCACGCAAAGGATATTACTCCCTGTATTAATCTATTTCCTCCCCGCTAAGAACTCATAACTTACCCTCTTAATCCTTACACGCTTAAAAGCATTTCTACGATATCGCCATAATGCAGCCATAGGTGTTTAGGGTAACCACGCAAACATTTCTTCAAAAATACATTTATAAATACATTTGTAAACTTTACTTTATCATTAAAACACATATATGCATACTTTAAACATTTTTAAACTCATAATACCTTAACATATGTATACATATTTAATACACATATAAATATATGCATCGATGCAAGATAAAACAATGCAATATATAAAACATTTCCATATGCCTTAACATTTACATAAAAATTTACATTAAACTTTCAGTTTAACATTAAAACCATTCACTTTTAAAACTAAATTAAAATATCATTTTCACTACAAGCTTCACCGCTCTTCAATCCCGCTGGCTTCCCGCTGGAAGTTCCCGTTCTCGTCCGATAGTCCTTTTTTCAATCTTTCCAAGAAAATCACAATTACACATTAACCATAATTTCCATTTAATCCACCATAAACACTCATTCCTATATTCTTATTCCTCTAGGAATCTATTTTACTTAGGAATTGGAATCAATCCAATCTGATCATCCAAACTAAAGTTATGGCATTTTCATGCCAACTAGTCATTTTACCGATTTTTCTAGTAACAAATAGATACTCATTTTTTTCCTGCGATGCCTTCGACTTCATATTTGGACACACTCCATGTCCTTATAATTATTTAAAGCTAAGGTGCTAAGGGTTCTATTCCAATTGAATCACCCAATCTGAGCAATCGAACTCACTTTACGTCCAAATAACTGGCTAATCTATGTTCAAAAATCGAACCAGAATTTGGCTTCGCATACTTGGGCCCTACTTTCTGAGCCGAATATTTAAAGCACTTAGATCAGAATTTGGTGATACCTTCTTCTTAAGTTTGTTCTCCTTCAAGTCTATTTTACGTAGCCACTTAAATCACTCCAAATCAGATCAAAATTGAGCAAGTTATGGCCAAAATACCAAAACTGGTCAAACTAAAAATGACATTTCCCGTACTGAGATCGGTCACTCAAAATTTACCAAATTGTGTTTCTTCCATTTTTTTTTCACTCTAAACACTTAAATCTGATGCATTATACCCATTTCAACATATCACACACAATTCACTATCAAACCCTAACCCTTACTCACTTGATTTTGTCAAAACCCTAACCTAAACCATGGTTTTCAATTTGATCTTAAATTCAAGACCATTAAACCCAAATACCATCAATTTAACATCCATACCAGAATTTAAGACATTAAACATGGAAAACATCAAACCCTAACTTTCCACCATGAAAAACTTACTTGCTTGAGTTTTTCTTTGGCTCCTCTGATTACCATCAAGATCACTTGATAAGCTTGAGAGCATAAAATTCACCTCTACCACTTTGCCCTAACCTTTCTTCCCCCTTTCTCCTTTCTTCCCTTTCTTTTCTCTCTCTTTCTCCCTTTCTTTCCTCTCCTACGTGATCCCCTTTGAGCACTTAAACCCCAAATTTTAGACTTTAAAATATTATTCCAAAAGTGCCCTTAAGTAAAAATATCATCAAGTTGGTTTAAAGTGAATTACTCTTTATCCAAGCTTCTCATTGGTCCATTCCCATGAGACCAAGCTACTTACCCATTATTTAAATCATAACTTAGCCATAAGAAAGATTTTGATTGCATTAGCATAATTAAATATCTCCATTATAAAGAGATGACCTCGCTACTTTACTCGCTTTTATATCGATTATATGTCAAAAAATATTCTATGGTCGCCTATATTTAAATTTGAACATAAAATAGTTTAACTAAATCCTTCACGTTGAATTTCAGCTCTAAAATCACCGAAATCTATTTAAAATCATTCAACTCCAGAATCCCGACAATAGCGCATTATTACCCGACCACGTCTCGAATCGACCTGAAACTATCCAAACTGACCGCTTCACTTTATTTCGCTTCATAATCTTAAGGATTTATTCCACCTTCAGATTTTTCGCTTCACTTCCTAAAATTTCGCCACAGTCTAAATTTCTTCCCACGGAATCACTATTCACTTAAATTCCCATTATCTTCTTCAAATATCGCTCAAAGTCATAAAGAATCGAATTTTCTTTAAAAATCCCTTCGCAACCCCCTCCATCCCGATAAAATAAGAAAAATCACTATTCATTAGGAAAATCTGCTACAATTGCTCTAAAATTTCACTCTACGCCCAACGACGTCCGCCAGAAATGGGCTCTAAATTTAATCCACCCTCGTCTATCATTGGGACCCTCAAATCATTCAATAACTACTATTATAACATTCAATATATTTGGGTTTTATTAGTATAGTCTTGGCCCAACCGACCAGGTCAGTTGCCATTGGGCTATTAATACCGAAAAACCCGGTCACCTGCTCGCCATTATGTCTCTGGCCTCACTCTACCATTATGGCCCTGCCTCGCCTACCCGACTCATTCGAATTTTTCGCCTTTAAAATGCTATTCGCCACCCGCCTCTGGCTTTTAGTGACCTACGCCGCTTAAAATTTTGTCCCATTCGCCACCGATTGCCAACTCTAGTGGGATGCAACAAAAATTATGAAAGGGAAGATTATATGAACCTGCTTGAAGATTATATGAAAGGGAAGTAAGGAGGATTTGATATCCGTATATAGAAATGGAAAGAGTGATATTCTGAAGTATGGAGGTTTGATTCCAGGCAGTTGAGAATATCCAGGATTTTACTTCCATGAACTTCAGTTTTGACCAGTCTAGTAGGTCTATCTCGAAGCCAATTCTGAAGATCTTACAAACACCCGATTGGAAAGAGAATCAAAACTAACATTTATCACATCTTTAAGAAAATTAGATTACCAAACACTTCGATTCGAAAATACTAATTCTTTTTTTGCAGTGTTTTAAAAACCAGATTGAATCGATCGGTCTGATCGATCGATGACCTTTCCGATCCTCGTTTAATCCGATTAGAGCACAATTCGATTCCTAAATCGTGAACTAGTAATTTTTCCAATTCAGTCACTGATCCGATTTTTAAATTTTTTTTTTTGCTAAACAATCTACAGTTCTATTTGCTTATCTATATTTTTGGGCTTCTCATGGATAAAGTCATATGGACATATGAGTTTGTAGTAGTAGTTATTGAGCAGTTGTCTTTGAAAGTTCGGATGAATGAAAACTACCCTAGAAGGGTTTTCTTTTGTTTTTCTTTTTGGTGTTTATGAAAAAAAAAAAAACAAAATAGACATGCATTCAATATGAAAAAAGACTTGAGTCTTTGTATATTGAAAAATATATATTAAACATGTACAAGCCGAAGGCTTGTATAAGCTATACAAATCTAAAAATGGGAAATACACAGCTATACAATTGCTATATATAATAGTTATACTAAATAATAATCTAACATCCCCCCTCAAACTCATGGTGGTTTAAGAGAAACCATTTTTGAAGCCTGGCCAAAGCTCAAAAGTTTCTAGAGGGAAGAGGCATTTAAAATATGCCTAATCGATCCCGAGAGGAAACAGATCAAGTGTGAGTGTATCTTGAAATGTGTATAATCACGGAATCTAAGTGACAATCAATCTCAATATATTTAGTACGTTCATGGAAGACATCATTATGAGCAATTTGAATAGCACTTCGATTATCACGCTGAAGCTTAGTTACGCGGAACAATCAACACCAAGATCCTCAGAGTGTCTCAAAGTAACCAAATAAGTTCAATCAGAGTACCGCTGCCTATATTCCCGTCAGCCACTGAACGAAAGCAACAATTGTTTGTTTCTCGTTCTCCAAGAGATAAGAGAATCACCCGTAAGAAAACAATATCTGTAGTAGATCGATGATCGGGATCATCACCAATCCGCATCCGAATATGCCCGCAGCTTAACGGCAATATGTGGGGTTAAAACGAAGACCATCAAATATGGTGTCTTTCTGATATCGAAGAATCCTAAGAATAGTAGCATAATGAGGAGATCTAGGGGCATCCATTAACCATCGACCACATGAACTCCGTGACAGGGAAATATCGCATAGTAATGAGAGATAGATTAGACTCTCAACAAGCTATTTGTGTGAGAGTAGTCAGAAAAACCCGAGGAAAATCTCAATCTTTTCTAAAAAGGGCAAATCATTATTTTGATCAAAAATCGAAATTTTTCTGTATCTCGATGACTAAACCAGACTTCACCATTGGAATTGTCTCAAGGAATCTAGCTACTATGTCGACTCGCGACCCCGAGACACTAATTTTATGTTTTTTCAAGTAATCGTGTCGTGCTTTAAAATAGATTTGGGGAGACATAGATCACGCTAATTCCGGACGTAGACTCGTGGACTGGACTCTTTTTTTTTTTTTTTTTTAAAAGCCATTCTGCACCCGTGGTATACCCATCTTATAACATAATCAAAATATATACATATAACTCGAGTCCCATTTCATATATACAAAATCGAACTTTTACATTTACAAACCAGAGCACGGAACCTACATGTAGTGAACTCCTTTGCTAAGTGTGTCAGCCTAAACAGAGGCGGATGTTTCTACGATGTCTTTCTCTCGGTGACTCTACACTCTGACAGGAAAACCCGCGGCTAAGCTTCTTTACGCTTGTACTGGGAAACATTTCTTATGCATATACACATTTAACGTATACACAATGTATAATATAAATTTCATGCATTTTTATATTATGAGCTTATACGAGTACTTCTTCTTATAATTGTGCTTACGCTATCTCTGACCTCCCGTAGAGTTACAGATCTTATTCTTGGCGTGCAATCATATCCTTATAATGTACTTATGTGCATTCGTGACTCCCGTAGGGAGTTAAGGTAGAACTTATACTTATACTGACCTATGTTTATTCGGGACTTCCGTAGGAGTTGCACTTATACTTATTCTATTAATTATGGTCCTTGTAATCGATCTTATACGGAGCTTATTCTCATATTTCTGATACGTATATCCGTGAGGCAACATAGAACATTTACGATACAAAAGTACCCGTAGGTACTACAGACGCATTCCTTATACGTAGGTACCCGTAGTACTCCAAGACTTATGCTTATCTTACTGATTATGAAAGTACCTGCAGGCATTTACAGATACAAGAAAGACGTTCAGAGTATATTTCATCGACTTTATACTGACCCACCAATACGGAGTACTCATAGTACCTACCGAGCTTTATAATAGACACAGGACTTATCGGATACAGGAGTAACTGTGAGGTACTACAAAACCTCATTCGTATGTGGAGTACCCGTAGTACTCATGTGTCTTATTCACAGACAGTTTATCGATACAGAGTACCCGTGAGGTACTACGTAACGTATCGCATACGCCGCAATATAGCTTATCAAATACAGAGTACCCTGAGGTACCGCGTAACGTATCGACACGTAACGTAACTTATCGTATACGTGATACCCGTGAGGTACTACGTAACGCATCGATACAGAACGTAACTTATCGTGATACAGTGAGTACCCGTGAGGGTACTACGTAACGCATCAGATACGTAACGTAACTTATCGATACGGAGTACCCGTAGGGGTACTACGTAATCGCATCGATACAAATGTAATCTCATCGCTGGCCGTGAGTACCCGCAGGTACCACGTAACGTATCGCATACGTAACGTAATCCTATCGATACGTGAGTGCCGTGAGGCAACGCAGAATCCAAATCGAGACGTACGTAACTTAATTAAATACGGCACCCGTGGGTACATGTAATACAGATACGAGCATCTCGTGAGCAAGATTACGCACCTTATTCAAATTACAGAGTACCCGTAGGTACTAACTGATCGATGCGTGATGTAACTTATTCAGTACTGACTTGTCGGGATACAGAGTACCCGTAGTACTACAGACTTATTCAGATATTGTGATCACGATAATAGAGTACCGTGAGGTACCGCAACGCATCGATACGTAACGTAACTTATCGTGATAGCTTATACCCGTAGGTACCGGCAGAGCGCATCAGGCTGCAATCGTAACTTATCGATACGTGAGTGTTCGTAGGTAATCAAAGAGAGCATCAGATACGTGAGTACCCGTGAGGTACCGCAGAAAGGTGATCGATACGTATACCCGTGAGGTACCGTTGCAACGTGATCGATCGTGACTTAATCAAAGACAGAGTAAATTCGTAGGGTACTACAGGACTTATTCAGACGCAGGAGGCCCGTGAGGTACTACGTAATCCTATATTGCATGCGTGAGCAAATTCGTAGGTACTACAAAACTTATATGCATGCGTGAGCACCCGTAGGTACTGGCTGTAACTTATACAAATACAGAGTACCCGAGGTACCACAGCCTTAATCGGGGAGATGTGAGTACCAGGTACTACGTAATTTTTTTCGCAGACTTATCATATAACCTGCTTTCGACTTCCTGCACTCAAGAATACCTGATTAGTAAGACACAAGACAATAAGTACCAAGATACTACGCACGGCGCCGTAGCACTAGTCGTAATCAGAGTGCCGTAGCACTAATCGCATCAGGAGTGCCGTAGGCACTAATCAGAGTACCAAGACTAATCAGAGGCCTGAGCACTAATCAGAGTACCGGTTACTAATCAGAGTGCGACTTCATCGTGAGCATCAAGATTAATCAGAGTGCCGAAAGACTCAATCGAGTACCGAAGTACTAACTGGGGAGGGTAGAGCACTAATCAGGAGTACCGAAGTACTAATCAGGACAGGAGTGCTGTGTCATTTAATAACTGGTCTTAGGCAGTTTTACAATTATATGAGTTCATGAACTTACCATCTTATATCAGTAGCATTGTTACCACTTTACGCTGCTCACGATGCATCGTAATCCATACCGGTAAGGTATGATGAGCATGTAATCACACCTTATTCATATATTCTTATTCTTCTATGGATCATCTTTTACTCATAAATCAATCATTCCAATTGATCTTCCAACTCGTGTTATGGCATTTTCATGCCAACTAGCCTGTCCGATTTTACACTCGGGACTGTTTGAATTACTGATTTTCCGGGGTCTTAACTTCCATTTTGACACTAGGTCTTTGTACTTATTTAAAGCCAAGGTGCTAAGGGTTCTATTCCAACTGGAATCACCCACCTGGAAAGCACCGGGAAATTGCCACATCCAAACAACCCTGACTTCTATGATCACTGATGCAGGAAATGGGCTTGCACATACCACTTTGAGTGGATTTTTTTGACCACATAGAGTCAGAAATTGAGATACCTTCTCTTAAAGTTTGGTTCTCCTTGGAAGTTCATTTTACGTAGCCACTTGAATCAATTAAATCGATAAGAAATGAGAAGTTATGGCCAAAATACGAAATCGGTCGAACTCTGAAATTAGAACAGTCCTACCAGGGACTTTGCTCTAACGGTAGACTCGCCAAATGACTGTAGAACCGAAGTTCTACCGGTAGACTTCAACTTCTACTCGGTAGGAGTCCCCGAAAGTGCCCGTAATGTGTGTTTTCTCACATTTTTCCATACTGCGATCCCCCAATCACTTCTACACTTCAAACACACATCAAAACAATTCCAAATTCATCTGAATCTCTTTTCTATTCAATTCATCTCTAATTTTATCTTCTTCAAAACTCTTCATGGATTTCTTCCAAAACCCATCTAATATGGGTTAAAACCCATACACAAACCAAACATGATGTTTAGTTAGGGTTTATTCTAAACCCTAACTCAAATACTCTCATTCAACCATGAATCCATCCTAAAGGAGAGGATTCTATGATTATCTTGTACAATTTAAGGTTTTATCAACCTTACTTTCCACAATTTTTGGGCTAAGATGAAACCCTAGGAAAACCCTAGGTTTGAGCAAAATAATCATCCTACAAACCCAAAGATACATGCCAAATCTCACGGAAATCATAATCAAGGTTGGTTTTCTATACCAAAAATCCAGTTCCATACCTTGGCTTGCTCTCGCTCCTCCTTCTTCTCTTCCCTCTTCTCCTCCTCTTCTTTCTTCCTCTTCACGCTGAAGCTCTCCAAAATGAGACCACTTGGTCTTTAAATTCCCATGTTACAAGGCCTTGTTTGGCCATCAAAAAACCATTTTGCTAGCTTTCTAATTGCCACTTAGCCCTTCAACTCATTCTATTTATGAATTAAACTTTCCTTTATTTCACTTCTCGCCCATAGTCTCATCAATTCATAACTTTTTGGGGCCCCTTTAGACAATTCTACCATTACCCAGTTTCAACTTCCAGAATCTCATCCCACTCATTTACTATGGAACAAATTAATTTGCATCAATACTAAACATGCCGAAAACGACTGGGTATATTTTGGGGTGTTGCCCTCCTCTCTTATAAGAATTTCGTCCTCTAAATTCACACTCTAGCATGTGCTTGCTCTATATCAGATCCTTTCTTTCATATCTTTACGTGTCGGAGCGTGATTCTCACTAAGCCATCAAAGCTCCATCGTAACTACATCTCCGTCTTAATCTTCGGCTAAAAAGGATTTGTACTCTATTCATTCTAGTCGATATAATAGATGGGACATCCGTGATTAGGCCAACACATTACTATGTAGGTGCATCCTTAATCCGAGACTTATCCAGACCGCCTAAACCTAGGCTCGATATCAACTCTCACACGCCCGACCGACGCGAGACTCGGATCGACTCTTTTTTTTTTTTTTTTTAAAAGCTATCTGCACCCGCGGTATGGCCCACACTTATAACATAATCAAAATATTATATACATATAACTGAGTCCCATTTACATATACAAACCGAACTTTTACATTTACAAACCGTGAGCACCCGAACCTACATGTGCTGAACCTCTACAAGTAAGGCTGGGCCCACCAGACGCGTGATGTCATCGGGATGTCTTCCCGTACCTACACCTGACAAACCCGTGCTAAGCTTTACGCTACTGGGAAACATTTCTTATGCATATACACATTTAACGCAGAGATATTTATCAATGTATAATATAAATTTCATGCATTTATATTATGAGCTTATACGAGTACTCTTTTCTTATAACAGCTTACTTATCTCGGATCTCCCGTAGGGATACAGATCTATTCTTATGCGTAACATATCCATAACAGACTTACGTGGTATCTGTGACTTTAGAGTTACGTAATCCTATACTTATACGGACTTATGTTTATTCAGACTTCCGTAGAGTTACAAGAACTTACATTTTATTCTACGAACATATCCTTTGTAAAATACTTCGCATCTTATACTGAGCTTATTCATATTTCTCGGATACAGAAGCACCAGTAGGGTACTATAGAACATTTTGTCGGGATACAAAAGTACCGTAGGTACTACAGATTGCATTCCTTATACAGAGGTACCCGAGGTACTCCAAGATTCTATGCTTATCTTACTGATACGTGAGTACCGTAGGTACTATTGCATACAAGAGTACCGTAGGGTACTACTGGACTTATACTTAATCTACCACGGAGTACTTACAGGTACCAATTGAGCTTATACGTATTACGACTTATTTGGATACAGGAGCACCGTAGGTACTACAAAACCTGTCTCGTGACGCAGGAGTACCCGTAGGTACCACAGTCTTATCTGCAGACGTGCTTATCAGATACTGTGAGTACCCGTAGTACTCGCTGCAACGTATCGATACAACATAGCTTATCAAATACGTGAGTACCCGAGGTACCGGCAATGCATCGATACGTAATGAACTGTCATACAGAGTACCCGTAGGTACTACGTAACGCATCGTATACGTAACGTAACCTTATCGGGATACGTGGAGCACCAGAGGGTACTACGTAATCGCATCGATACGCACGTAACTTATCGTGATACGTGAGCACCCTAGGTACTACGTAACGTGACGTGATACGTAACGTGAACTTATCGCATACGTGAGTACCGTGAGGTACCCAGCGCAGTCGCATCGATACGTAACGTAACTTATCGCATACGAGTACCCGTAGGTACCGCGTAATCCAAATCGCAGACAACGTAACTTAATTAAATAAGTACCCGCGGGTACTACTGCACATTTTCAGATACAGAGTACCTCGTGAGGTACTCAGCTGCAGACCTTATTCAAATACTGCGGAGTGTCCGTAGGTACCGGCAGGTAATCCGGACGATGCGTGACGTAACTTATTCGTGTACTCCGGACTTATCAGATACGTGAGTACCCAGAGGTACTGGCAGACTTATTCGCATACGTGACCTGGTTTCTCGGACATTGTGAGTACCCGAAATCGCGGTAACGCATCGTGATACGCAACGTGAATCCTATCGATACGTGAGTACCGTAGGTAATCGCAGAGCGATCGTGATACGTAACGTAATCCTATCGATACGTGAGTACCCGCAGGTACCGCGCAGAGCGCATCGATACGTGAGTACCCGTAGGTACCGCAGAGCGCATCGATAGCCAGAGTACCCGTAGGTACCGGTAACGTATCGATCGTGACTTAATCAAAGACGTGAGGCACCCGAGGTACTACAGACTTATTCAGATGCGTGAGCAATCAGAGGTACTACGTAACTTATACAGATGCGTGGAGTACCCGTAGGTACTCATGCAAAACTTATACAGATGCGTGGAGGATTCGCAGTACCTGCGTAACTTATATTAAATACGTGAGGCCCGTGAGGTACCACAGCCTTAATCGAGACAGGAGTGTCTGTGAGGTACTACGGTAATTTTTTTCGAGACTTATCATATAATCAAGCTAATTTCTAGACCAGTAATACGGATAAGTAAGACACAAAGACAATAAGTAACCGGGCGAGTTACCATACAAGCATGGCGCCAGAAGACTAGTCGCAACGTGAGTGCCGTAGCACTAATCGTAACGTGAGTGCCGTGAAGACTAATCGTGAGTACCGGCACTAATCGAGTGCCGAGCACTAATCGGGAGTACCGGGCAACAATCGTGAGTGCGAGACTTATCAGAGTACCGGCACAATCAGAGCGCCTGAGCACTAATCGTGAGTACCGGGCATTAATCAGAGTGCCGAAATCAGAGTACCGAAGTACTAATCGACAGAGGCCAGGTCATTTAATAACTCGGTCTTAGGTAGTTTTACAACTATAAGGAGTTCGGGTGAACTTACTATCTTATAATAGGCATTGTTAGCCACTACGCTGCTCACATGCATCGTAATCCATATAATCGTAAGGTATGAGTGAGCATGTAATCACACCTTATTCATATATTCTTATTCTTCTATGGATCATCTTTACTCATAAATCGAATCATTCCAATTGATCTTCCAAACTCAAAGTTATGGCATTTTCATGCCAACTAGTCGGTTTTCCGATTTTACACTGGACCGTTTGAATTACTGATTTTTCCGGGGTCTTAATCACATTTTGACACTAGGTCCTTGTACTTATTTAAAGCTAAGGTGCTAAGGGTTCTATTCCAACTGAATCACCTTACCCGAGCACCGAGCTCAAGTTACGTCCAAACAACCCGACTTCTATGATCACCGATGCAGGAAATGGGCTTGCACATACCTCACTTTGAGTGGATTTTTTCGACCACATAGAGTCAGAAATTGGAGATACCTCTCTTAAAGTTTGGTTCTCCTTAGCAAGTCTATTTTACGTAGCCACTGGCCAATCACTCAAATCTGGAGCAAGAAATGAGTGGGGCATGGCCAAAATACGAAAACTCGGTCGAAACTGAAAACTGTGGTCGGTGTCCTACCGTAGGGACTCAAGTTCTACCTAGACTTGGCCAAAAATGACCAGAACCGAAGTTCTACCGGTAGGACTTCAACTTCTACCGGTAGGAGTCCCCGAAAAGTGCCCAGAATGTGTGTTTTCTCACATTTTTCCATACTTGTGATCCCCAATCACTTCTACACTTCAAACACACATCAAAACAATTCCAAATTCATCTTGGAATCTCTTTTCTATTCAATTCATCTCTCAATTTTATATCTTTCTTCAAAAACTCCTTCATGGATTTCTTCCAAAACCCATCTAATATGGGTTAAAACCCATACACAAACCAAACATGATGTTTAGTTAGGGTTTATTCTAAACCCTAACTCAAATACTCTCATTCAACCATGAATCCATCCTAAAGGAGAGGATTCTATGATTATCTTGTACAATTTAAGGTTTTATCAACCTTACTTTCCACAATTTTTGGC